>CM068746.1:16849194-17225624 GCA_035084275.1 Hydrolagus colliei | reverse complement strand
CAAATCAATTGATGAAGGAAATATCCATGTAGTAGACCTTAAACCAACACAATCCAATTGAATCAAATGTTGCTGAGATGATCATGCTGATTTGAATAACAACAAAATTACATCTTTACATTGGGAGGATGTCCACAAGCAGCTGAACAGTCAAGAGGTTGGGAACCAGTGAACGAGGAAGGGGGAGGGGGGCGAGGCAAGGGCAGGGTTGGAGAGTGATGGAGGGAGGTGTGAGAGAGTGACGAGATTTAAATAGGAGTTAGAGGATCTTGAAATCGAGTACCCCATCATTATTCAGAGCATTTCACCTACACATGAAAATTGCTGATATTACACTCGAATCACTCTCCCCCAGTAGGTTTCCCACTCTCTCCCAGTGCCTTGGGACGTCCTCCCAATGTGAAAGGCGCTATACAAATGTAATTTTGTTGTTGTTGTATGCATCATGCTTACTTAATTCTGGAGAATATTTGGTGCTGGATGGCAAAGAGCCAAGGTTTAGCCCAGAGTGTGGCACATTTGTTCGGGTTTGTAGGTTGAAAGGAAGATTCTGTAATCCCTGCACCGGTGATGGGCCTGCCTCTCCATGAATGGCAAGTACCAAGAACTTCTTGCAAGCCTCTCAATAGGCAACACAGCTCAGCATGAAATAAGAAGAGCATTAGCACTGTCTTCCTGTACATATAGCTAGTACATGTTTTTTCTCATTGAGTTACATTTCTATCAGTTGGAGGTACTGTTAAAACGCCTCAGGGCAACGGAGTATGACATAACAGGGTTACGTGGAACTACAGTATTTGGATGGCTCTTTCAAGAAGCTGGCACAGGTATGACGGCCTGAATGACCTCCTGTGCTGTAAGATTCAATTAATGATAAGAGGCCTGGAGCAGATATTGGTTTTCCACCCATAAGGGGCAGTGCAATACTTTGGGATAGATGATTTTCATTGGTTTGAGGAAAAATGTACATGATTGCAATTACATGATTGAAACCACAGTGAAGTAAAAATAGAAGTATAAAATGTGCATTTATCTATTTAAAGTATATAGATGTACTCTGTGCAATATCACCCAAAAATCCTTTGCTTTGATTTTAATTTTCCACAATCATGATCTTAATTTTCTGGAATTTCCTAGTTTTTATATTGCATCATCAAGCTATTTCATGAATATCTAGTATCCTGGGTCTGAACCAGAATTCCTTCTACTTTCTAGTTGAATGCCCCATCTTCATACTCAGATTTTCTTTTTTGTGCTTTAATGTGCAACATTTTACAATTATCTGGATTAATTAATTTTGTATTTCTGAATTCACCTATTGTATTCACTCAAATCTTGTGATGGTGTCCACCTCACTTATATTTTTCCACTTGACAGTATTTTTATCACCATCAATACATAATACATATCCTGCTCCAAATTGTGAATGAACAGTGTGAACAGACCCTGGTTAATTCCATCTCACCCCAACATAGATTGTTCCACTTATCCCGTTCTTCCTGACAACTTTGCTAACCTGTGAATAGGGCGCCATCTGGTGGAACAATTGCAACAAGCCTGTGTAAGGAATTTAGGAGCCTTGCAACAAAAGTAAATGATGCCACCTCTATCTTTATTTAAGTTTAATTTAACACAATGGTATTCACTGTATCATTTCCAATGGCTGTTGACCTCAGGTATTCTAGGAGTGTTCTGTGTCCTTGTCCAGGTTCATAAATATCGAACATTGTTTTGATTAAAAAAAAACGCAAAATACTGCAGATGCTGGAAATCTGAAACGAAATCTGCGCTTGAACACTATCCACATGCCCCCTTCTTGAATGTGTGAACACAATTTGACTGGGCTGTAATGTACCATTCAGTCGAGAAACCAAATGATACCTGTGCCTTAGCTCACACGTAAAGAACAGTCACTTGGGACACATACAGTACTGGAGTCCAGTAAAAGCGCTCTGAGACGCCGTCCGGCGTGGAGGGCGTTATATAAATCGAAGTTGTTGTTGTTGAGTGTGATTGGAGAGCCAAGAAGCACTTTCAGCACAATAACTTGCTCTTACATTCCAAAATCAGCTTTCACACAATGTTTTAAAGCATTCAACAAAGACCAAATGGGAACCCGAACAGGATGGAAGTTACAGGATAAGGTGGTTTGGAAGCCCAAGCAGTTTGGGAAATGTGGGGAAAGGCAGTAAGATACCAGAGGCACAGTCAGATTTTTGAAAGCGGGGGAGGGAAGCAGAGGGATTTAAAGAAGATAGCTCTAGCATGTCTGAAAGCTTTCCTGCCAATGGTGGGATGGCAGGTGATGGATGAGTTGGTAAAGGCTAAGTGTGAGCTGGGGAGACAATTTGTGTGTCAGCTGGTTCAGTTGATAAATAGCACTCTCACCCCTGAGTCAGTAGGTTGGTGGCTCAATTTCCTCAACCTGAAACCCTCGTCTACGCCTTCATTACATCCCAGCTCGATTATGCAAATGCCTTGCTGGTCGGCTTTCCCAATTCCTCCCTCCACAGGCTGCAGATAATCCAGAACTCTGTGGCCCGTGTCCTCTACCGTTCCAAACTCCGTGATTCCATCTCCCCCATCCTTGCCTGACTCCATTGGCTCCCCATCTTCCAGAGGATACGATTCAAGATCCTGGTCCTCACATTTAAAGCACTCCACAATGTTGCCCCATCCATAACCTCCTATCCCCTTACCAATCTGCCCGTCCCCTCCGTTCAGCAGTCTCCGGCCTTTTCCATGTCCCCCAACCCACCCGCCCAACCATTGGCGAGCGAGCCTTCAGTCACTCTGCCCCCAACCTCTGGAACTCCATCCAGAAGTCCCTCCGCCTCGCCCCCTCCCTGGCCTCCTTCAAGCCTCGCCTCAAGACTCTCCTCTTCAGTGGACCCATCGGCAACTCCTCCCCCCCACCCCTTCCTCAGCTTAATTCTGAAGCAGTAACTGTCCAGCGCCTTGGGATGTCCTCCTGAAGTGAAAGGCTACACAAGTAGAATTTTGTTGTTGCACTACAATGGCAGAGGTGCTGTTTCTTTGGATGAGACCGTCTGCCCGTGCAGATGGATGTTAAAGATCCCATGGCACTATTCGAAAAGAGAAGGGAAGTTTCTCCCTCCCTCTGCCCCCGATCGTCAGATCGTCCCGATGGGACAATAAATCCACGGCCAATTCACTTGACAGCAAAATAATATAATAATCCTTGCATTTGATAAAGCGCCTTTTCACATCTTATCGACGTCCCAGAGCGCTTCACAGAATATACTGTAGAGTGAATTGACTGTGTACGTGTGGGTGGTGCACGGCAGCCGATTGCGCACAGCCGCGTCCCCCACAAACAGGCGTGGATTGAAAATGACCGGTTTATCGCTGTCGTTCTTTTGGAGGGATTGATTATTAGGCGTGCGGAGTGAGGAAACTTGCCCGGGGTTTTGGCCCTGACCTGCCTGGAATTGAACCCAGGTCTCTCGCTTGTAAAGGCGAGCGCTCTAACCACTGAGCTGCGGGACTCCTTTTAAAGACAGATAGCGCTGGTGGTGGTGGAGGGCGTATTTCTCTACAACGCGACATCTTCAGCACAGCCAGGGACGGGCTTTGAGACGTCTGGCAGAGCAGACAAGGCGCGGTTATCAAATGACGATGAACAATAAGAAGGCAAGGAGTCCGCTCGGTGTGCTCCGGGGGTCGATTGGCCGAGTCTGGGATCCCTGAGCCGCCGATGCGATGCGCTGTCGATTAGCGCTGCCCGCCGAATGGTGAGCGTTGGGGAGGGGGCACTCCTCCCACAATGCAGCGGGCGGGGGAAGATGGTGGATAGTAACATGGAGGAGTTCGAGCAGGAGGCGGGCTGCGTCCCCGTGCTGCACCCCGAGGTGAGAGCGCGGCCCCGACACCCCCTCACCCCCCCCCCCACACCCACACACACAGGGCCCGAGCTGCACACTCTCACCCTCGGGGATGAGGGAGGGAGGAAGGAGACGGGTTTGAAACCCAAACCTCCCCGAGGCCCAGGCAGAGCATCGCCGGCTTTGAGGCCTCCTCTCCCCCTCTCCCTCCCTCTCCCCTCCCCCTCCTCACCCCTCCCCCTCCTCTCCCCCTCTCAGGTGCCCGCGGCAGCTCTCTCAGCTCCCCCCCAGGGACAGGGACAGTCAGTCCCCCGAGCCGGGGTCGCGTCTGTCTGTAGACCGTTGGCTTTGTTTTTTGTTGCAGGGATTCAGCCTCTGGGTTACCCTCCTGTAACGGCAAGGAGTGAAGCCCCGCCCCCTCCCCCCCTCTCTCTGGTCCCCTCCCTCAGCAGCATTCATTTATTTATTATTAATATCCACAATAATAGTGTCCGATTGCCGCTCGCACTGCTCTGTGCTGCTCACTGGTGTTGGAGCAGAATAAGCTGCTGCTCAACCCCCCCCCCCCCTCTGCTCTGGTTGCATGTGAATATGAGGTAGAATAAATCGCAGCAGACAATCTGTCCGGGAGAAGCCGGCCATCTGTCCAGAAGCCGTTTCCCCCCCGTTAGCTCATGGGATGTGTTACACATTGGGTCTTTTGGAGAATTGAATTCAAGCTCTGTTCTGCATTTTCTGGAAATGGGGACAAACCCGGCTTTTGTCTGGTCGATAATCTGAGGAATGTTGAATTTCTGTGTTCCCGAAATACCGTGGATCTCCCTGGCAATGATACGAGGTCACAGCTTTTCCGTTGATCTTGTGTCAGAAGTTCAGTCAGCGACTTGCATTTACATAGCGCCCTTCACGCCAGACGGTGTGTGTCTCTGAGCACTTAAATCAGTAACATGTTGTGTTGTGCTTAAGACTGAAAACACAGAATAACTTCAGTGCTTCATAAATGTGACAATTTAGAGAATTTTCGGTTGAAAGCTTACATCCAGTTTACTAACATTTCTTTAGAATAAAGTTTAGTGGGTTAAAATTGTGCGCTGTATCGCAGATGTGGCTTTTGAATGAGAACAATGATATGCATTCAGTAAATTAGGTGGACATGGTACTGTAACTCGATTTAAAAAGTTGGTAATCATTTTGAAGAAAGTTTAAATTCTATTATTTTGCCTACCATTTAGAAAACACTATAGATTTATTTTGCACTTTTCACATTGTGAGGATGTCTCAAAATACTTTACCAGCTTGCTGAGCTGATAGGCCATTGGGTTGGAGGTAGCAAAAAAGATGACCACAAGCAGCAACAACAACAAAATGATTTGAGGTAAATTTTAAGGTGGGCGAAATACACAGTCATAACTGTATAAGAATTTGCTAAGCAGAAGAAGACGAAGGTCAGTCTAGTTTGCCTTCCATCATCCTATCCTGGCAGTCGCTTATTATGTCCCAGACTGTATAGTGTATCCTGTGATTACTTTCCATCAGAAATCTATCCAATTTGTTCTTGAAACAAGCAACTCTTTCTACTTCTACCATTTCCCTCGGGAACCTACTCCATAACTTTACTACTCGCTCACTACTGTAGTGTTTCTGCAGATTTATGCTGAATTTATACCCCCACCCCCAACCTCGCAGGCCATGTCCTCCGGTTCCACTGTTCAGTGCAAGATAAAACAGCTTATCGTGATCTACGTTATCTAGTCCCTACAGAATCTGGAAGACCGTAATGGTATTGCCTCCTCAACCCTCTTTTCTATTGTAAACATGCTCCAGTTTACCTATTCACTCCTCATAGTCCAGTCCCTCATTCCTCACTCATTTTGATTGCCCTCTTCTAAATTGCTGCAATATCCTTTTTATATTGTGGTGACCAGAACTGCAGAGTATTCCAGGTCTTGCTGGATCAGTGATTTATAAAGTGGCAGGATTACCTCAGAATTTTGGTGTAATATTCTCCTGTTTTATACCACCCAGAATCTGGTTTGCCTTACTCACTGCAATTGAGCACTGTTACGATAGCTTCAATGTATTGTCATTTCAGGACTCCCAGGTCCTTTTCATTTTCTGTACAAATTATTTTCTTCCCATTTAAATAATGGCTCCTTCCTGGATTTGTTGGCCCCATGTGAAGCACTTTGCATTTCTCTGCATTGAATTTCATCAGCCATCGATCAACAACAACAACAAAATTGCACTTATATAGCGCTTTTCACGTCGGCAGGATGTCCCAAAGCGCTGAACAGTCACGTCGGGACCTGAGCTGGGTGGGGGACGATCGGGGTAGGGGGAAGGAGAGTGGGAGAGGGGGAAGAGTTAGTGGGGCAGTCGAAGGCGCGGTCGAAGAGGAAGGTCTTGAGACCAGCCTTGAAGGAGGAAAGGGAGGAAGCGAGGTGGAGGGGCTGCGGGATGGAGTTCCACAGTGTGGGAGCAGAGAGGCTGAAAGCTCGGCTGCCGATGGTTGGGTGGTTAGGGCTGTCGACGCGGAGCAGGCCTGAGTCTGCTGAACGGAGGGCTAATAGGGAGGGATAGGGATCAGCCCCATTCCCAATTATGTTCAAGTCCTCCTATAACCTATCGTATTAATCTTTGCCGTTTACCACCTTCATTAGCTTTGTGTTATCTGCAAAATTAGTTACTGTGCTTGTGATTCCTAGTTCATCAGATCATTTATGAAGATATTGCAGAAAAAAGCTCTATAAATGTAATGTTGTTTATTTGCTTTCTTTTATCATTTTAATAGTGTGCACATTATTGTGGAATTTGTATAGATACAAAAATAAGGTGATGATATAAATACAGGCAGTAACATCTCAGAATAGTGTAAGACAACAAGTTTTGCAGGCAAGCTTTGTAGTAGCCAGAAGGCCTGTAATTCAGAGCGAATTAATGGTTTGGCTTTCTCTGACCATTTTCCAAACGTTTTCCTTTATAACATAAAGACTTGACGGAAACAGTAACCTATCATTCATAATATTATAATGTTATATACTTTGAAGGCTCTTTAGTTTGGTACATACAAACACTGTACGTGAATTTGGTGTACGAAACATGGCAATCAGCAGTCACCCTAATGACTCATTGGATAAATATGCTAACATGTTGTGGTCTTTGACCACATGGGCCTGGAAGCTTTCAGGTTTGATTCCTGGTTGATACTCCTTGAGCAGGGAGGGGAATAATCATCAATGGCTCATCATCAGCAGAGTAGGGATGTATTATTCTCTCCACAGTGGAGAGTACTCTCGCCTATAATAACAGTATACACCAGCTACTTTTGTTGCTTACCTCAAGGAAATAGTCTGGTGGTATTCAAGGACTTTAGGTTTAAGATGCTGATCCACTAAAGCCTTGAAATTATAAATTGGAAAGTGGGAAGCACAAGTTTATTACATGAATTCATTGTCGTTAATACTTAGTCATTATTAACCAGTTAGTCATGGATAGAGTCCTCGCCTTCATATCCTTTGCTAGCTTCTATCTCAGTTGGCCCTGTTGTCACTCCCAGATTCGATTGTTCTTGACTACAGCCTTATGGTGAAGCTTTGGCATCTCGCAAGGCCTTTTCCCAGCTCTGAGACATTTCACCATTGTCTGAATTGAAGCAACAAAATTGCAAAGGGTTGAACATTTAAGGCTGTTTTGTTTAAGGCCAGGTGAGAAATTTATAGAGAAAATATTAGAATGATTAATTTCTTAATTTAAAAAGCAATTTGTTTAAAAAGGAAAATCAAGTTGCACTGGAAGAACCAAACCTAGTTTTGAACCAAACCTGCTGCTTAAAAATAAACTAATTGGTAATTCATTTTGTTTCTTTTTGTAGGATATGGCTGGTGCAGATTAGTTGCCATATTGATCTGCAAAACAACTGTCCTTGTATTGCAGATATGACACAAGCACTCTTGTGAGGTGCTTTGAAACATTTCAGAATGATGGGGCATTATATCAAATGCAGGTATAATTGTTATTTAAGATGATGCTTATCAAAAGCGTAAAATATAGGAGACCAATAAGGGATGATGGAAATGAGCAGGCATTGATTCATCTCTTTATTCAACTACCAACACTGCTGGGGATGTGTAATTTCCCACGGTACGGGCAGGTGAGTCAGCTGGGACAATTGAATTGCTATTTAAACTTGCTAGCAGCTGGAGCACATTTCATCCTTTAGGCTGAGGAGTAAAAGGCAAACATGTTCAGAGGATGATTTTGTTCATAATACAATTATCATATTATTTAAAACCATTATTCATTGGTATTTTTAAAACATTTTATGCAGTGAATCCATGTACTAACTGCTGTTGATGAATTTTATTTAAATCTGTTTTGCTGTGTGATTATACATCATTGTACAAACACAATGGAAACTTTGCCCAATTCTATTCTTTTTACTTTAGATCTACTCCCAAAGGCACACATTACAGTTGTTTTATTGCCAGTGTTTGTGCTTGTGGGTTTGTCATCTCCCTCACATAAATATACCCTGTACATTTTTTTTTCCTGTTGCTAAGTGATTCCACATTAAATTTTTGAAACAACTTGTTCTGTGCCTTCCATTTCTGTCTCTCCTCTTGAAGTTGCTGACACATTTTGTCTATTTTACCTCCCCTAAATGTGCTAACCTTGCCACTGAGTCTTGTCTTTGAAGGCTGTTTGAGCTACAGCCAAGCCTCATCCTATCCTCAGACTTCCACATATGGTTTTCAATTTGGTTTGTAAAGTATTGTGTGTCAGCCTAGCTTAGTGGTAGCACCTTTCCCTCTGAGTCAGAAGGTTGTAGGAACAACAACAAAATTACATTTGTATAGTGCCTTTCACATTGGGAGGATGTCCCAAGGCACTGGACAGCCAGTGTTTCAAACCCAAGCTGGAAGGGTGGAATGTGTGGCACGGTCGAAGAGGAGCGAGGTGGGACTTGAAGTAGCCTGGGGCGAGGTGGAGGGGATTGCGGAATGCATTTCCAGAGGTTGAAGACAGAGTGGCTGAAGGCTTGCCCGCTGATGATGGGGCGGGTGGTTCGGGGAACATGGACAGGCAGGAGCCCACCGAGCGGAGGAAGCGGACAGGTTGGTAGGGGGTTAGGAGATCGCAGGGATAAGGTGGGGCAAAGCCATCGAGGGCTTTAAAGGAGGGCTTCAAAACCCACATTAAGACTTGAACTCCAATAGTCTTCAAATGCAGTGCTAGTGGGGGAAGGTTGCATTGTCGGAGGTGCCATCCTTTGGATGAGACCTTTCTGTTGTACAAATTGCTCATTTCAGGACAGGAGGGTGGAAATATCTGGTATCTATTAACTCATTATTTTATTGGAAATATCTGTTCCTTTTAATTGCTTGCCCTCCCCTCTCCAAACTGCCTTGGTGCAGTGCAGGCTTTCTCTGAAATTTAGCAGCATTCTAGTGTTTTTAAAGTAGTTGTTTCTCCTGTTTAACATGTCTAAATGTTATGCATGATAATGCGCTTAGGGAGCATACTCTGCCAGCGAAATGCTGGGCAAGTGCTGCATTGTTGGAATTGCCATTCTTTGGAGACATTAAATTGGTTCCCCATCTGCTCGTTCAGGTGGATGTTAACAAACCATGGCATTATTTGAAAAGAGAAGGGTGTTACTCCCAGATTCCTAGCCAATGACTCCTCCAATCAAAACTGGTCAATCACTTCATAGCTGTATGCAAATTCGCTGCTGCATTGAACTATAAATATATAATCGCTACAATTAACAATAAAATCTTGTGAAATGCTTTTGAGACATCTCAACAGTGTGATCAGGTGCTCTATCAAATGCAAGGATTATTGTCAAATCAATGTAAAATGCATCATTAGGGAAATGGTTCACTTATGTTTCTGTTGCAGGAAATAGATGCTTTCAAAATATTCCTCTGCACCTCCTATAATTCAAATGATGCTAGAACTCCAGCATGACAAATTTATCTTGATTAATAGATGTTCCACCACTCTCCTTGCCACCCAGCTCCACCTTCTCGCCCCATTACTCGCCGATGCCATTTACTTGTCCCTTTCATCTGGCATCGTGCCCACTCCCCTCAAAACTGCCACTATCACCCCCATCCTGAAGAAACCTTCCCTTGATGTGTTGCAGCTTTCAAGCTACCGGCCCATCTCCAATCTTCCTTTCCTGTCCATGGTCCTCGAAAGAGTGGTTGCCTCCCAGCTCCGCTCTTTTCTCTTAACCCACTCACTCTTTGAACCCCTCCAATTGGGTTTCCGTGCTGCCCACAGCATGGAAACTGCTCTGATCAAGGTCACAAATGACATCCTGACCATTTGCGACCAGGGCTCCCTCTGCCTCCTCGTCCTCCTCGATCTATCCACCGCCTTTGACACTGTGGACTATGCAATCCTCCTGTCTTCTCCCACCTCAACCGTCAAGGCTCTGTCCTTGATTGGTTCCAGTCATACCTCTCACACTGCCTTCACTTTGTCTCCTCCAACGGCTTTTCCTTCAGCCCTCACACAGTCTCATGTGGCGTTCCACAGAGCTCTGTCCTTGGCCCCCTCCTCTTCACCCTCTACATGCTCCCCCTCGGTGACATCATTCGCAGACATGGCGTAAATTTCCACATGTTGCGGATGACACCCAACTCTACCTTTCTACTTCCACCCTCGACTCCAGCAATACTGGCGTTCTAACTGCATGTCTGGGATGAGGGACAACTTCCTCCAACTAATTGTCAACAAGACGAAGGCCCTCCTGATTGGCTCGCGTCAGCGCCTCCACACCTCAGGCGCTGGCAAGATCAGCATTCAGGGCTGTACTCTCCACCTCTTGAAGCCGGTCAGGAAACTAGGCATCTTGTTCGACCCTGAACAGTCCTTCCTCCTCCAAATCCGTGCCATGACCCGGTATGCCTTCCACCACCTCTGCAGCATTGCCAGACTGTGCCACTATCTCACCCCCTTGCTGCCGAAACATTTGTCCACCCATTCATCATATCTAGGCTCGACTATGGGAACTCTCTCCTCGTCGGCCTTCCCAGCTCCTCCTTTCACAAGCTGCAGATTATTCAGAACTCTGCAGCTCGTGTTCTCTGCCGCACTAGGCTCCGCGACCACATCACTCCCACCCTCGCCCATCTCCACTGGCTCTGAATCCCCCAGAGGATCAAATTCAAGATCCTCTTCCTCACTTTCAAGGCCATTCACGGCCTTGCCCCCGTCTATCTCTCCGCCCTGCTGTCTCTCTATGTGGTTACCATATGTAACTCCCTATCAACCTGCCCGTCCCCTCAGTTCAGCTAGCTCCAGCCTGCTCTATGTTCCCCGCCCGAACCGCCCTACCATCGGTGGCATGGCTTTCAGCCTCTCTGCTCCCACACTGTGGAACTCCGTCCTGCAATCCCTTCACCTCACTTCCTCCCTTTCCTCTTTCGAGGCCGGTCTCAACGCGTACCTCTTCGACCGTGCCTTCTGCTGCCCTGCTAACTCTCCCCCCTTTCTTACTCTCCTTCTCCCTGTCCCTAGCCCCACCCTCTCCCGCCTGCTCGGGTCACGACCTAACTGTACAGCATTTTGGGACGTCCTCCCGAAGTGAAAGGCGCTCTATAAATGTAATTTTGTTGTTCTGTTGTCATGTAATTCTGTGGTGGAATTACATGTTTCTAATTCTCTTGGAATTAGAAACATGTAAATCAAGGTTGAAGGAATGCAATGGATTTGGCCGAACTTGAATTCAGAATGTTATGCAGTCATGTATTTATGCTTACATAAGTCTGTGGTTGACATAGAGTCAGATTTGAGTATTAATCAAATGCAAGGATTATTATTTTTGTGTAATGTATAACTTTTATCTTTCTTGGAGATATTTTAAAATTGCAGTTTGCTCTTAATTTATTAATAACTGTTTGCCTTTAAATGTACTGTGCCACAGGCACTCTTGGGAGTTTTTTTATAGCCTGAAACTGTGCAAATGGTACAATGTGTGTAACAGTCTGCAGTTCACTTTTGACCCAAAGTGTTTTTTTTCACATTTTGTTTTATCCCATGAACATATGGGTTTCCAAACATTACATTTACGACAAGCTTCCAGCAAGTAACGATAAGACAAGCAAGCCGAACTCTTTCCACTTTTCTGTATATAATGTTGAAATCACCAACTGGTAAACCATCTAAGACCATTGCACATGAAATCTATCATTGCTTCTATTGAAACCTTGCTGGAAACCTCTCCCATATAGATATGAAATACTATTTGAAGCCTGTGGCTTGAATAAAAAAGTAGGCAAAAGCCTTATGCACCTATTTATTACAGTTTATTGTTTCCGCCCAGCAGAAATATTTAAAATTTACAAAGCAATTTATCTTTCTAATATTTATATATTTTTGGATTTTAAAATGCTATAATAGATTTGCAACATTTTGTCTGAACTACTCTTGAAGTAAAAATTGCATACAGTATCTTGAGGTGTTGCCTTTTAAAAATGCATAGTGCATCCTAGTGCGTCAAGTGAGATTGACCAAAAAAACTGCAAAGAGGTACTGGCTAGTCTCAATTGAGTAGGGGCATTCATATGCCACTTCCAGCTATGACACAATCTTCATGTATGCTTTCAACTGAGAATTTGTTTTAAAGATGTAAAAAGCTCTTAAGAAAACTCATGCAGATGGGCTTAGTGATCATACTTTGACTTCTTGGCTTTTCTCCATACAGTGTTACAGCAAGCACAAAATTATATTTATAGAGCGCCTTTCATTTCGGGAGGATTCCCAAGGAACTGAACAGTCAGGGGTCAGGACCCGAGTTGGCGGGGGGTAGAGAGGGGCGGTAGGGAGGGAGGCAAGGAAGAAGAGTTGGGAGGGTGGCAGAAGGCACGATCAAAGAGGAGGGACTTGAGACCTGCAAGGTGAAGAGACTGGGATGGAGTTCCAGAGTGTGGAGGCAGAGAGGCTGAAAGCCCAGCCATCGATGGTAGGGCAGAGGTGGGGGACGTGGAGCAGACCGGAGCCCACTGAAGGGAAGGGGCGGGCAGGTTGATAGGGAGTTACAGATAGTAAAGTAATCAAGAAGTATTTGATGTTTGGGTCTTACTTAGGTTTCAGCAAGCTGAAGTTCAGAAATACTTTCTTCTTTGGACCCCAAAATGTGTAAAGAAGCCACTATTGCTTACATAATACATTTTACAGTAAATTCTGTGGAGCTTTTTGACTTGTTTTGATGACTTGATAAGGCACGACATTAGACCCTCGCTAATCCCTGGGGTTACATTCCTGGAAAACAGTGCACACGGTAAAATTGCGTTCGGTAAGCTTAATAAGTAATGGGAAAAAAGGGGTTCAGATAATCCATCCACAAGCTATCCAACCTCAAGCCACCAGGCACATCCACATCCGACCAACGCAAGGTGCGTACTGAGGCGGGCTACAGCCGGCTGGTCCACTCTCCCCATTCGTCACTCTCCCCGCTCTCACTGACTCACTGGAGACAATAAAACAGCACCTCAGCTTGGCTAAATTATTTTACCTTTGGTCCTGGAAGTGTTAGGAGACTCTCTCTCTCTGTCCCTTCTGTTCACCATGCAATGCCATCAGGTTGTTCTGAGGCCGAGGAATCATCAGACTTGGTTGGGAGCTGCCGGCATCATGCGTGTGGGGCCAGCCATCACGTATACTCAAATTTTATGCACGTTTTGCAAAAAGGTGCCACATTTATTTCTTCGCGTATAGTTGAAGGCGCATTCCAGAAAGTGGCGTTCAACAAGGATCGACTGTATATCAAATACAAGAATACAAGTCTATTCGAAAGCAGGAATTCATCTTTTTCATTCTGAAAATTAAATACATAAAGAATCATCTGCACCTTCCAAAAACATAATAAACTTCAATGTTACAACAACAAATGGGAGAACAGACAGCTTTGTTGGGTATCCAGCTGTAAGGAAGTCAATATTGATCTGTCTAATCAGTAAATGTGGCGTTCCGGTTTGCGAAGCTTGCAAAAGCATTTATAAATACTGTAACACCATCCTGAATGATTTCAGATGTGTCTCAGGTTGAGACCCTCCAAATACTGCTCAGATCTTCTGCCAGGAGCCTTTTTTTTGGCTTCTGGTCCTGTCTCTTGGTAAAATGCTCATTATCCCCACATCATGAGTTCCATTGTATTCTGAGTCAGGGAGAGAAACAAACCAGATGCTAACTTGCACTGTTTTGCGCAGCACCTCCTGTTGGTATTGGTGAAGGCTTTGGAAAAGCTTGCCTAGAAAAGTATAATCTATTTTATTCAGTCAGTAAGTAACGCACCATATATGACCATCTTTCTGGGTGATTATCTACATGTGCTCAATGATATTGAAAGCTTCTTTCATTGTCATGCAAGCCGCATAATGCTTTTGCATGGTAGTAAGATCACATGTATTGGTCTCGTGTTCAAATAAATTGTTAGCCATATATTGGCATTCTTTTTATTAGATTACAACAATAACTTTGTTGTTATAGCACCCTTCATATGGGGTAGGGCCCAGGAATACTTGAGATTACACACCTATTTTCATTTTTGCACAGATGTGTTAACCACCAGATCCACATCGTTAAAAGCAAATAATAATAATCCTTGCAATTGATATACAGGTTGAGTGTCCAAGATCCGGAATGTTCCGGACTCCGGGACGATTGGTGGCAGGGTCGTCCGGAATCCGTACAATGTTCTGGAATCTGGACACCATGTCAAACCGTTTCCGCTGCCAGGCCGGCCCAGTGAAACAAGAGGGAGGCTTACAATGTGTTACGAAGAAGCGAGGATTACAAGGCCTGCGAGGAGAAGAACTACAAGGTGACGTCCATAAAACTGAAGTATCACAACTTGGGCCCAGGCATTTCTGGACTCGGGTCACGCTTCTGGCGTTCCGAAGTTCGTACATACCTGAGCTTGGGCGTTTCCGGACTTTGGACATCAGAAACACGTTCCGAAGTCTGGAAAAACACAAAAATCAGCCTCAGTCCCGAGGTTGCCGGATTTAGGACGCTCAACCTGTAGCTGTTTTCAGGTCTTCTAGACATCTCAAAAAGCTGTACAGAATATACTGTAAAGCGAATTGTCTATATATACATATATGGGCGATTCCACGGTAATGGGGTACATTGAGCAAGTCAAAATAAGCATGCCATTTTCTGAGAAAGGGTGGATTATTTCTTTTTCAAAGCATGAAAATCATAGATAACACACTCAAGAGATAGAAAAGATAATTTTGCCTTAAAATTAGCTTTATTTTTAAAATGACAATAAATTAAAGATCATGCCCACCCTGTCTAGAGACCTCTAAAACGTGACATGGCAAACAAGGCTGCTTTTGAAAACAATTTCAGATCATATTTTTAACTCACTTTCATTATATATAACTAATTCCGTAAATCACTTGTAAATCACTTGTTAAAGCTGATAAGTTTTTGTGTCGTTCAAGAGCTTGATTATATTTGTTTTTTCCCGTTAAAAAAAAATGCTACACGCGCGTAATCCCGTCTGTCCGAAAAATTACGACTGTTGAAGATGAGACTTCAGGTTAAAAAATTGAAAAAATAATTCTATTTTGTTCTCTTAATAATGTAATGAAGTAACTACCTCGTGGTTAGATTAATTTTGTTAAGCTTGATGATCACTTACCTCTCCCGACATTTTGAAAATTCACACTTGACGTTCGGTCTTCTAATTGCTACGTTCGTAATTACCTTGGAAACGCAGCTAGGATCTACCAGAATGACGTTTTTAAGAAAAAAACCTCGTGTTCGGTAACCTGGAAGTAGCAAATTTAGCGTTAGCAGTCTGCATTGCTGCTACACATGGTTTAGGTGAGTGAGTTACCTGTCTGTCCGCGGTGTTACGCGAGTTGCCACAGTTACGAGCAAGACCTATTCAGTTAAATTGTGATTAAATTGGGCGGAAGATTTGTTTCCTGCAGCTGGATTATCAAATAAGGTACGTTTTTATATTATTACTACCGATTTTGATTGAGATTTTTGAACGACTGCAGGGGTATTTCTAGGGATCTCCACGGGGACAAACACCCGGTAGATAAGGACTAATCAGCTGTTTTGCGGCATTACAATGCATGGGGTGTGAGCATTTTGAAGTGTAAAAATAATTCTGTTAAAAAAGTTATCTATCTCTTACAAAGTACATACCTCTAGGGAACTTATGTACAAAAAATGAGTGTTCTGCAATCAATTTAATTTTCCGACCTCTATGTCACACTCGTATACCCCATTACCGTGGAATCGCGAAACAAAAAAGTAAAATGCTAAGATGATGGTTATTCACTATGAAAATATGTGGTGTGTGTGTTGGTTTTACTGCTGTTTTAAAATTTCCCTCTCCCATTCTTAAATTTAAAAATACTGCTTTTTGTTTGGTTCTATTTGACATTATTTGGGAAGCTAACAGGTGGATAACAAAACTGTACTGTGTCCCTCAAATGCTTTGTTTTTATTGACTATTTGAAGTTGCTTTGCTCCAGGCAACATCATGGGTAGCTGGATTTATGATGCCTGCTCCACATCAGGATTGAAATCAAACACCCAGTTTCAATGTCCTGACATGCACATAGTGAAGCGCAGCAGGAAAGGCGTTTTTAGATACATCATGCTGATGATGCTTGGTATTTGATTGTAAAAATGAGTTGTAAGTCATTATGCACAAATGATGCATCAGTACAGTTAAGGTTTCTCCTCATCACAGTTTCAATATGCTCTGAGAAAATTTATGAGAGTTGTGTACTCGTCATTTACCTATGACAGCACATTATTTTTGGCCTTTTTGAAAGGCTATTTAGATTGAATGATGTGAATTCATATAGAGATGCTTGTTTTAAAAATACAGTACATTACTAAAGTACTGATGAAAACTGTTTTAAGTAATTCATGAGCAAGTGTAGGTTTGAGTTGCAATGTTGAAAGATCATTTTGTGCTATTCCTATGTTTTCTGTTCCATTATACAGTAGAAGGCCTTTTATCCGAGACCCAATTAACCGTAACTTCCGTATAACCTGCACCGCAAAAAAAAAGGTCCACATTCGATTAACCAGAATTTATCCAGAAAAATGCATTTTTTTGGTGTTTTGTGTTGCGTCAGTATTTTGGAATGCTGCTACTAGGTGCCTGATGGAGTACAGCATTCTGCAGAGTGTACAGAGGTACAATCTCCCAAGTTTGAGAGGGGAAGGAGAGCGAGGGTGAGTTCATTAGTTTAGCCACAAAGCAGCAAAACACATACACACAAGCAAAGCCTATCAATGCCTATCACAGCCTTAACTTTTATTTTAATAAATTGAATAAATTGATAAAAAACACAAACCCCTGCAACACCTCAAGTCTCGTTTATTTTACAAATACCTTTAAGCTTGGGAAGCTGCAGTGTGTATCACAAACACACTCAGTGCCTCCCCTTACCCCAGTCTGATGTTAAAAACAAATCTAACTTTAAAAGTGAAATGAAACGTTTGCTTTCAATGCCGACCCTTGGATCATTTGGAAGGAAAGTTAACTGAACAGTGACAGCGGCGGCTGCTTTCTCAATAAGACGTTTGCTTTCCTCTCTTCTGCCCCCAATGAGAATAGTGTCATTCAGATGTGTAACTTTTGCACTAGTTTAAAGATCTCTCTGAACTGCCTGGTCGCTGTGTGTAAAAGGATTATAATTATTATTTATATATTATATTATCTAAATGATTATTTAGTCTTATTAATATGCAATGTTTTAAAAAATATATATTTGAAAATGTAATTTTTTTTGTGTCGGGTTTTCTGCCGAATATCCGGCAGGCGCTTTAACCGGCACTGGCCAGGTCCCGAGTGTGCCGGATAAATGGGCTTCTACTGTACATTTATTTTCTCCTCTCCTGACTCATAGAGCTTCAGTTCCATAGGCTTCAGCTGTGCCCTAATTCATCACCTGAGTGATTATTTGTGTATGAACCTAGGCAATGAATGTCATTAGTGTATCTATGTGTGTATATGTGTGCGCATCGCAGTGAGCTGTAGATCACACTTAGTGTCTACGGGATTTAGTTCTAAATTAGGCAGCGAGATTGCTAACTGAAACTCATCGGGTATTTTTTGCATATATAGTGGATTTAGATGACAAGAGGAAAAATATGGTATTAAGGTCTATTAACCAAAAATAAGTTGTAATTTCCTCAATTAGTGGATTGATTTGCCTAGAAAGTTTCCATTGCATCTTGAATGCTGACTGAAGCTAATTTGTTCAATGTTTTAGGAGATTAATGTTGTTGAATTTTTAAAAAATAAATTCTGTTCCACCTAGATTTTGAGTAGTTTGGAAATGTTATCACTTTTTTTTGCAAAGGAAAGATTCAGACCCCCTTGGTTTGCTTTGTCCAATTTTGATGTTAATTGTTGACAGAAGTCTTAAACCAAAATTTTTGAATATCAGAACAAAGCACATTTTGTCATGTTTTGCATCAGGCCGCAACAAAATACATTTCTAGAGTTTACTTCTGTATTTCTACTGCTTTGGTGTTTGACCTTTTGAGCTGACTTTTCACACGTTTGCTGCTAGATGCCCCAGAACTAAGGGGCAAATTCATTGCATATGCTTGGATGTAACAAAAAAGTCCCAGCTGTCTGTCTCAACCTTTACAAGCACACAGGCTAGGGACCCATTTCTTTCCAAACCATCATTATTAGAAACATGCAATGCGTAGACCTTCATTGTGGTCTCTAAACTAGTATAGATTTATGGCTTCACTTTAGGATTGATGGGCTAAACAAACTACAAAAAGCAGGAAACATAATTAAAATTATCAAGATAATATGGTTATAAGGTCTTTGGTTCAGTAAGTTCTGGAATTTTGTGTGTGTGTGTTGTGAAGATACTGACAGGTGTATTGTGGATGCACAGATGTGTTGCTGTTGATAATAAATCCAGAAAATAACTACAAATACACAGGGCCCATTTGGGGATGAAATAATTTTCTCACCAAGTGGGGGAAATGCTGAGTTCTGAATGAAATAAATCTTGAATATTTATATGCGGATGGTCCAGTCCTTAAATGCATCACATAGTGTGACCCTGAAAGTCACAGGTTGCTCTTGTGAGCTAGTTGATGTAATTGTCCCAGTCTCCTTGGACTGAGGAAGAGAAAACTCAACCAGGTTTCTATGCCTAAACAAAAATGCAAAATACTACATGCTGGAAATCTGAAACAAAAGCAGAAGTCACTGGGAAGAGTCAGGAGGCATCTATGGAGAAAGGAAAGTGAGTCAATGTTTCGGGTCCACGACCTTTCGTCAGAATAGTTCTGATCTACTGAGTGTTCCCAATGATTCTGTTTTTGTTTCTACTCCTGAATATTGTTGGACTACCCTGGTGGAATTGCCATGTGTAGAGATATTTGATGAGGATAGTACAATACTAGCTTCAGCCATGATGCTTGTCTCCATCAACTAGCTCGGCAACATTTATGTCTTGAGCTTACACCTGAGGAAATGGTGTGATTTAGGATGGAGGCTGGGTTGGGTGTGGGGAGGGATACAAGCACTGTAAACATTATTTTGTAGAATGAGACAAGCTCAGTAGTTTTCTCAAATATTGGAATTAAAAAATATTTTATTAAAATTTATGTAAGCTGCATTTCCTGTTATTTGACAAGAATATGACCCAATTTTTAATGGTATACTCCGTCAGCTCTTGGAATTATGAAAATACTAGGCGCTTTCAATAGAATACACTCCTGGTGCAGGGATATTGAGCCCATTTTTAGACTTGGCAAAAATGTATTTTTGTAAACAAATTCAGGGATCTTTAGCCTCATCAGTTTATTGACTGGTAGATGATAAAATAGGTAATTTACCCTCAGATTCATCTCTGTGTCACTGACTGTTCAAAATCTTTCTATATATCTCAGTTGCAGGTTTTTGTATGTTACAGAGCAACGACGATAAAGCTTCTATTTTGGTTTGTTTCTGTGTTGAGTAATGAAGCTAAAAATTGGTACCACTGTGACTCATTGGTAGAAATAAGTGGTACTTGGGCCTGACATTGGCCTGTACTGTCTGTTATTAATTGGCAGACAGAATCTGGGGAGGTGGAAATGTAGTCAAGCCCATGCATGAACAATGTTTGAGAATATGGAAGGCTTCCTCATGTCCTTATTTCACTGGTTACATCAGTGCAAATTTAGATGTAATTTTGACATCACCATTCTCATCTGTAGGCAAACTAATCTCTTTTCCTATCATGAGTCATTAAAGATCTCTATGTTGCCGCTGTATCATCACTCTAATCCTTATCCAGCCATCTCATCAATATTTCATGCTTCAGGAATGCTGAACATTGGGTTGCCTTGTTGTCTTTCTAAACACCGCAGATGTACAGCTTGATACACTAGGTAAACGTTAACTGAAAAAAAAAATGGAAGGAATAGAGGGTTGAAGACTATTCTTTCTACAAATGATATCAGCAAGCAGGTAGCATACGTTCTATCTTGGAGCAATTACATGTAGTGGAGTCCTGTAGCTCAGTAGTTAGAGTACTCGTCTCGCAAGCGAGAGGATCTAAATTCGATTCCTGGGCAGGGCAAAACATTAGGCATATTTCCTTACTCCACATGCCTGTTTACCTAGCAGTAAATAGGAACACAGTTGTTGGTCGATTGGCGGATTGCTTTTCTGGGGATAACAATCTCTTACCATACTCAATCCACGACTTTTTGTAGGCACTGCCTACAGAGCTTTGCCCTCCCGACGTGAAAGGCACTATATAAATAATTTTGTTGTTGCCAGGGGCAGTTGGCTCCTGCGTTTCATCCATAAAATATACAGTAAATTCACTTTAGAGTATATTCTGTGAAGTGTTTTGAGACGGCTTGAACACGTGATAAGGCGCTATAACAAATGCAAGTATTATTATTATTACTAATAAGATTTAAAAAAAAACTATATAACAATATTTCAAAGCAGTTCATAGAGCTCCCTTCTCCACCACCAGTTAGCTCCTCCGTCACCCCGCCTTGCCTCACAGGTGCTTTCCTCCAATTCCCGCTGCGAGCCGATGCTGGATTTTCTCGAGTTCAGAATCGTGGGAAACCATCCCTCCAACTTCCACCACCTCCCCCCCAAACGCTGTCTCCTATCCATCCCTCCTTCCACACCTTTGATCCCGTTTCCCCATCCTCCGTCACAAAAGTCATCTCCTCTATGAAGTCCACCACCTGCTCCCTAGACCCCTTTCCCACCCCTTGCCACCCAACTCCACCTTCTAGCCCCACTAATTGCTGACACCATTAACCTGTCCCTTTAACTTGGCACCGTTCCCACTCCCCTCAAAACTGCCACTATCATCCCCATCCCAAAGAAACCTTCCCTTGATGTGTCGCAGCTTTCAAGCTACCGGAAATGTTTGGGGAGAGCTTCAATTTACTGTGCATCGGGACCTCAGGTCCACTTAATTTTCCATATACAGAAAAAGCTCGTTTATCCGTGACCCGATCAACCATAACTTCCGTATAACCAGCACCTCAAAAAAAGGTCCGCATTCGATTAACCGGAATTTATCCAGCACAATGAATTATTTTTATTTTTTGTGTGTTTTCAGCCGAATATCCGGCACGTGCTTTAACCGGCATTGGCCAGGTCCCAATGGTGCCGGATAAATGGGCTTTTACTGTATATTATTTTCCTTCCGTTTAAATAATAGTCCCTTCCAGAATTTTTTGTCCCCAAGTACTTGGAGTACATTTCTCCACATTGAATTTCATCTGCCACCGATTACCCAATTTCCAAGAATGTTCAAATCCTCCTGTAACCTACGGTATCTTGTTCATCTTCGTAATCTACCACTTTCATTAGCTTGGTGTCAGTGCTTTGGGACAACCTCCCGACGTGAAAGGCGCTCTATAAATGTAATTTTGTTGTTGTGGACATCTGCAAACTTAGCCACTGTGCTTGGGCCTCCTAGTTGCAGATAATTTAGAAAAATATTACACAAAAGAGGTCCCGAAACAGATCTTTGTGAAACTCCTCTGGTAACATTTTCCCAATATGACATTCCCTGTACCACCACGTTCTGGGTTCTTCTGGTCAAGCAATTGCGTATCCATTGTAATATACCTCTGCAGTTTCCCGCTTATTTTACTTTTCAGTACCAATTCAGTTGGAAGAAGTTGAAACTCATCCGGGAATTGCTGACTGACTGTCAATCGGTCAGAGCAACAGTAGTCCAGGCAATACTGAATCAGTAAAAGCTTGGAAAATTACAAATAAAGTCCATTGATTATTATTGAGCCACCTCTTACAGTTAGGATTACACTTGTGACTACTGTATGTAATTTTGTTGTTGTTGTACTGTACCTCATGGTTTTTCTGTCGGGTTTCCACCACATCCTTGAAATAGATTTTTCTGTTTTTCTGATGCTGCACATGCAATTATTTTGTTGTGACTTCATTCCTTATATTCAGTAATAGCATAAAATTCCACAGGCAACTTTGCCTCTAATCTCTTTCTCCCTCACTCCCTCCCACCATCCCCATTTTTATATCCCCACTTTATATTTATATCCCTACTTTGAACTTCCCCAATGACTCAAATTGGTAAAATCACTGCTTTCAGTGAATAATAATAATAATGCAAGGACTATTATTATAAAAAAACAGCAAAGTTGACATAGGAGGTTGCAGGTTCATTCCCTGGTCAGTGCTGAGTTAGTAGCTTAGGACAGAGGCAGTTGTGCTGCAATTTGCCCTTAGGAGGGAGGAAATTTTCCAACCGGATTCTTGAAAATGCTCATGTTTGGATGTTGAACGAATAGGTCAAGATTGGATTTATCTTATTTCTTCCACTGTTGAACGGCCTGCTGGCACCAACTCTGTGGCTGAGGTACTGGACACAGTGAAGCTGTGCCCATAGGAAGTCATGGAGGAGACCATCTTTTAGCCCTCTACTTGTATAACTTTTTTTCCCCGAGCATAAATTTCATAACTTTCTGGGAAAGGACTTAATCATGCATTTTTATTCCAAGTCATCTATTTGCCTATGTATTGCAGTTCCTGTCTCTCCTATAAGCTAGAAAAGTAAATGTCCCTCTCTCATACATCTCTTGTATGCCAATAGATATTTGTAAACCCTTCATGTTGTAAATATTGATATCATTACCAATGGTGCTAGATATTGACTAAAAGTTGTTACTCACAATCTTAATTTCCATAATTATGTTTTGTGAACTGCTTTCTGGCCGTCTTGTTCAATGTTCCAAATCTGTCTTACATTTTATGACTTTTAGAACTGGCCAGCCAAACCATCCATCTGCACTTAACGTACTCGTATCAAAAACTTTCTTTGAATGTGTGCCCTGACAACAATACATTGTCTGAATGTGGAATTCAGTAAGCCATTAAATATGGAATGTAATCTTATGTGAGCAATAGCTTTTATAGCTTGTGCGTCACAGTCACTGCTACTCGTTAGATAAAGTCCGTATTTAGCATCTTGCTGCTGAATATTGGAAATCATTTTAATAATGATGTTGACAAAACCACTTATTCCAACAGCACATTTTGTTGTTTTAATTTGTTTTGTAGATATTGTGGTATTTTACAAGTATTCAGCATTCGATAATTTTGTGCAACATTGACTTTTTACTTACCAGTTAAATTTTGTTGCTTGATATTATATATATATATATATATACAAACAAACAACAAACAAACAAACAAAACTTACATTTATATAGCGCCTTTCACGTCGAGAGGACATCCCAAGGCGCTGTACAGTTAGGTAGGACAAGAGCAGGGTGGGAAGGATCAGGGCAGGATGAAGAATAGTAGGAAAAGTAACTGTATATTAGTGGGCGAAACGTGGCAGCCAAATTGCGCACAGCATATTATAATATAATATAATATACACACACACATATTATATATACAGTAAAAGCCAGTTTATCCAGCACCCTCGGGATTTGGCCAATGCCGGTTAAACGGCATGCTGGATGTTCGGAAGAAAACCCAACAGAAAAAAAGTTACATTATTAAACATACCATATTAATAATGGACTAAATACTATTATTTAGTAAAAGCCTGTTTATTCATGACCCGATCAACTGTAATTTCCATATAACCAGCACCTCAAAAAAAAAGGTCCCCATTCAGATAACTGGATCTTATCCGGCACAATCGCGGTGGCGCATTTAATGAGTCGATTGTCGCACGAGAGTACATTACGATACTGTATGATTACAGTACGATCCGGTTATTCGAATGGGGACCTTTTTTTTTGAGGTGCCGGTTATATGGAAGTTACAGTTGATCGAGTCACAGATAAACAAGCTTTTACTGTATATAATATAAATAATTTTAAAAATCCCCTTGAGAAATGTTATTTTTCTCCTATTTTTCTCTCCTCTCCAGAAAGTGCAGACTCTACAGGATGTATTTTGATGCATACCTGGCCCAATTAACCTCTCTACACATGTGAGGTGATGATGGTTAAGTTTTAACTACTTTGCTAAATACTTGCTGGCATTCTCAATTCCTCCCTCCACATATTACAGATAATCCACAACTCTGTGGCCCATGTCCTCTACCTATCCAAGCTTCGTGACCCCATCTCTCCCATCCTCGCCCGACTCCTTTGGCTTCCCATCACCCAGAGAATCCAATTCAAGATCCTGGTCCTCACATTCAAAGCTCTTCACAGCCTTGCCCCACCCTCTGCGACCTCCTAACCCACTACCAACCAGTCCACCCCCTCCGCTGACCTGCTCCATGTCCCCGAACCACCTGCCCCACCATTGGTGGACGAACCTTCAGCAAATCTGCCCCCAAACTCTGGAACTGCCATCTCGCAGTCCCTCCACCTCGCCCCCTCCCTGGCCTCCTTCAAGTCCCGCCTCAAGATCCTCTTCTTAGACTTTACCATTGGTCACCCCAAATTCCCCCCTTTCCCTCCACCCTCCCTGTCCCCAGTTCAGGTCTGAAGCAATGACTGTCCAGCACCTTGGGACATACTGACGCCAAAGATGCTATACAAGTGTAATTTTGTTGTTGTTGTTGTTCTGTTTGGCTATGGCAGCATTGCAGCTGAGCCGGATCCAACAACAACAACTTTGATTTATATAGTGCCCTCCAACCCGGAAGGCGTCTTAGAGCGCTTCACAATAGCGGATCCTGGGACCGAGCAAAGGGCAGGGGTAGAAAGGTGACCAAAGACGCGGTCGAAGAGAAAGGTCTTCAGCTGGGACCTGAAACTGAGAAAAGAGGGGGCAAGACAAAGGTAGTGAGGGAGGGAATTCCAGAGCCTCGGTATGTTGTGTAATATTTAGAGGCTTTGAACTAGTTCTTCTAGCTAGATATAGTCCGTACAGAAAATTCTCTTAACCCCATCATGTGAATGCCAGGCAACATTCCCACTGCAATAGAAGATATGTTCAGTCCACCATAAATCTTTGTTATGCAAATGCTTCTAAGTACCAACCCTATCTGGAGTTGATCCAGAATAAATCTACCAGTTTTTCTAATTGGCAACAAAATTTGCTCAAAGTGAAACTGAAGATGCCGTCAACCATCTTAATTTTCTGAGCAAACCCCACACTCTCTCACTGAAAACAAACACCCGTGAACTCCAAAAAATCCCTTCTGTGGAGATACTGTACTACTTCACTGAACGAGTAGTAAACGTATGGAACAGGATCCCAAGTTGATATTGACCATCTTGTGATTATACTGTACACTCCAGCTTTACCTTGTGGTCAGATGGTCCATTCAAGTTCCTGAATGGATCTTGGATAAAATATTAACCAGGCCCAGTTTGCCTATCAGGTGAACGTTAAAGATACCATGGCACTATATTAGCACAAAGCCAAGAGAAGGGAGTTTCTCCTTGTTTCCTTCAGATAAATTGTTCTTGTTTTACTTAATAAAAATCCTAGTAATTATGATAATAATCTTTGTATTAATCCTTTTTAGCTGTTTGTTGGAGTGATCTGCACTGGTGTGCACCTGACAATTATATGTTAGCCACCTGTCTGTGTTTGGTTACTTGCAAGATTGATATTAGAAGTTATAAAAGTTAGGAAAATGTTTAATTATCAAAATGGTGTTTGTTTGATAGTTGTGTGGTTTCTACAGTTCATGGATCACGGATGGATTGATGGATCCTATAATATCTGTAGAGCAATAGTAACTTTATTAGAATCAGTCTATGCTTACTTTCTGGAAAACATTAATTGTAGGACCTAGGTCAAGTAATGTGTGTACCGAGTGGCCTGTGTGAACAGCCTCAGTTGATTTCACTGTTTACAGAGTAAACAGTCGTACTTATACCCAACGTATGAGCTTCTGCATTCACCTACGAGTATAAACACTCCACGTCACAGTAAATCACATGAGGTGCTTTGGAATGTCCTCCTGATGTAAAAGCAGGCATGTCAAATTACAAAGATTATCATGTAAGATAATTCACTCTTTACTCCACAAGTGTAACATGCAATAAGAATCAAACGTAATGGAAATGAAAATGAAATATTGTCAAACGATATTTAAACTGATAGTTTACGTAAACTTCAATTGTTTTCTCTAAATTAGGAAATAAAGACGCAGAGCCATTACAGCCATGGCTACAGTGATTCATTGGCACGGAAAAGCCACATCGATGACTACAGCACATGGGACATTGTCAAAGCCACACAGTAAGCAAAAAATATTTTTAACAGGCTGTTACTCTTCAATGTATTTTGCTTGTGCTTCAGTTATTAAAAGTAGACTAGCTCTGTGCTAGTTATAGAATTGTGGCTATTTAATTAAATGTGGCTATGGTCTAGTTGTTATGTGGGAACGTTACCTATAAATTAATCATTACAGTTTGGATAGAATCACTCACCTAAGCTGGTTGAAAGGTAATTCATTTATTTTGTGACAGCTCCACTGCAGAGTGTAGAATTGATCTGTGGTCTTTTGCTGAAATGCAAAGCTTTAATGATACTGTAGCAGCATGAGCTTACATACTATGTTGCTCTGTAGAGATTTTGACCATTTTGTTGCAAGCTGCTTTTCAATCAGATAATGAAAGGCAATGATTGGGATGGGGGATAGGAAGAGTGCGAAGACATACTTATGTATTTATATATCTGGTCTTTCCCAATCCACACCTTGTTTTGAATTGAAATATTGCTTGGAATAAGCTCTTGCAAGAGAAGAACTCCAGGGACTGGAATGAGTTTGTGATGATGTCTTAAGATAAGCATTGGATGCTTATGCCAAAAGAGATAGTCATATTCACTCATGTTCAGAGTTCATTAATTCACTTGGCTGAAACTGCGCTAATTAGTTAATTTTTCTCTAGTCTGATTTCTGTCTTGCCTGTCATGAATGCATTGGTTTGTGGTTGGGTGCAGTTCTAATGGCATTCTAATGTCCCTTCCATATCTATTTGCCAATTTCCAAAAGATCAAATCAACTTTTAAACAGGAATTTGATGATTAGCGGAAATGGAGGACTCCAAAAGGCTATTGGGAAAAGGTAGAAGAATGAAACTAAATGCCACGATGGGCTAAATGTACATTTTTATACCGTACATCTCTTTGATCCTTCAAGTGCTGGAAGGTTCTTTGCAGCAGCGGCACAGTGCAGCAAATTCTGATCGAAGCTTAACACCCACCCACACACATAGAGTTGAGGTCACTGGATAGCGAGCAAGAACCTTAATCCAATGGACCTGAGGTTTAATTGAATCAGCTAACCCGGCACCAACCAAGGAGCTTTTTCATTTGGACATCTCATGAGCTCACAAGATAACTTGTTTAATCTTCAGAGCAGCCTTTCAAGTTGTTTCTTGTTATGTTTTAGTCAGTTAAGTATCTGGTTCACCTGGAGACCCACGAGATTGCTTAAGAGTCTCTGAACAAAATGACTGAGTTCTACATAAGTAAGGTATCAGCTTATCAGGTGTGGAATATGTACCACAGTAGCACTGCTTGAGTTTAACCAGCTAAAGCCACACGTCGTACGAGAGACAGCAGCTCCAATGGCAACAATCTAAACCATTCCCTCTGCAGGCATAATCTACCACAGTGCACAGGATTAATGGATAACTGCTGCTCAGACCAACCGTGCAAAGGTCAGAGAAATCTGGTATACAGGATAAAGGCAGAGATGTTGGTACCTCTTGGTGCAGCATTAGACTTCTGTTTAAAATTAATTTATAACACAAATGCAGCTATTTGTTTTGGTCAGTTAGGTATCTGATTCACCAGGAGACCCATGACCTTGCTAACAGTCTCTGAACCAAATGACTGAGTTTCACACATATATGGTTTCAGCTTGTCTGGCATGGCCTATGTACCAGAGTATGCACTGCAGTACTGTTAGAGTTTACCACAACAGTTGTGTAGTGCCTGTCATGTTGGGAGGACATTAGCTTAATCAGCTAAAGCTGCACATCCTATAATTGCAGACAGTGATAAGCCTCTTGTTGTATAAATTAATAAATAAAATGCAGCAAAAGATGACAAACTTGTGGAAAAACAATGGGGGTAAATGTAAATAATTTTTTTGCCTATTTGGGGGAAACAAAAATGCATCAGTAACAGGATTGAATACCAAGTGTCTAAATGGAGAATTGGTATGCAAGTGGTAGTATTGTACTATTCAAACTCAAACAAAACATGCAATTGTGTAATAGGTTAAAGCATATAAAGTTCAGTCACTGCACTTATTATCTATCCTTTGAAAGGGACTATATCAAATGTAAGGATTATTATGCTGCATATATTTTAGATAAGGAAATCACCTGTTGTTTTTCAATGACAGTACTTATAAAGTTGTATACAGAGCACAGCAAACAAATTAATGGTGCTGTTCAATTACATTTTTAAAAAAAAAAACCTTGCACAACAATTGGAGAAGACAGACAGTACTTTGTAGGTGAATGTTATTTTTCTTGCTTTCCCAGGTATGGAATATTTGACCGCTGTCGAGAGCTTGTGGAGGCAGGTTATGATGTACGACAGCCTGATAAAGAAAATGTCACCCTTCTTCATTGGGCAGCTATCAATAATAGAATTGACCTGAGCAGGTAGGTCTCAGATACTTGTAGTTTTAAACTCACATAATCACTAACCAATTGTGAATTGAATTGCTACAAAAACATTTCATATGAAACAATCCCATTGATGAACCACAAATTAGAACTAATTCTAGAAATCACTGTACAGTAAATAGAAATGGAGACAGTGTTTTATTATGGCTATTTGTACTATTCAGATAGAGCCAGGGAATAGTCATTAAATCGATTATTTATTTCACAGGTACTACATATCAAAGGGATCAATTGTGGATCAGCTTGGAGGAGACTTGAATTCCACACCTCTTCACTGGGCAACAAGGTAATATGATGTCACCTTTATTTCTTCTCAAAACACGTTAAATTTTCAAACCAAATAATGTTCTGCTGGATATGATATGTTACTAAATGCTAAAATAACCTTTTTACCATAATCTTGTCTTGTACAAAAGATGCAATTACCATTGTGAAATTCTTCAGTTCATATAATTCTGCTAATTATAAAGCTCAAAAGAATTTTTAATCTTATCTGGTTTAGATTACAAGATGGTCACTGTCCATTAACTGTTTGAATTTCAAAACATGGGCTGAAATATGTCCGCCCACTAATTTATGTTATATTCTGTTTGACTATTGATTTATTTTAAAGAAATACATACAATGGCATGCATCTAACTGTGTTTCAGAAATCCTGCTGTTGTGTTTTTATTGCACTAATTTTCAAGAAATTGATTTAGTATTCCGAGTGAGCTCAGTTTCTTTGATTCAGCAAGTTTTGATGATAATGTATTTATTTACATATAGATACTTCTTACCCCCTCCAAAACGTGATCTGACATATTACTGACATGAATAAAGGTAAAATAATTGGTCACATTCATGCACTTTTGTCTTAGAAATGCTTTTGTGTGTTAAATATTGTTTTCTTTGTTAATCATTCCAGGCAAGGCCATTTGTCCATGGTTGCTCATCTGATGAAGTATGGTGCAGATCCCTCATTGATAGATGGCGAAGGATGTAGTTGTATTCACCTGGCTGCTCAGTTTGGTCACACTTCTATCGTTGCCTACATGATAGCAAAAGGGCAGGTAATTTTGATATCTGTTTTATTTTTATACTGTATTTCATAAACCGTGTATTGTAGCTAATCTTCAGATGATACAAATAGGCTGTAGGATTCAGGACCATGGTACACAGTTACTTCACCTTACAGTAGATCCTCCTGATGTTAAAGACACGATTCCAAATATATATATAAGGACATAAATATACTATTTTGTGTTATTCTCCGTGTTGAAAATCCGTGTATGGCTTGATTTTCAAGCCATATTCTTTTGCATAATTCTCTTTCCCTTTGGCTCACCAAGCAACGTTGACTCAATTATTGTTGCAATTTTTGTGGTGAAATCACTACAAGGATTTCTTTTAACATGTCCATCCCATACAATTATACAACTTGTGTAACTTTGAGAAGCTGGGAGATAGAGGATAGGAACAGATGAATAGCATAGATATTGCGTTACCCTCCAAAATTGCTTTAAACTCACACATAAATCTTATTTTCTCCCCCAAGCTACATACCGTGTGTGCCTGAGACACTGGTTAACCTGCTATCGAATCTCCACAATAGTGATTAGGTAACTGCTAAAAAGAGACATGACAGTGACCCAGGGATTACAAGCTAAAAATTTGTAAATAAACCTATACATACCCACTCTAGTCCATTGAATGTTACCACTACTAACATCTAAAAACTATTTGATCCGCCTTCAATTTTTTTTATCTTGACGAAAATGTCCTTGATGCAATTTTTTTAATATGCTGAGGTTGTCTGAGGTCAGACAGTGAAATACTGTGACAGGTTAGAAATTATTTATCAGTGCTGAACATTGCTAAATGTTAATATTTGACGTTTAACTATTATATAAATTTGTTGAAATCCATGTTGCTTTGTGGTTGCTTGATCCTGCAAAACACTGATCAGATTATATCAGCAAGGCTTTGGAAAAGCAGATTGAATTAATGCCAGATGCAGGTTGAAATCCCTTTTTGGCAATATTCACTGTTTTCAGATTTTAGAGAACAAAATTGTGTTAGGGCTGATATGTGGAATCAAAGTAGAAAAAGGAATTTTAGAGTAAATTAAACATTTATTAAAACTTAAATATCTGCCCTTTTTTTTTAAAAAAAAGGTCCCGTGTAGGTTCTGAAAACATTAAAGATAATATCAGTGCAATTGGTGTGTTTACTGCCTTGGCCAGGACTGTATTGGTCCTGATGCAGGGAACATTGCATTGGAGAAAAAGAATATAATCAGTTTTCTGAATCAGCCAATCTGATTTTTACTGGCTACTAAAATAAAACGGATTGTATACATCTACTGAATCATGACCAAGTGTTGGGACACACATCAATGGGATTTGATTTGTGATTGTTCAACGCTAGCTTCCAGTCATGGGATAGGATATTGAAGATTGACCTGGATCTTGCCTTAGGACATTTTTATGTGGCTAACATTGTTGTTAATCACCAGGTGATACTTAATAATGCAGCGTTTCTCTCACAAATATACAGTCAATTTTCCTACTTTCCTTCCTCCAATCACGACCCCTCCCCCCCATGTTCTGGTCCCTACCTCTTTTCCCCCCTTTTCTTCCCTCCCCCCCCCTTCTTTCCTCACTCCCTTTCTCTTTCCCCTTCCCTCCCTTACCCCCCTTTCTCCCCCGTTATCCTCCCTGATTTTACCCCACCTTTGCCTCCCTCTCCCCTCTTATCCCCTTTCTCCCCTGGCTCCACTTCCACGACCGTTTGTGGGACACTGTTGTGTGCAATTTGGCTGCCGCGTTTCTCCCACAAATATACAGTCAATTTTCCTGCTTTCCTTCCCCCAACCACAACCCCTCCCCCCTCTGCTCGGGTCCCTACCTCTTCCCCCCCCTTTCTTCCCTCTTGTCTTCTCCCTCTCCCCCCTACTCTGGTCCCAACCTTGGGACGTTGTTGTGTTCTGTGAAGCGCTTTGAGACGTCGATAAGACATGGAAAGTGCTATATAAATGTAAGGATTATTATTATACTGTTATGTCTGCCAAAATTAACGTGGGTTAAGTGATCAGGTAACCATGCTTTTTTTTTTCTGCAATGTTATGAATGAAATAAAAATACATTATAAGCCAGTTGTAATATTACCAATTCATACTGTCTGCAAACAGCTGGGTTATTGGCAAGTGCTTGCCAGGGGGTCTGTTAGGTTTCTCAACAGTTACAGCATTAGGCATTTTAGGTCTCTTGCTGCAGTAAAATCATACACAGAGTTTCATGTCTTTTAAATGTTTGCAAAAAAGCACACTTACAAGCTACCTTTGATGAAGGCAATCAGTTAACATTTTTGAATATTGAATGCAAAGTTTTTTTTATAAAGTATCTAGTATTTCATGAACATGGTATTTTCACTTAATACTGTAATATGCAGTCCAGGTGAGGCATCCCTAGCATTTTCATGAAAGTCCCAACAGTTGAGTTATCCAATTTTACAATGAGTACTTCATACATGTATCCTCAGTGGCCAACAGTAAGCGACTGTGTTTCAACCTGGAAGATGTATTGAATAACCTGACCATTGGTTTTAATATAACTTGACCATTCAATGTTATCTTCCCCAAAAAAGTTGAGGGAGATAATAGGAAAAGCATTGGCATCCCTCGAACTGTAGTGCCACCACAAGTAAGCAAGCACCCACAAAAAGGCAAAGATTGTTGACACTAACTCTTAACATGGACAGTAATGGAAATCAGTCAGCAGATAGTTTGGAGTGTCTGTAAGAAGGGCATTGTGAGAAGCCGAGAAGAGTAACAAGTTCTGATGTGGTGGAGCAACAAGAAAGGGAATGGGAAAGAGTTGAAAAAATAAGCAGATACTAATATAAGCTCCAACTATCACAAAATAAAATGTGAATGAGACGAGATTAATGTGAACAAGTCAAGATTGGCAATAGCAATTGAGAAAAAAAGACAAACCTGAACAATTCATTGAATTTGTTTTCTATTTGTTTTGTGTGTCAAACTTAGAGATGTGCGTAAAGCCTGTAGAGGAAACACCTTTTTTTAAAATAGGAGTTATAGACGTTACATAAAAGTAATGGACGTGGTTACCCTTAAATGCAATACACAGTTCCTTGTTTTCAGATCTGTTAATTTCATTGCCTTAATTTACTATTTTAGAGAAATGTTTGCTATACTCATACGTTCAGTCAAGTGGATGCATAGATGACCTTATCCCAATTGACCTACTCCTCCTTCTCTCGAACAGGGAAGAATTGTACAGAACTGGATACAGGTTACATAACTACTTATTTTCCCTTCACTTTCCCTCTTTACCATTGTTACTGGTATAATACTTACTTTCTATTAAAAGAGAAAAACCTTACAGTACATAAATTACACCTTTCTAGCGCCTTTTACGTCAGGAGGACGTCACAAGGCGCTGGACAGTTATTGTTTCAGACCCGATCCTGGGACAGGGAGTTTGGAGAGAAAGAGAGGGATTTGGAGTGGCCAATGGGGTCATTGAAGAGGAGGTCTTGAGGCGAGACTTGAAGGAGGCCAGGGAGGGGATGAGGCGGAGGGACCGCAGTATAGAGTTCCAGAGGTTGGGGGCAGAGTGGCTGAAGGATCGCCCATCAATGGTGAGGCGGGTGGGTCAGGGTGACATGGAGCAAGTCGGAACCTGCAAAATGGAGTGGGTGGGTGGGTGGGTTGGTAGGGGTTTAGGAGGTCGTGGATGTAGGGTGGGGCGAGGCATGAAGGGCTTTGAATGTGAGGACCTTGAATTGGATCCTCTGGATAATGGGGAGCCAATGAAGTCGGGCAAGGATGGGAGGGATAGGGTCACGAAGCTTGGAGCAATGGAGGACATGGGTCTCGGAATTTTGGATTATCGGCAACCTGTGGAGGGAGAAATTGGGAAGGCCGACAAGCAGGGCGTTTGCATAGTCAAGCCGGGATGTAATGAAGGCATGAATGAGGGTTTCAGTGTCCTTGGGGGTAAGTTAATGGCGGAGTCGGGCAATATTAAGGAGGTGAGGGAAGGTAGAGCAGGTCATGGCTTGGATGTGGGGGAGGAAAGACAGTTGAGGATCAAACAAGACAAACTGTTATTTACCCAAACAATTTTCTTCGTCTCAATTCATTTCCATTTGCCACATAAAATGAGTGGTGCGACAAATAGGTGATAGTGGGGAGAGGTGAGGCAATTACTAGGACTCCTTGAAGGATACATTTCAGTCCAATAGGTCCTCGTCCTTGCTGAATATCTCTGTTCAGTTCAAGGTTTTTCAGAAATTTGTAGCAAGCTGAGGAGAAGCAGAACCATTTTAATTCGAGGATTTTATTTATTTATGATTTAAATCATATTTCCCAGATGGATATGCTGTAATATGCATTCCATACACCCCACCCTCAATTCAACCCTTACAAATTGAAGTATGAGTTTGGGATTTATGGAGTCATTAGCTGTGGCAGGGAAAACAAAGGAGTCCAGTACAAAGGAAACTATTCAAATCCTTTGAGTAAAGATTGTAATTACAAGCTTGTAAAGGGTTTGAAAAAGGGAGTACCTCAGATTCACCTCTGAATAACCTCTGCTGTTCATAGTTATATATACTTATTACCTTACATGCTACTAAAAAAAAGATTACATTTGTCAAACAAATGGTTGGTGAGTGTAATTAACTAAATCGAACGGGGGAAGAAATAAAGACAGCAGTGCAACAGGCACTTGTTTCTGCCCGTTCAGGTGGACATTAAAGACACAATTTGAAAAGAGTTTCATCCCTCCTGGTGTCCTGGCAAACAATCCCCCAAATAAAATTGGTCATCACTCCATAGCTATTTGTGGGACATTCCTGCATGTAAATTGGCTGCCGGGTGTACCCCCGAAACAGCCAACTCACTTCACAGCATATTGCTCTCGAGCAATGTGAAAGGTACTATTTAAGGATTATTATTAATAGTTTAGTCAAGAGTGCAAGCACCTAGTGTTGCGACTGATTTCAAAGACAAATAGATTGGGGTTTATGAACTTGTAGATATAAATCTTAAAATGTGTAACTGACCCTCCTCATTGACCATGCCATCAGTCACTTCCCCTCCCTTCTCCCACCCTCCCTGATCCCAACCCCAACTCGGGTCCAAAACACTGACTGTCCAGCACCTTGGGATGTCCTCCTGACTTGAACGGTGCTATACAAATCCAATTTTGTTGTTGTTGTTTATAAATTCTAAACTATAGTGGACAATGATTGATTTATTCAATAGATCTGGTCATACTACTTAGGAAAAGGTTTAGGGAATGGAACCAAATCACACGAGCAGCAAGGATGACTATAGGATTTAGAGAATACATCATTGAATCATAAAGGCGATATGATAGAATTTTAATGGATGAAGTGTAAAAGAATGTTGGATGTGAAAGCTGAACCTACATGCTTATTCATCAACTTACTGAATGCACTGCCACCTTCTGACTTAGCTTGGAATTCAGAATGGAAGTGGAATAATGCTTGAATATAACAAACAAAAATTGAAATAAGAGAATTATTTCTTTGGAAATATCCGTTTGCTTGTTCTGCTTCTACACTGAAACTGGTGGATTGCACTTCATAAAAATCATTGGTTGGTGGGAGGGGAGTTATGTGTTAGTTCTACAGAACACTAACTGAGTAATTAGCAACAACAAAATGCCTATAGAAATATTTGGATGGTGTTTCCTCAATATTTATTCTGGCTATTTGTTTCAGGATGTAGATATGATGGATCATAATGGAATGACACCGTTGATGTGGGCAGCTTATAGAACACACAGGTAAGATTTAATTTGATTATTTTGATCACTCTATTCTACCAATATGTATGTATTTAATAAATAAACTTAATAAATAATCCTTGCATTTGATATAGCGCTTTTCACATCTTATAGATGTCTGAAAGCGCTTCCCAGAATATACTGTAAAGTGAATTGACTATATATTTGTGAGCGAAACGCGGCAGCCAATTGTCCAACAGTTTTGGATTGAAATGACCAATTTTATTATCGTGGTTTTATTTTTGGAGGAATTATTATTAGTCGTGTGGAGTAAGGAAACTTGTCTAAGGTTTCGCCCTGAACTGGCTGGATTCGAACACAGGTCTCAGGCTTGTAAGGCGAGTGCTCTAACCACTGAGCTACAGGACTGCACATAAATCAACTATTCCAGCATTATTTTTGCTGTAAATAGGCTTGAATTCAGCATCACCCCCTCAGCATTCATTCATCCCCACTGAGGAGCAGTTTCGCTAGTGTTTCTAATATGGGAATAGCAGACATTGAACAGGGTTTTAACATTTTATGCAGTTGTCAGCTGTGCACTGTTCGATCAGGGCTGCATCTATCTACTTTATAGGTGATGCTCCTTATTGCTTAATCTTTAACATGATGTTTTTTGGCTACTCGGTGCTTGATACATGCAGAACCTTTCAGAATACTTCACAGTTTCCAGACATTTTCAGGTACCGCTGGGTGAGAGCCAAGCTTTCAGGGATCCAGGATGAGGTTTTGGATATTGCTGGAATTTAACCAGCTAAACCTGCACAGATTGCCATTGTGAGTCTTGTCTGGCAAGCTTCCCATTGCTTGTTCAAATACCTATTAGAGCTTTGGCTTGCAGGGTAAAGAGGATCCAGGCAGCAAGAATCTCTGCCCATTCTGATCCTTGCAAGTCCTGCCAATAAGTCAGGCTGGCTGGTTTATCATCAACAGTAAAATTATTAGTTTAAGTGAATTACGTCCAGAGGAAATGCATTTCTAACTACGGTCTTATTTGTGGTTCAAGTAGACCATGTTGCTGAGTACCTGAATTTACTTGACAGTAGAAGGTGTTTTGGTCTGAGTATCAAAGCTTCCCCATTCTGGGAAGGCATGCAGAAATACCCAGTTGTTACTGTGAATTCTCCTATAATTTGGGATTTACTTTGAACAGAACGTGGCCTATCCTTTTACAGAACTTGGCCTATCGTTTTGAGAACTTACCATACGTATTTTTCAGAATTTTGCGTAATTTGTAATGCAATAGAAAGTATTTATTGACATTTTGAAAGCAATTGTACGTCATTTCTGCTGCAATCAGATTGTATAGTGCCAGGGAGTGGGGAGTCTGGGTTATGGATCACAATGGAGGAAATTGTTATCCTGGAGGTACTTTTCGAATGGTGCTATGGGTTCTTCAATTTCCACTTGAATAGGCCGATGGAATCTTTGCTTTATATCTCATCCGAAGGACGCATCTCTGACAATGTGGTGCACCTCCCAACAATGCTGCACGTGCCCCCGCTACTGCATTGGAGTTTATTTTTGTGTTGTGATTCATATGTTGATTTCAAACAGGAGCATTATCTTTGGTCTGTTTCAGTGTGGATCCCACGAGACTGCTCCTTACATTTAATGTGTCCGTGAGCATTGGGGATAAGTACCATAAGAACACTGCATTACACTGGGCAGTGCTTGCAGGAAATACCACTGTAATAAGCCTGCTGCTGGAGTCTGGAGCGAATGTGGATTCTCAAAATATCAAGGTACAGATTGATTTACAAATGAAAACTGCACAGATTAATAGACAATGCGCAAATCAGAAATTTCAAAGCAGAATTCAAATGGAAATTAACATACAGTACTTGATATTGAACCATACAATTCAGCAAAGCTTTATGCCGTGCCAATTTTCTGTCACGTGATGTTTTAGTAAACATTGTTGATACTTACAGTCTAATTATGTTAAATTTACAAGTGTCCTGCATATTTCTCCCATCAAAAGAATTTGTGAAAGAGCAGTGTTGATTGCCTGTTGTCCTTCATACTAACATATTTACAAGACCATACTTCATCACAATACAATATTGAGATGAAAGTTGTAGATGTCTAGGCATCTTCAAGCTATTGTGGTATGAAGTGGTAGTTAATCTAATTACTGTACCAAAAATTGAAGCATATTGAGTAGGATTTAATACAATATTAAGCTCATGAATATTTTATATTAAAGTAAAGATTTAGAACAAAGGTAAATTATACCATCAAGTATACCATTAATTATACCATTAAAATAGTGCTTTTTGTTCCAAATAAATTCAATTTAAACGAACTTTGTTCTAAAGACCTCAAATTTAAAACATTTCTGCGGTACAGTGTGCTCGGTGAATTTGGTTCATTCTTTGCTGCAGGTTGTAAATTCAAAGGCAGCCATAGGATCTCTACCACAAAACATTCAACTTTCTAGTCTAATTATTTCACAGTAGGTTCATCAGCTTCCTTCATACTATATGATATCAGTGTACACAGCCTTGATTCCATTTTCAGTTCAATGGCTGAGTAACTAGATTTGGTGTGCTTCTTGTCCTTTATTGGATTATGAAAACGTTATTTATTTCAACTCTTCAAATACATGGTTTCTTCACATCTCATGATTCCACCAGCAGCTACTTTCTCTCATCTTCATTGATTTCACTCTGTCTGTCCAAGACTTTAATACCGCTCCCATATCTGGGGAGGCTTCTCCTCCCCTCCCCAAACAGAGTAAAGGGAAAAGATTGTTAATTAGGTATAGCTTTCTCTTAATTTATCGTTAGTTTTCACGGTTATTGATTCTCAATGTAAGGCCCTATTGTGCCTTCCACAATATGCCACCCTTATTGTGTCAAACTGGTTGGATCATCTAACTTGCATTCTGTCCCAGGAGCCCAAGACTAAAATATTCTACTATTGTGATAGGAGTAGTGTAAAAGGGAAATCAGTTAACATTTGTAGTCAAAAAGTAATTTTAAGAATGTATGACATTGGGAATTCAAACAAAAATACAAGCTAACACTTTTTCTAAAGCACTAAATCTCCTTTCAGTAATTTGGTCAACATTCATTTGTAACGTCATTTTTCAACCAAGTCAAGATGATATTTGACAGGTGTGAATATTAAAACAAATATGTTTTGAGTTTCCTTTTACATAGTAATTTGTTACCTAAATGGTTTTATTTAGAAAAAGCTTTTCACATGAATTAATGTACAGTACTACCATTTTAATATTGCTCATACAAAAATGAAATCTATAAAAGTTCCTATTCATTGATGAAGCTCCCATTTGTCAGTCTTTTACTAATGTGAAAGGCCAGAGAGTTTGAGGCAATTATTTACTGGTGAAGTACTGAGTGCTGTTGATGTGATCAAAATCCATTAGAGTATTTTGAAACAATGTAATTTCAAAGGGACTATTTGTCCTTGTCATGTATTAACACTTATGAAATCATGTTTAGCCCACTTTGTATCGGATGTTTGTATATTTTCTGTTTTGTTGAAAGCTAGTATTTTAAGTTGTTTTTACAGAGACACCCTTGAATTTGCAATATTTGCCAGGATGCTCCTTTCTGTGTCTTCACAGGGTGAAACACCATTAGATCTTGCCAAACAGAGGAAAAATGTTTGGATGATTAACCATTTGCAAGAAGCAAGGCAAGCAAAAGGCTTTGATAGTCCTTCTTTCCTCAAGAGGCTAAAGGCAGACAAGGCAAGTGCCACGTGTAGACCAGGCACCAAATCAAGGTGGACATGCTCATCTTGCTGTATTGAAATGTCATTCATGTTGTGGATTGCAGAATATCGTGACTGTTGTGGGGAAATCTGCGCTGTAGATATTCAATCTTCAGTAAAATTCAAAGAGGGTGTTCAATGGCAAAATCTTTTAATTTAAAAGCAACTTCCTTATTACTATGGATGAACATGAATTTTTTGAATGAAAAGTATGATAAATAATTTGGATTTGTGCCATATTCTGTACCTGGAAATTATTCAAATGGCCACTTTGTTGGTTGGCTTGTTTCTTCAATGATTTCTCCGTAGATGAACAAATTGACTCCACTTACCTAGATTAGAAATGCTAATACGAGATTTGCAAACGTGAATATTCCCAAAGGTCAGGTGATTCGCCATTTGTATTTTTGGCTTGTTTCGAAAGGTTGTGGAGAGAAGGAATAAGAATAAAATAATAATTCTTGCAGTTGATATATAAATCTGAATGTGTAAATAGCTGGCTAACTTCAATAGTGAGTTCAAACGATGTGTAACCATTGTACTGCACTCGGCCAGTATTCAGATCTGGAGAACTATATGAAACACTTCACTATTCATATTCACCTGCCTATTGTTGCTGTTTAGGGATAATTACTGTTTGCTTTTAAAACACCAGAGGGAGCTATTGCTTTCATGGTATTGAAATGCACAAAGAAAGTGATTTTAAAAAAATATGGGATGGGGATAAACCTGGTGTCGTCAATCTGCTCACTTTGTAATATTTGTCCTATCTGGAAAGATGTATGTCAGTAAGTACTTTATGGTCTCCACACTTGTTAATCCTTAAAATGTTTCTGGCTAGTAAACATCTAATTCTTGTATAGGCCATTAGTTTGGACATCTCTGTGGTTACGTTCACTTTCCCCCTTCCCCTGGCTTGGCCTTGGGCTAAGCCATTGTGAAGCTCTCTGAGATGCTGCCCGGTGTGGAGGGCGCTATATAAATGCAAGTTGTTGTTACAGAGAAATAGAACAGAAAAATGTGTTTGTTTAAAAGTTGACAGATTTCCAGGTGTTTGTCTGAATTTATATTTTCCTTTAAAGAAACTTCTACAGTATGACTTTACCTGTCTGATTACCCTACTGAGTAACCACACAAGGTGTGTTTCTTCAATGTCGAGCCCTCCACAACTTTGCCCCACCCTACATCCGTGACCTCCTATCCCCTTACCAACCTGCCCGCCCCCTCCGTTCAGCAGGCTCTGGCCTGCTCTACATCTATCCGCCAACCATTGGCGAGTGAGCCTTCAGCCACTCTGCCCCCAACCTCTGGAATTCCATCCCGAAACCCCTCTGCTAGTCTCCTTCAAGTCTCACCTCAAGACTCTCCTATTCGATGAACCCATCGTCAATGTCCCCCCCCCCCTTCCTCAGCTCGGGTCTGAATCAGTAACTGTTCAGTGTCTTGGGAAGTCCTCCTGACGTGAAAGGCACTATACAAATGTAATTTTGTTGTTGTTGTTGTTAATAGGGGATTTTTGACATATACTTACATACCAACATTTACAGTTTTGCCCAGAGATGTGCTTTCACCCACTTCCCAATCTCTATATTGCAACAAAAAGTCCTGAACTTGGAATCTACTTTAGTAATTTTAAATATTGGTGGTATAATATAACTAGATTTGTTTTTCTGCAGGAATTCCGTCAAAAGGTGATGCTCGGAACTCCATTTTTAGTGATCTGGTTAATGGGATTTATAGCTGATCTAGACATTGACTCCTGGCTGATAAAAGGACTAATGTATGCCGGTGTCTGGGCAATGCTGCAATTCCTCTCAAAGTAAGTAATTAAATGAAAACTGTTAAAATGTTAGCCTATTTTAGAATTTATTCCTTTCCCCACTCTCTCCTGAGAAATTCCCTGAACTATGTTGACAATTTATATTGTTGTTTTATTGTTCTATAAAAATGTACTTGTACCCTCAGAAGGGAAAGGGGAGTGGGGAATATTCCATGACCAGAACATCCCCTTTCCCTTCTGAGGGTATAAGTACCTTTTATAGAACAATAAAACAACAATATAATTAATATATCACCCAAGTGGCTGTTCCTCACCAGGGAACCAAAATCATGCACATCTCCAGCTGATTGAATGTCCAACAAGAACACTTGTACTTCAGTTACTGTGAGTTATACCTCATCCAGTTGAATCTCACTATCACTGTGTTGGTCTGTTTACTTACATGAACCATGATCAAATCTTGGTTAGAAGCATCAAGAGCTAACTAGACAGTGAATGTATTTGCTAGGCCTTTTGGTGGTACTTAAATGGTTTACATATCCATCATTGTTCACACTGTATACTTCAGACTTGGCTTCAGTCTCGTTTTCATTCCGTTTTTTTTTGCCAGCATTTTCGGTGTCATGGCAAGGAACAGCTTTTGTTGCAGTTAAGTGTCTGATAGGTGACAAAATTCCAGTCACGCTTAAGGGTGTCCCATTCTAGCCGCTGCAAAACACATTTTTGTGTGAGTATTTTCACTCCCACCCCGAGACAGAACACAAGACAGTATTCTGTGGGGATGGGGTTTGTTTGCCAATTTAACTAGTACAAAGCACTGATGAGCTTTCTGCTACCCCTAGAGTATTGACCTGGAAGGTTATCAGGAACCAACTGGAAATAATTGTACCTATTCCCGTCTCATGTGATTAAGCATCAATCATACGTTAAGGTTCTGTGTACTTGCTTGACGCAGACACCCAGCTTCTGAAGCATGAGGTTGCAAAGTGAAGGGATTTGTGAAATAATGTGTTGTTTGCCTTTCAGATCATTCTTTGACCACTCAATGCACAGTGCACTGCCTCTTGGAATCTACTTGGCAACTAAATTTTGGATGTATGTGACATGGTTCTTCTGGCTATGGACTGATATCCTTTTAAATGTTACATTTGTAATGCATTTAATTTTAAAATATGCCGGTGGAAGACAACTGAAAGTAAATCTACCATTGCGTTGGAACAAGACAGTTAGGTGTGCATACTTGCATGAACGATATACTGCACTATGTGGAATTCTTAGAATGTATTGTTGGAAAGATGAATCTCAAAATCGATTTCTAAATTGTAGAAGTTATTTAATGCTATGAGTAGCGGTCAAATCAACTGAACATGCTAATGACCACAGAAATGATGGATAATTGTATTTAGATTTCCTCTATTATTCCTCCACAGAAGAGTGTACATAGAATAATGAAAATCAGAACAAATTTTTTCCGATATCGATATATTGGTGGGTTGGGTTCATATCGATATATACTGATATATTGATATCACCAGATTTTTTTAATCCTGTGTGCGCGCGCACATTCTGATGTGCGCACGTATTCCAGTGTGCGTGCTCTACGCCCAGGAAGTTTGCAATGCCGGCAACAAGGTATGTTGAAAAAGTTTGTATTATACAGATACAAACGATATATCGCTGGACATTTTATACCGATGTTTTGTGATATACCAATTTTTTTTATATACTGAATTTTTCAATATACAGTAACGATATGTTCAAATTTCCAATATTGGCATATCGATATGAAAAATTATACCGATATAACCGATATATCGCCGGACACTAGATGGTTGTTTGATGTAATCCATGTTTCTGAAAAAGACAATTGATTATTGCTTTACAGCTATGTGAACAGAAAAACATTATTGCATAATAATAATAATCCTTGCACTTGATATAGTGCTATTCACATCTTCTAGACATCTCAAAGCGCTTCACAGAATATACTGTTAAGTGAATTGACTATATATTTGTGGGCAAAACACGGCAGCCAATTGTGCATAGCAGTGTCCACAAACAGTCCTGGGTTGAAGTGACCAATTTATTATTTTGTTGTGGGATTATTATCATGCTTGTGGACTAAAGAAAGTAGCCCAAGGTTTCGCCTCTGCCAGGAATCAAACGCAGGTCTCTTGCTTGCTTGTGAGTGCTCGAACCACTGAGCTACAGGACTCCACATGCTTAGGAGAAGCAGTGTTCCAATTTCAGCTAATCATGTTTAAAGTCCTATAATTCCTTAACACCAAGAAAACATCTTCCTTTCCTGTCGGTGCATATTCCTTTTCTGATCAATAGTGTAGGGCTCTTCTACAATTTTGGTAAATCATGGAAATCAGACCCAGGGGTTATCAAGGCTACAGAAGAACAAAAGAAAAAGGTAAGTAGGGTAAGTTTCACAGTTTCCCATTTGTGCAATTCTGGCTTTAGGAGTGATGTAAGCTCTCCCTTAGAGATGTTAATGGGGCAGAAAATTAGTATTATATCTGGTTGTTTATCAGAAAGCTGTGAACAATAAGGCTACTGAATGTCGGTTACTGTATTAAACTTGACAAAGTCGAATTGAAATTTTATGATTGGAAGACAATTCCAATTAGAAGATCCAGTTACATAAATATTGATATTTCAGTTTTGCTGCACACGACATTGGTTGCAGTCTAAGGCATAAATGTGACCAAGACCTTTCTTTGCTCAATTTTGTAATATATTTAGAACTAATGGTTTTCATCGACATTGCCACCAATCTCACTATCCCTCCCAATTCCAGCAGGGAATAATTGTTAAAAAGTGACTGAGATCACTAGTGACTGAGTTGGAGGTGCTACATTTCAGCAATAATAATAGTTGATTATCAACCAATGTTTCCAAGCCCACACTCCAATTAACATTCTCCGACAGCCAGTCCCAAGCTGCATTGCCATGTCAGTCTTTTGCTTTTCATTCTGGTGGAGAGATCTATGTGGGGACATCTTACATGTGTCAGCTACCTTCAAGTTAGAGGTTAGATACGCGAGGGGAGGAGAGGATTAGAATAGTTGAATGGCCTGTTTCCTTGTAGCTTTCTCTGTTGTTCAAATCTAATGATGTGGATCAGGCTTGCTAGCCACTATTTGCTGAATCCAGATCTTCATATAAGTTACTTTGGGAAATCTAGCCCTAAAGAAGCCTGGATCCAAAAGTCTGACACTCTTTGGCTGAATGGGCATAGCAGACAGAAAATGACTAGCGAGCAAATAACTTTCAAAAACATTTCTTTGACAGCATCAGTAATGTATCTGTATTTAGTGCTGAGAAATAACAGCATCCGGACATCGTGCTAAGTTAATGCTGACTTTTATTTCTTGTATTCCAGACAATAGTTGAATTGGCTGAATCCGGACATCTGGATCTTAGTATATTTTGCAGTACTTGTTTGGTAAGATAGAATTTGTTTTTAGCTTTTAAAACATTATATACATTAAAAAAAAAACACTCTCTTATTCCTGAAATGTTTTCTTCAGCCCTAAGAGATAATACTCACTGGGGTATTGATCCAGGTAGCAGTCAAAATAACTTGTTCAACATATTTGTATTTTCTGAGTAGATCCGGAAGCCTGTCCGATCCAAGCACTGTGCTGTGTGTAACAGATGTATTGCCAAGTTTGATCACCATTGCCCATGGGTTGGAAATTGTGTGGGTAAGTCAAAGAAGGCATGAATATTGATTTGAAGCCAATGAAGGAAAAAGGAAGGATGATATCATAAGAAATGGTACTGGAAGGAAACCGAAAGCCAAACAAAGATTTGAGTGCAAAAATTATTAAACAGGAAGGGTGCAAATAAAATGTATGCAGCACAGTATAGAGTTGCATGCTAATACTTAAACAACTATAAATAATTAGCGAAGCTAACAGAAGCATACATTTTGTAACTGTTTAGAAAATATGTTACGGCTGGAAAGATTACTAGGGACATGAAGCAGAAGCAACTTGCAGCAGCTGTTGGAAGAAATAATAGTAGAATTTTAGGTGGCAGTGCAAAAAGCAAAATATGAAAAGTGGTGCCTTTTAAGGAAGTGATACGGTGGGCTGGAGCATATTTTATTGTGACTTTGCAATGGTTTCCATTTTACATTTTGTTTTGATAATTTGCTTTTGAAGTTGATTACCTTCAAACTGAGCATTCATTGTTCAAAAGTGTTGCTGTATAAGTACTCTTGAGTAACAGTATTATGAAAAGTTCATTTATTGATCATAACTGCCGAGTTATTCAGTGTTGCTTTAATGTTAATTATTTTGGATATGAACTCTATTTCTCTGACTGTCAATTGAGTCTCCGGAACAAATAATTGTGGTGTCCTTTATCAGCAGTATCTTTAATGATGAGCAAAATCTTTTTACCAATTGAAGTGCTGTATACATATTGTTTTTCACTTCATTTGTACAGGAGCAGGGAATCACAGATACTTCATTGGATACCTGTTTTTCTTGTTGGGGATGATCATTTGGATGATTTATGGCTGTTTCTTGTGTAAGTAATGTCCTTTCTGGAATCTAGTTTAGCTCCCTCGAGGTGACATCATCTGCAAACTAAGGTTAAACTCCCACATGTATGCAGACAGTTCCCACATCTTGTTTTCCACTCCTACGCTTTATTCCAGGTCCACTACTGTTCTGTCCATTTGCCTGTCAGACATCAAGACCTGAAAGCCTCAATTAATTGATCTCCTACTATCCCACTCTTGCTTCTTTCTCCTTCCCTTTCGAAAGCTCTGGCCTGCTGGACATCCCTTGCCCCTGTCCGACATCACCTTAGATTAGCGAGCCTCTAGCAACTTCACTCCCACCTTTTCAAACTTCTTCTCTACCCCTCAATCTCACCCCTTTATCTGTCTCTATATCCCACCTGAACACTTGCCTCCTTGACCATGCCTACACACACCTGCTCAGCTCAGTGAAGTCATCCAACGGCTTATCCTACACAAAGGGAGCTACATTAATGCAAGTTGTTGTCGGTTGTCTACTATTCTCCTAGATGTACTTCCTGGTTTTCAATTTCAGATTGGAGTCTCCACTGTGAGACCAGTTACCAGAAAGATGGATTTTGGACGTACGTCACTGAAATTGCTAGCTGCTCCCCATGGGTCTTCTGGATGTTTCTGAACAGTCTTTTTCATTTGATGTGGGTGGCTGTGTTGCTGATGTGTCAGATGTATCAGGTAAACAAGTCCTCCAAAGGTTTCAAATCTGTTAAATTATAGCAATGTGCTTGGTGTATAAGTGACTCATGTGATAATATAATCAACAAATCTGAGTCTAATCAGAGGATTCTAATTACTGAGTTTCCACGTGATAACTAATGTTAATTCTAAGTTTCAAAATGTTGATTAGTTCAGAACAAAAAGTCCTTTGATTCCCACTCAAAATTCCCTAGTAATTGCAAAACAATCAAGTGCCCACCACATCCCACCCCCCTGTTGAGATGTCTCTTATGATTGTTTGGTACAGATTGCTTGTCTGGGGATAACTACAAATGAAAGGATGAACGCAAGGCGATACAAGCACTTTAAAGTTACCACAACCACAATTGAAAGCCCTTTTAAGTGAGTACATTTTTGCATTAATGCTTCAGTACGCTGTACAATCGCTCAACAGTAACAAGTGCTCTGGGATGCTACCCTGCATGAGGGGCGCTTTATTAATGCAAGTTGTTGTTGTAGTGAATGATTGATTCCTTTTAATCAGTATTAATTAGTTGGATCCTTTCTTCTCTCCCTCCAGCCACGGTTGTATTCGGAATATCATAGACTTCTTTGAATTTAGGTGCTTTGGGCTCTTTCGTCCTGTGATTGTTGACTGGACACACCAGTATACAATAGAATATGACCAGACAACGGGATCAGGCTATCAGCTTGTGTAGTGGGATCAGCATCAGCAACATACATCATGTCCGCCATCCAACCGTTTCAACCGGTTCCTGACAATTTCCTTCATTTTGTTCGTCTATCAACTTGAACCAGTGTGTTACTAAGAGAAGGTGGAATACTGTGGTACTTCATCTGGATCAGTTGCATTCAGAAAATAAACGAGGACAGTTGAACTGCCTGTTTTTTTTTTCATATGGTTAAATTGTGCTAAAACTGAAGATAGACGGGACCTTTTTAAAACATCTGCTTTTGTGGAAATTAGTGCTTGCTATATAATTTTCATTGCATTATGTTTTTCTCAGATTACTGTAATGAGAGGCATATTTGTGGTGATCGATCCTCTCAGTTAAGTGAACAACTGCTTCAGGTATCATGGCTACATCCAGTTCCCACATCTAACATCGCAAACACTTCATCTATACTCTCCCAAACACTGCTACTTAATAAGCATTCCTTATATGGTACTTTAAACGAAAAAATATTTGTAGCTAAATACAGAAATTGATGTCGGAAGTCGTGTGAAGAGATAAAATATAATCCCTTTATTTCAGATCTTTATATTTAAAACAGTTTTTTTTTTTAATTTTTAATGATTTTAGAAAGGGCAGCCTTGTAGCTCAATTGATTTCAGTTGATGAGATGTTTAACACCTGATAGTTGAGGCCATGAAGTTGAGTCCTCGTGCTGCCTGTCACTCTATAGCTCACTCGCTCTCTTTTGCATGGATTTGGTCAGGTCTCAGGCAGCCTGATGGAGCACAGCACTGGGATTAAGTGCTCCACTTAATGGAGAGAGAAGGCAGGGGTGAGTGGGAGGTGGGAGTCAAAAGGGCCTTAGGTGACATTGTCTTATTCTCCTGGAATCATATTTCCCACTGGCCAGTCATGGAGAGACATTTATGTCAACTGTGAAGACCTCTGCACCCAGATCATTCTGTCCTGCTGAACAACATGCAGTGAGTGGCCATTGAGGAGAGAAACACTGGGATAAAATTGCATGTTTTAAGATCAAAGTTGAAGCACTGAATTTTGTTTTATGGCCTTTTGATTTGGTCAGTATTGTTTATCCACTGCTTTCTGGAAACATAATGTTTACAGACGGTGACTTTTGCTGAAATGATTAGATAGTTCAGAGTCGTAGCCACGAAGTGGTTCAAGAAACCTGTGAGGTCAAGCTTACCTGAAAGCAGCTTCTTTGAGCCAGTGTAAAGATTGCTTGCAACTGTATATAAATTATTTATCAACTAGTTTTATCAGTGTGTAACTTTTTGCAAGTGTTAGTTGGAGCTGCTAAATTAATTTTCATTCAATCAAAAAATGTGTAGGAATGTAGACCATTGCTTTTAGTGGTGTCAATGGCTCTTGTTGATAGCAAATTACTCATCAAAATCACTGCATGTCTGATGCTTGGCAAGAGAGCCATTCCACAGAACAGTAGAACATAACAGAACGACAGCAGCTTACAGCACACACTGCACTGTTATGTCAGCTTCTTCCTTTTGTAGGGAGAACAGTAAATTTGTAAATAGTGAGTGTCTTGTATTTGCAAGTGAAAAAAAACAACATTTCTGTAGCTGTTTATTTTGTAGTGTGAGCCATGCATAGTTTGTAAGTACTGTACCAGATATCAAGACTTGCAGTATTGTAATATTAGTCAACTTGAATGTTTAATATTGGGAAAATAAAACTTTATCTTTGACACAGATTTGAGCATATTGCCAGTTTGTCCTCACACAGATTACAGCATTAGGCCCCCAGTCTTTACATTCTGATATTGATCATAACGTTTCCTTGATGCTTCAAGTTTAAACATTTGTGTTTTATTTTTTTCTCACGTTTATTCAAACAGCTCCCCCGACCTTAGTGTGCACTGAGATTCTTACTCGAAAATAATTAAATGTTATGTTAATTTAATACATTGGTGGAGACCCACCATCCACAGGTTGTGAATATTTTGTTTTTGTATCACGTTATTTATAACTGTGCCAAGCATTTTTTTTGCTACTATCCAGCCCTTTATGTACAACAACTGAAACTGTAATATGTTCAATTAAAAAAACAACTTGCTGTCCTTCCAATGGTTTGATCCATTTGTTACATTTTGTTGTTTTTCAACTGATAAACTCCACTGCAGTCATTCATCACTGTTAAGTGACCCGCTCAGGAGAAGGGTGTGTGTGAGAGTGTGTCACTGGAAACATAATGTAGTGTGAGAGACTACACTTGTTTTCTTAAAAGTTTATAACTACAGTAGATTGCATACAATAGGATACAGTCACTCACACTATGCTTTGCAGCAAATCCTGTGAAGTGCTTTGAGATATTTTGACAAGATGATAGTGTTCTATATCAAATCATGATTAATATCTTGCATTTTGATACAGCGCCTTATCACATCAGCGAGATGTCTCCAAAACACCACACAGATTATACTGGAAAGTGAATTGACTAGTCTTGTGGGAAAAATCTATGAGGATGACACCCAACTCTATTTTTCCACTTCACTTTGCGACCCCCCCCAGACCCCTGATGTTCTGTCAGCCAATTTCTTGCAGCTGAATGTTTACAAGACGGAGGCCATACTCCTCAGTTTCAGGTCCCAGCTGAAGACCTTTCTCTTCGACTGCTCCTTTGGTCACCTTTCTGGCCCTGCCCCTGGCTTGGTCCCGGGATCCGCTATTGTGAAGCGCTCTGAGACGCCTTCCGGCGTGGAGGATGCTATATAAATGGAAGTTGTAGTTGTAGGAGTAGTAGAAATGCAGGAGGCAATTATGCACAGCAGTGAATAATATTTTTTTATTATCTTTCCAGTTTTTTGTGGGGAAAGCTTAGATATTATGACAATGACAATTGATAGGAGTGAATCTATTGAAAGTCTTACGATACAGAAATTAAGGATCCTAAACTCTGGTTTTGGGGGGCAGGGGCACGACTTGGGTAAATTGCCAGGCTGCACATCATCAACTTTGCGTAATTGTGTAGCTATTTCTTCCTTTCTACATTGTGCAGTTTCCTTGCTGGGAACCTTTGACAATATTGCTGTATAAACAATTGCTGGGAAGTGCTCAGAAATAGCATAAACGAACTGACTCATTTTGGGTGACCGGCAACCAAAGCACCTGGTTACTCAGTCTTTTTTGCTAGTGTTTGGTGGTTCACCACATAAAGAATGAGTGTGTGACCTTGTGTTGTGCCTCTTCACCACATTGCTGTCATTTTGCTCGTAAATACTGTATCTAATCAGCAGTATAAGAAGCTAATAGCAAAAATACACTAGTAAGAAAATGCAATTCCTTTTAACTTCTGAAACAATGTGAGTCACTTTGTACCATACTGTTTTCACTATTGATGTGTTAAATATTTTCATTGAATGAACAACACTGGACTTTTAACTGCCTCACAGTCCTCAGCACAGGCTCCGGAGTCAACCAGCAAAGCAGTCTTCAGATTCTGCTTTGTAGCATTTGTTCTAGATGTAATGCATCTCTATATGCTGCTGATAGTTGCGGTAAAGGTAAGGCTTCTTTGTAAACTTCTCTTAAGACAATTGATTTGTTGTTTATTACTTCCAAGTCCCTGCTTCATTGAGGCTTTCCGTATCATTTCTATGTCCATCTTTTTGGCTGATTATTTGCAACTGTACTTGAAGTAGTACGTAATAATAATAATCCTTGCCTTTAATATAGTGCCTTTCATGTCATTTATATAAACGTCTCAAAGCGCTTCACAGAATATACAGTAAAGTGAATTTACTGTATATTTGTAGGTGAAACACGGCAGCCAATTGCGCACAACAGTGTCCCACAAACAGTCGTGGATTGAAATGACCAATTTTAAGGGATTATTATTAGGCCTGTGGAGAAAGGAAATTTGCCCAAGGCTTTGCCCTGCCTGGAATCGTACTCAGGTCTCACGCTTGTAAGGCGATCGCTTTAACCACTGAGCTACAGGACTCCAGCAGCAGCACCAGACACTCAGGAACTGGACTACCAAGACCAAACACATCAACTTCTATTCAGCTCGACTTCAAGGAGAGCGTACTTACCTCTCTGGCCTCCTCAATCCCAGAGAGTATTGGAAATATATATGTTAATAAATAATCAAAGGAAATGCATGGTTACTGTGTAACAAAAGGCACTTTCTAGTACAAGGAGCAAAGTCTTGCTCACATCTCAACCGCAAAAATATACAGTCAATCCAATTCATGGTGCATTCTCTGAAGTGCTTTGAGAATTCTCGGAAGACCCGATAATGTGCTATATCAAGTGCAAGCGCAACTATCACACCACTTTCACTTTTAATGTAAGACATGGCACCAATAGACTTGGCTACATGTTAAGAATGAAAGACAATACAAGGTTGCAGCATGGTTCTCCTTTTATTATGATAGAGGATGGACACAACAATAACTTGCACTTATTTAGTGCCCTCCACACAGGGTAGCGTCTTAGAGCGCAGATGTCACTTTTGTCACATAAGAGTAAATGGCCAGAGCCTTAAGTAAGTTAACTAAAGGGCCATTCGTCCATTCCAGTGATAGGGTCTATGTATAGTGACGTATAAAAGTATCCTGTGAGGTACTTTCTTCAAACTTGGAAAGAATTCAGCAGGAGGTCACAAGAGGTCCTTTCCCCTGTTGCTCAGTGGTTAGAGCACTCGCCTTACAAGCGTGAGACTTGTGTTCGAATCCAGGCAGATCAGGGCGAAATCTTGGGCAAGTTTCCTTACTTCCACATGTCTGATAATAATCTGTGAAAAACCCCCGCAATTATAAAAATTGGTTATTTTCAATCCATGACTTTGTGGGACACTGCTGTGCGTAATTGGCTGCCACGTTTCTCACACAAATATACAGTCAATTCACTTTACAGTATATTTTGTGAAGCGCTTTGAGACATCGATAAAATGTGGAAAGCGTTATATCAAATGCAAGGATTATTATTTATTATAATGATAATTATCCTTGAATTTGATATCACTTTTACCACAGCAATAGGATTTTCAAACTTCACAGAATCATAGAATTGTACAGCACAAAAGGAGGCCATTCGGCCCATCAAGTCTGTGCCAGCTCTTTGAAAATTGCTATTCAAAGTCAATCCCACTCCCCAGCTCTCACCCCATAACCCCACAACGTGTCCTCCCCAAATAACCATCACCTCTCTTTTAAAAGTTGTTATCGAATCGGCCTCCACCTTTCAAGTAATGCCGTCCAGAATCGAACAACTTGTGTGAAAAAATTTCTCCTCAGCTCCCCTCTGCTTTTACATACTATTTTAAATTTGTGACCTCGAATCACTGATACACTCACCGGTGGAAACACTTTTTTCCTGTTTACCTTATCAAGTCCCCTCATGATTTTGAAAACCTCTATTAGGTCTCCTCGTAACCTTCTCTACTCCAATGAAAATAATCCTAGCTTCGCTAGCCTTTTCTCATAAACAAAGTCCTTCATTCCTGGTACCATCCTGGCAAGTCTCCTCCAATGCCTTAACATCCTTTCTGAAGTGTGGTGCCCAGAACTGAACACAGTACTCTAGCTGAGGCCTAACCAGCATTTTATACAGGTTAATCATAACTTCCTGATGTTTGTTCTCTATGCCCCTATTTATAGTTCAGTAGAGTATTCTGTATGCTTTTTTAATAGTCTTATCTACCTGTCCTGCCACCATCAAAGATTTACTTACATTAACCCCAGGTCTCTCTGTTCCTTCACCCCCTTAAAATTGTACTATCTAGCCTATATTCTCCTTATTCTTCCTCCCAAAATGCATCACCTCACATTTCTCCACATTAAACTTCATCTGCCATGTGTCTGCTCATTTTACCATTCTGTCTATGTCCTCTTGCAGTCTGGCACTATCCTCGTCACCATTTACTACTTTTGAGGTTCTACTTTATTTTTTTTCCCCGTTTCTGATACTCTCCCTGTAACAACAACAACTTGGATTTATATAGCGCCTTCCACGCCGGATGGCATCTCAGAGCGCTTCACAATAACGGATCCCGGGGCCGAGCCAGGGGGAGGTGGAAAAAGGTGACTAAAAGCACGGTCGAAAAGAAAGGTCTTTAATAATAATAATCCTTGCATTTGATATAGCGCTTTCCACATCTTATCAATGTCCCAAACGCTTCACAGAATATGCTGTAAAGTGAAATTGACTATATATTTGTGGGCGAATCGTTTTTTTTGCAGGGATTATTATTAGGCGTGTGGAGTAAGGAAACTTGCCCAAGGTTTCGCCCTGACCTGCCTGGATTCGAACACAGGTCTCCCCAGCTTGGTTTCCCCAGCTTGCAAGTCAAGTGCTCTAACCACTGAGCCACAGGAGCACAGGAGGTCTTTAGCTGTGACCTGAAAATGGGAAAGGAGAGGGCGAGTCTGGATTCAACCAGTTTCACTGAAACAAAAAGGAGGAATCTTCTGCACAAGTATTTCCTTTTAGATTGATAAATGGAAAATAATTGAAGTTTTGAAAATCCAAACGATAATGTCATTGTATCACGACTCTTGTTTAAGTGTTTCTAATCAGTTGTGCAACCGAAATAGAATTAACATCAGTTTTTTTTATTAGGTTTTTTTAAAAAGCACACCATTCCACCGAGTGAAGAAGCCTAAATTGTTTAGTGAGTGTATGTAAACATTCAATCACCCCCCAAAAATAATAAAAGCGTTTCAAGTAAAAAAAAGCTGTCTCCACCATGTGGAGAAAAAAGGGTAGTACCCACTGAACTTCAATGAGCCATGGTCCAGGCTTTGCCGTGAAATGCAGAGGAAAAGCATTGCTGAACAAACATTACCTTACTTCATGTCCCAACAATGCTTCCAGCCATTCTGCACTTGCTCTCTGCAATTGCATGCTGGAGTACCTCTGACTCGTTCCCTGACTTAAAATGTCCCCCTTCTGGCGTGCTTTTGGTCATCTTTCCCATTGCCATCCCTCTCAGCCCAGGTACACTGACTGTGAGTAGTACTTTAAGACACCCTCCCACTGTGACAGGCTTTCTATCAATGTAAATTGTATTGCTTCATTCAAGATTTAAATTGCGTTTTGTCAAGTGGATGTTTTCTTGGGCCTCGTTTGATCTCCCGTGCCACACATTCCTTGAATGATGTGAAATTTATTCCCTTTGCTATTGATGAACTGGTCAACCCAGCATCGTTTTCTCAGTGTTTCCTCATTATCTTCAGGTCAGACATCATTCAGCTCCTTATGTGACAGCTCCCTTAATTCTTATTTCATTGAAGCTGCACCAATCTGATTTCCTGTACTGACACAGAAGCTGATTTACTGGGACATGTGAATGCAGTTTACTTTGGAAACTAATATGTTGTTCTCAGTTCTCCTGTTAGCAATTACAGTCCAAAATACAAACCCTTCAATCTCACACCTGAAACCATATCATCCACCTTTCTATTCCGACATTGGAACTAGATTTTTGATTGTTGAAACATCAATTTGTGTTTAACTTCAGGAATCCATCAATTCCAATGTGAAGTTTCCACCTACAGTAGAACTGATAGATGAGACAACAACAACAACAAATTACATTTATAGAGCGCCTTTCACGTCGGGAGGACGTCCCAAGGCGCTGCACAGGAGGCGTGTGACCCGAGCTGAGAGGGGAGTGTTTGGGAAGGGGTGAAACACGAAGGGGAGGTAAAAACGTTCGGGGTGGAACAAAAGGCACGATCGAAGAAAATCTTCAAACCGGCCTTGAAAGAGGAAAGGGAAGAAACGAAATGGAGGGATTGAGGGATGGCATTCCATAGGGTGGGAGCGGAGAAACTGAAGGCCCGGCCACCGATGGTGGGGCGGTTCGGGCGGGGGGCTTGGAGCAGGCCAAGTCCTGTTGAACAGAGGGTCCGGGTGGGCTTGTAGGGGGAAAGTAGATTGGTTAAATAGGGCGGGGCAAGGCCGTGTAAGGCCTTGTAGGTGAGGACGAGGATCTTGAACTCGATCCTCTGGAGGATGGGGAGCCAGTGGAGACGGGCGAGGGTGGGGGTTATGCGGTCGCGGAGGCGGGTGCGGGATAGTACACGGCTGCAGAGTTTTGGATGGCCTGCAGCCTGTGAATGGAGGAACTGGGGAGGCCGACGAGGAGAGAGTTTCCGTAGTCCAGCCTTGAGGTGATGTACGCGTGCACGAGTGTTTCGGCAGCGTGGGGGGTAAGATAGTTGCGGAGCCTGGCAATGTTGCGCAGGTGGAAATAAGTGGTGCCGGTCAAGGCGCGGATGTGGGGGAGGAAGGAAAGTTTTTGATCGAACATGATGTCAAGGTTCCTGATTGGCTTTGTGAGGTGGAGAGTGTAGCCTTGGATATTGAGGCTGGCAGCGCCCGATGTGCGGAGGCGCTGGCTTGAACCAATCAGGAGGGCCTCGGTCTTACTCACGTTCAATTGCAAAAAGTTGTCCCTCGTCCAGGACTCGATGTCGGACAGATATGCTGTCAGAACATCGATCGTCTGGGGGTTGAGGGATGAGGCAGAAAGGTACAATTGGGTGTCGTCCGCATACATGTGGAAATTTACCCCATGTTTGCGGATGACGTCGCCCAGAGGGAGCGTGTAAAGGGTGAAAAGGAGGGGACCGAGGACAGAGCCCTGAGGAACGCCGTGAGAAACTGTGCGGGGGTTTGAAGAAAAACCGTTGGAAGAAACAAAATGTAAACGGTGGGTCAAATAAGAATGGAACCAGTCAAGGACTGTGCCTTGAAGGTTGAGGTGGGAGGAAAGACGTTGAAGGAGGATGGTGTGATCGACTGTTTTATGAGACCATTTATATCTGCACTGTCATTTCTCATTTTTATCCATTACAAAAGGTTGAGCACTGCTTCTGGATAATGAGTATATTTAATATTACTAACTAAAAATGGAAAGTGTTTGGAGCGGAGGCGTAGAATTTAGGGGTAGTTTGCCCACTCTCACAATGTCAATCCACAAAACATTTATTGTACTTGTTAAGCGCCTTGAATATACACGTTTTAAAGTGGAAACTGAACGGGTGTCTTCTTGGATGAAGTATTAATCATCTGCCTGTTTAATTGAATCTTAAGCATCCCGCGACACTATAAACAAATGTGTTTCTCCCCCTTGTGCTGACCACCAATTCTCCAGATCAATGGATCATTTATTTCACAGCTGTTTAGAACTTGTTAATGTGATTTGGCTGCCTACAAAAAGACACATTTGACGGAAGTAACATTTATAGGTTAATCTGATGGCTTTTATGGGTTCGATTTTATGAAATCAAGATCACTTTTCATTAACTATCATCTGGGACACCCATCTTCTGGACAGGATTAGCCTTTTAAATTGGATTAAAAATGAACCTTTTACTGCAATTAATTAGCTGAGGGAGAAGGTAATGAATTGAGTTAGATCAAGCAGTCAAATAAATTTGTTCTCGTACTTTTTATTGAACCACTTGAGTGAATTAATTTAAGCAGAAATCAAATGTATTTTCCCACATAACAAAAAAATCATAATCTGTATGCAAGTAGCTTTACAGTACTGTACTACAAATCACCCAACTATTGTTTCTACAAGTAGATCCCTGTTTAAACCTGATTGCTAAAGCAGGTGACATCCCCCAAAAGCAGCAATATGAAGGTTAAAAAGCTAACTTCAGCAAACTAGCAGTGCAAGTATATACTTTGCAGGTAAGCAGCATTACATTTTAAAAATCCAGCATTTTAAATACAAGATTAGCACCATAGTTGTAACAGTTACAACATACAAGGTATGTAAATAAGCTGTAAAATGTCAAGTATCATATTGATGGTTTGGAATTCTTTGAATGAACCAACGCCACGGAATGGATTTCCCCTCTAACCAAAGAAATCCTTTCAGGAATAGCTGCAAGAACTGGAATTTTAAAGACATATCGGCTTGATTTTGTTTGACCAACTACATAACCACAAGAGACAGGAGATTGTTTGGGGGGGTAGAAATTCCACTTAGGGCTAGATTTACTCTGATTTCAGATTTGGGGGCGTCCAGAATTTGGCACATCCTTAAATAATCTTAATTTTAATGTTGATTTCCTACATGTTTCTTTTGTGGACAGCAGAACACCAACTGGAAAGTTAAGACTGAAAATTCAATATTTGTTCCAAATTCCCCACACAAACACGCTACACAAAGAATAAATAAATGTAGGGCCCGGGTGGAATTTCTCCTCTTGCTGGTTTCATTGTCTGCCCCCCACCACCTCAACCCCACCCCTTGACTGGTGTCAGCCCTCTCTTATCCTGGCACATTAACTCCAGCTGTAGTGTTGCCACTGCTGCTTGAAGCTTCAAACATACACTAGGAACTGACACTAGGGACTAAACTGATCTGTAGTTTCTTACTGTAAACCAGGTTTATTTATCCACCAAGCCATCCGACTACAATATATCCAGAGTAATCAAATAGTAACATTACAGGAGAATTTCATTAAACAACAACCAAATTTGTGAAGTTATTACTCAAAATATTGGGGTACATGACCCATTATGTACCTCACTTTTCAAAGCCGCCCAAAATATAAGTGTAAACCATTTGTTGACTGTGGCACTGAATAGCGAGTTACAGATTAAATTAATCACTCCTGATAGATAAATATTCCTTTGAACAGTTGAACACTGGTGATATTTACTTCATAAATAAGTGCAGATCAGTTATTAGTCAAGTAGGTTTTTTTGAGGAGCGGAAGGAAAAAACAGAATAGTCAGGAATTCCACCTCCTGTAGAGTTCATCCCTCCATTCAGGCTCAACAACTATCCTCCTAAAAATACTTTTTAAATATATTTTTTAAAGAAGTTCTATTTCAGCACCCAGTTGTTTCACCTCTCCCCCACTCACAGATTTACATGTGACTTACGATCTAAAAACATCCCACTGTGAAAATTCACTTTGAGTTGGTACATTCATTTTATATATATATATATGTATATATATATTCAACTCAAGAAAGAACAAGTTTCATCTGAGAATCTGGTTTCACCTAAATACACCAGCAACAACTATACGAGATTCCATTGATTTCTGTATTCAGCAACATTGATCAATCAGTTCAGCATTTTGCTTTCTGAAGTTTAGTAAAGAAAGTTACAGGTGGACTTAATTGAATAGAACGTTTTCAAACCTAATAAATTTTTCTTGGCTTTATAATGCATATTAAACCATGAAGCCACCATCCACATAGAACAAAGACATAACCAGAAAGGTGATTTTTTTTTTTTTTTTTAAAAAGACTCACAAATCTCATTTAGCACAAGTGCAAAAATTACCGTGTAATGCTTAATAGCAGTCCAGGGATGTATTTGGATTTATTCTATTTCTCTAGCATTTTAGAGCATCCAGAATTTAGTAAATACCTAAAAATGCATTAATAGTGAAGCCGGATTTCTTGAGTTATTTTAAGGAATTATAGAAAAATGACTTCAGTTTAGACTAATCTCGTCCAGGTGGAATATCTCACTGGGGAGGAAAACAAGTCACGCCTCAAGTTAACTCCATGGAAGTTGTTCTCAGTCTTCATACACATTCTGAAACTCAGAATACTGTACTGTGCTTACGGATAATCTTACAATGCAGGCAGAGGTTAGACAACATGCAAAACTGAACCCCTGACTGGATTTGGCAAAGTATTTTTATGGGTCACTCCTATATTGTTTACCACAGAATGGATATTTAAAAAAGAATCAACCCTTTTGCCCTAATCATTCCAACAGCCGGCTATTTTAGGCATCCGCTCAGATCCTAATGCCTGACTGTTCAGCACCCTGGGACATCCTCCTGACAAGAAAGGCACTTTATAAATGTAATTTTGTATTGTATGTAAACTAGCCTGGTCAGAGCTGCAGCTTAACACGCAGATACATCACAGTACTTTGCAATCATTCAAGATTATTTTCACGTTATCAACATCCAATTTCTGTTGTGTCAGTTCCTTGGGGCACTTCAGCTGCTGGTGTAAATACATGTGTGGTCAGAAAGTACCCACCTTTTGCCACATATGGTTTGGATTGTAAGGCGAATGGAAATGGAAACAGTATGCAGCAAAGCATTCTCCACTTCCAACAGCTAATGGCCAGGTATGTGGGCGGGCATTCAGCTCGCCAATTCCCTTGATCTCTATAACTTCCACAATGCCCTTGGTCCTAAAAGTCACCAAAGGATGTCTCTTTTTTTGGCTCCATAAAACATTTCCTAGTTTGCAATTTCAAGCATATTTCAAAATTTGTCACACGAATATATTAACATGTAACACAATACAAAACCTCTCCCATATACAGACTGAAAGGGGAAGGGATTAAAAAACACAACTCAGTGCTTTGTTGTTCATCCACCGCATCAAAACGATCGATTACTAACGAATGGTTCGGTGTGCAATGAATTTGTAAACAACCACGGATACACAGTACAGTCAAAAGTAATCTGTGGCAATTGACACCATCAATCGATTGGATAATTGCCAAATACACTCAATATTTACCGAGAATAACATTAATCTGTTAAAATGCCGTGTACAACGTATTACTTTGTGGCACTATTCTCAATTTCTAGCCGTCGCTGGGCTGAGGACAGAATCTTCACTTGCACACCCTCTGGTTTTTTCACTTGCATCGTGGGGACGGGCGTGTGGAAGAAAGTCTCCAGCTGCGTTGGCTGTTCACCCTTGGGAGTCAATGGAACAGACGACTGCAAATATATTAAAGAGAATCACAAGTCTCAGTTAGAACGAATTTCCATTCTCCTACTTTGCCCACACACCATTCATTTCCAGTCCATCTTAAAAGGAATGACTGAATGGCCCCAGATGGAAATCCAGCCAGACAGGCTTCTTTATAAATCAACTGCTTAACGTACAGCCTACAACTGATTACACTTGACACAATCAGTTATTGCTACTGAGTTAATAACATCATGAGAATGGTTGATTTGATAAAACAACTTTATCGTGTCACTAAAATATCTCAAAGTGCTACGCTGGTTTTACTGCAGTGCAGTGACAATGTATTATTATCAGTTTTAGTGTTTGCACTGATCAAAGGATATTTTACATTCAGATGCTCACACGAGGTGTTGGAAATCAAAGCTCAGTCAGTTAGTCCCTGACTGTTTTGGACTGATTTCTTTCCAATCAGAAGGAGATTCCACGTCGTCCCTTTTTAAAAAAAAAAAAAATTGTCGCCTTTTCCGATTTAGTCTCTCTCAGGACTTTCGGAACATGGCAATCCGCAGCTCGTGGGTCTCCCTGTATCTCGTGACCCGCAAACTATTCATTCTCAAGCTCAGGTTTACATAACCACTGGTATTTTGTCTGGTTTCTCCCTCGCTTTCTTCGCCAGCCTCGGCGGTGTCTCCTGCACTGCGGCTTCGGATCTTTACAATGGCCATATTTGTTCTGTTGAAGATTCACTAACAACACAATTACATTCGCTTAACGCTTTTCCCGTCAAGATTCATACCTGCTGCTGCTGCACTTTGAGCGCGGAGACCGGTTGCAACACTGCAGCGGCCACTTTGCTGGGAACGCTTTCCCGAGAAGACGAGTCGGACGCGGGGCTCTGCTGGTCTCGTGAAGAGGAGCAAGTGGTGGGGGCTGTTGACGAGACTGTTCCCATTAGAAGCTGGGGCTGAGGCAGCAGGCTGAGGTTCTGAAGATTGAAATGCATTAGGCCAGGGCTCAGAAGGCCACCTCCGGCCGAAGGTACGTTGGGAACCGATGGTTGGCAAAGCATGGGCACCATCACATATGGGATGTTCAACGAAGTCATCTGATTTGGAGTCACTGCCCTGAGGTTTTGATGAGCAGAAACGAACAGACTCAATTCATTCAACCCTGCAAAGGCAAATCAGAAGCTTCAAGTTCCACCAGCAGTTTCTAAAGATCTATTTCACGCGCACCAACTTTATCTATTTGAGCAAAGACACAGCTCATCACATTTCAAACGATATTTATAATAAATAATTATCCTTGCATTTGATATTAGCACCTTATCACGTCTTCTAGACGTCTCAAAGTGCTTCACAGCATATACTGTAAAGTGAATTGACCAAATTCTGGGGGCGAAATGCAGCAGCCAATTACGCACCGCAGTATCCACAAAGAGTCATGGATTGAATTGACCAATTTATTTATTTTTTTCCCTCGAGGAATTATTATCAGGCGTGTAGAGTAAGGAAACCTGCCCAAGGTTTCGCCCTACCTGAAAATAAACCCAGGTCTCCCCTGTAAGGCGAGTGCTCTAACCACTGAGCTACAGGACTCCACGATAATGGTTATAACTAACCCACAAAAGCCCCGACAATATTTCTGCTGGGATTAAATCAAGTGCTCGGTGATGTTGCGTTTCCTTTCTTTCTTTCGGGGATCGATGGAGCAAAGGGGCTGTGATACGAGGAGCCCTCTGGGACCAGGGGGACCAGTAGGGAAATACACCACAGGTCAGCGATGAGGGGACGTACAGACACTGGACTCATTTTAGAAACCACTTGATGCCAACCAAGCAAGAGTTTTGAGTACCTACGTTTGGCCGCAGAATCCGACTCACAGGCAGGGACACAATTGGGCTGTGCAGTGTTTGCTCCCGGCTGTTGAATAACCTGCCAATATCTATTGTCTGGGTTTACGGGGGCAGAATGACCACTTGGATGAGATCCTAGTCAGTGACGTGTACCCATGCCACTGACCCTCAGTAGCAATCAGTGACTTCAACAACTATTTACATGTATAAAGCATCTTTCATAGGACGTGTCAAAGCTCAGGCAACACTTGGGACCTTGCATTAGAGAAGTGTAAAGGGTGGGGAGAGGCGGGCGGGGGGAGGCAAAGAAATCAGCCATTCAGAATCCAGTGCCCCCAGCTGAATTGTTGGTAGAAGCGGAGAAAATTGATGGGTGTATGTGTGTGAGAAAACACACCATGTTATTTTGCTCCAATAGCAACTTCAAACACTCCGTTAATTGAAGGTCTTTTGAATACTGAACAGGCTCCAGACATGGTCAAAACAGCAGCAGCAAACAATTGTTTAAGATTCTGCTCAGACTGCAGAGAACTATCAAGGTCAACATGCGGTAATGAGAAATTATAAAAGGATCTCCGACGCCATTAATAAAGTCAGCGCAATTCATTTTAATTCTTTTAATAAATATTTTAATTGCTTCGCAAACCCATAGATTAATATGTCACTTCAGCAGTCTTTGCCCGCCACATTGTGGCTAGTTTCTTTGCTTCATGTTAAGCTACCTTGCGATCTGACTGGTTGGAGACTGGTTTGCAATATTGACAAACAGGATCGATGTGCTAATTCTGGTAGCTATTTTAAGCATCCCACTGGAAGGGCACTGTATAAACGCAAGCTGTCACTGTTTTATTCATCAGCTTTATCTTATATTAAAAAGGAGCTGCTTTTTTTTTGGAGGTGAATTGGCTGCTTTGTGAATCTCACTAAGTAAATGTCTGCTGATATTCATAAATTAGAAGCTGCAACAGGAACATCAAATCCCCTTGTGACTATTATAAATTAGACATTGGGAATCTAACAAAGCAGATTTGCAAAGCAGATATCATCGCGTTAACTTTGACTTCCGATTTGCAAATATCTTAAGTAGTGTGCAGCAAAAAGAATCACGAAATATTTTAATTGTGAATTCTGATAGTCAAGGCACACCTTCTCCATTGACCTTTCTTTATGCATTTAAATACACCAGATTCTTAGCTGTACAAGGAGCAGGCAGCCATTTTTGTGAGTTATATTGTTCTCGACACTCAAATCATTCAATAAGATTCAAATCTTTCCAATGCAATATTCTACCAACACGTTTACTGTTGACTGACTATTGTCAGTCAACAGTAAACGTGCAACAACAACAAAATTACACTTGCACATCGGGGGGACGTCCCAAAGGCACTGAACACGTAGGGACCTGAGCAAGGGGTCATTTTTCCATAAAGAAGAGGTAGATACTTATCCCACAGCAAAATAACAAAAAAAAATCCACTCAATCCACGACGGATTATAACCCTGCTGTGCACAATTGGATGCTGGGACGTCCTCCAGATGCGTCCTCCAAATTAAATTTTGTTGTTGTTGCTGCATTTTGCCTGCAAAATATACAATCAATTCACGTCTCAAAGGCGTGGTATCGATTATTACAATCGTTCTTCCTCAAATTAAAAAAAAAGATAATTTTCCCAGCAAAATAATAAAAAGGAGAAAGAGGGAAAAAAGAGAACTGAGGAATTTGTATGTTTCCCTTTTACCAACACTGAAGTCAGAAATGTAGACACTATTTTCACTCACTTGAAGCTGATGGCAGATTGAGGTACTGAGTAATGGGTGGCGTTTCATCATTTTTTCCCTGAGCTGATCCACTGTGTTCAGAAGCAGCCAACTGAGAGGGGCAGGCTTGAGGCATTCGGTGTCCAGATTTTATTGGATACTTAAGAGAAAGACAAGACAGGAAATCATTAACACAACTTTCAGAATCATCACATTCATTGGGAAACAGAGTCAAGATGTTTGCTGTGGGTCAGATTTTAAGACAGCAAGAGAAAAAAACAAAACGGACAAGCTGTATTGACACAAATAAAAATATGGGTGGAATATTACAATTCGCTCTTGGGGTTGGCAGGAAGGAAGAGAGAGAAAACAGCTTAAAAATCAATGCTATAATCAGGAGACAATTGCCATTCCCTAAAGTTCACCTGTAGATAGCCCGAGGCAGGCAAGAAATAAGGGAGGGTGAGAGGAGAAAAGAAGCAAGAACAAGATCAATTCTTTGGGAAGATCAATGCCCACTCAGATACTCCAGGATCATTAGCTCCCAATACCCACAGGGAGAATTGGCAAATCACAAAGAGAAAAGTACAATCAAAGTCAAAATGAGCAGCAATGAAACAGGACTGAAGATCAAACACTGCCTCATGGGCCTGAACTTCAGCTGCGGTGGTAGCACCCTCAGTTACAAAAATAATCTTTGCATTTGATGTCGCGCCTTATCACGTCTTCAAGACGTCTCAAAGCGCTTCAGAGATTAAATGGAAAAGCCAATTGACTGCTTATTTTGTGGGCAAAATGCTGTTATGCTGTTGGAACAGCTTTAGGTTTGGGACTGGAAACAGTTATCTATTGCAGAATATATGTGAATAACATAATAATAATCCTTGCATTTGTTATAATATTTTTCACATCTTCCAGACGTTCAAAGCGCTTCACAGAATATACTGTAAAGTAAATTGACTGTAAATTTGTGGGTTAAATGCAGCAGCCAATTGCACAGCAGTATCCCACAAACAATCGTGGACTGAAGTGACCAATTTATTATTATTATTTCTGGAGAGATTATTATCAGGCGTGTGGAGTAAGGAAACTTGCCCAAGATTTCGCCCTGCTGGGAATCAAACCCAGATCTCTTGCTTGTGAGGCGAGTGCTCGAACCTACGGGAGCTACAGGACTCCATTCCACTTGTTTAGCTGTTGAAGAAGAATTCCCTTCTGAGTTTTTAAAGCTTTCTATTGAAGAGAGACAGGCGCAGGTTTGAACCTTGTCCAACCAGACAAAATACCCCAAGGAAACTTTATTGGTGCATGGAATCAAATTACATGCCTTTGGCCAGTGTAGTAAATAGACAGCTTTCTGATAGGAATAACATTGCTTGACCTCCCTTTCTTACAGCAAGACAAACAAACACCTGCCACATCTATCCAAGTTATATTATACCAATAGTTTCCCGGTGCAGTGTATGCAGCAAGTCTTGGCCATTTTTCAAACTATGTTCTAAACTTACCTCTTGATTACCTTCCGGCGTGGCCAGCACTGCTGGGCTCTCAGCTTTAGATTTGATGTCAGCCTCTTCTGTGAAGTTCCCCTCGTCTTTGGGGCTTGGCATTCCCGATAACTGCCGCCCAGCATTCCGCTCTCTACACTGGCATCTGGTGGCGGAATTCAACTCCCTATCTGGATCAAGGGCTTTAGAAGAAGGAAATGCAATTGTCCCGGAGTTGGTTTTCGGACACTCAATCTCGATGCGATTATTCTGAGAGCCATTTTGCTGAGTGAAAGGTCCCTGAAAAATAAAGAAAGAGTTTCTTTATACAAAACGCATGAAAATGTCTTGGTTTTCAGAGCACACCAGTATTCTCTTGATTAGTTAGTTAAAAAAAAACCTTGCATTTGATGTATTACTTTTCACATCTTCTAGAAGTCTCAAAAGCGCTTCAGAGAATATACTGTAAAGTGATAAAGCGAATTGACTGTATGTTTTGTGTTTGCGAAACTCGGTAGCCACAGCAGTGTCCCACAAACAATCGTGGATTGGACCAAATTATTATTATTTTTTTCTCGGGGGATTATTATCAGCCACGTGGAGTGAGGAAACTTGCCCAAGGTTTCGCCCTGCCGGGAATCGAACCCAGGTCTCTCACTTGCGAAGCGGGTGCTCTAATCACTGAACTACAGGGCTCCACAAAATTGTAGTCAAGCAAGTTGTTGAAAGCTGTTCACACGCATCAGGCAAACTCACAGTCTTACACCAGCAATTACAGGGAGCGTGTGCACTCGGTTTGTCCTCAGATCTCTCTGAATTTTCTTGAGGCACGTGCTTTTAGTGCCAAGCAAGCCGACAGCAGCAACCCACTTTGACTTTTCCAGGCTCCTGATCACTCCTTTGCCAGTTGAGGAAGACGGGGAGAGGAAAGCGGTTGTTACTCTTGAAGCTGGCTATACAATGCACAAGGGGCTTGAGGACAATGCCTTTTGCCTCGTCTGATTTGCTCAGCGTCCTCAAGGATGACGTACATGGCTGAGCCTGGATGCTGCTCACGTCGACTCTAGTGAGAAACCCAGGACACTGGTCTGACTCTCCCTTGTGTCCTTCAAGACCCACCTCAAGACCCTCCTCTTTGACCGTGTGTTCGGTTACCCTCCTTCCCCACCACCCCCTACCCTCTTACCTCCCGGATCCCCAGCTTAGGTCCAAAACAGGCACTCCAGGACATCCTCTTGACGTGAAAAGTGCTATCTCTACAATTGTAGACTGGGTGGAAAGGCCTATTTTTAATCTCTTACCCTATCTCTTGATGGTACTGTATTATCACCAAAGTATCACTGAAATACACACCTTGACTAATGTTGAGACAGGCACCTCGGAATATTTCTCTCCAGAGCTCGGTCCAGGAAAACAAATAATTTTTCCTTGTTTAGTCGCTCGCTCGCTTTCCTCAGAGGACGCGCAGAATTCAGCTGCACTACGCTTTCGTGAAGAGTCACTACACACAGAACTCACTACCTCAGGCCTTGCTGGTGAGGCTTCACACTTCACTGAGGCTTGAATCGCAACAGGGCCAGCTGTGCTCGTGCTTCCAGTTGGGTCTCCATTTTCATACAACATAAGAACAGGAGCCGAAGACAAGTTCTGGACAAATAGAAAAGGTTGATTCTCGAGGAAGCAGAAATGGGCTTTGTTTGCTGTACAAGCGACAGACGGGGGCAGAACCGTTAACGGTCCATTGGTACCATTGGGAAGGCAAACAGGCAAAGTTACTTCAGACCGTGGAACTGTTAAACTCTGCTGGAAAACAGGCTTCATTGAAGAATCAACAGAGACTTTTGAGCTGGTCATGAATATCGGGGAACAAAGCGAGGTTGCAAAGCCTCGTGTCTGACAAGTGTTAACTTCTGGGCGAGGCTGTGAGTTTCTGTAAGAATGAAGAAAAATCTTCAGCAAGAATTTAATGTAAAACCACAAATCATATTGTACAACAGGTGTATGTATTCGTAAGACTTCTTTGTGTTTTTTTGCACCAAAAACAAATGTCACATTAAATCAGATCTCATGGTTACACAACACAGAAAATTATGGTCCAAAAAGATTATAATCTAACTGAAAACACACCGCCACGAGTAAGAATAGATTTTAATTAGTTGAGAGGTTAGAAGGGTCGTGCAGGCTTTACTGAAGTTTACACTTACACGTCTTCTTCAAACTGCAGTCTGCAAACAGCAGCAAGTTGTGCCATTTTATTGCAGTTATCCTCAGATCCAAATGTTCTCACTGGAGGTTAAGAAATTGGATGATTAATGACACACACGGTTACAAGAAACAAACATTTCAATTCAATGCTCAATTATCCCGATTTGCGAATCTATAACATGTTCAACCTTCCTGGTAACAAGATGGAATGTAGATTTCAGTATTGCAGCTGAAATTGATTGTTTTTTAAAAAAAACCCTCAAAAGCAATACAACTGTGCAATTTATTCGATTTGTGAAATTGGAGTTGATAGGATTTCAAAAAGAAAAAGCTTGTGCGAATAGTTCTGCAGTCAAGGACCAGTTGACATTGTTCACCATTCAGTGTGATACCAACTGAATACAAATCGTTTGTGGCCACACATACAACTTTAATGAAAATGTACTGATAAAAAAGAAAATCACTTGGGATGAACTTCTACCCAAGATTGGAATTTCTGAAATCCTTCAGGTCATAAAAGGGATGAGGACAATGTCAGGATTTTACTCCATAAGTTATACTCATTTAGTATGTAAACTTACCTTGTCTAACGTTAACAGGACTGCATGGAGCCGACTGTGTTGTGACTTTTTCAGTCTGAACAGCACGTGGAGTGGGGAATGAAGCATGCCGTGCAAATTTCTCTTTAGTGTGAAGGAGAGGCAACCCTGTATCCTCCGGACTCTTGGCTATTGACAACGTAGCGGGAGTGCTGACTACTTTCTGAATACCTTTATAAAAGAGTTTTGAGGGCAATTAAGGTTTTCAATACAAATCGGGCAAAAAATACATTCCCAACAGCTGCCGCCAAACAAACCAGCTGAGATTCTAAAGATGCCGAAAAAAACAGTCGCGTACAATTGCTGGAATTTCTCCACGACGAGACGGTGCAGAATTGATACTAAATAATAATAAAATTAGAAAGGAAGAAAAAAAATCTTTACACATACGATGTTGGAATGCAATATTCTCTATTCCAAATTACTATTGAAGCAGAATCCATAAATTTTTCTTTTGAAAAGGCAATTTGATAGTTGGCTTCAGAGAAGGACCATTAAAGGGTTTATGGGAAGCGAGCAGGAGAAATGGAACACATGGACATGCAGCAGCTGGTTTTATTTGGTAGCAAAACGCAATGGATATACAGTGTTATTGACTTGTATGTAGAAAATCATGAGTGCGAATTTTATGGATCAAATGGCCTGTTGTAACAATGTATGATTCCAATTTTCTGAAGGTGACAACAGGCCTGGTTTTATCACCAAGCACAAGAGAAATTGGCTGTAAAATCTTTATCCTTTATAAGATTAAAGTTATATTGATACGCTGCCTTTCACATCAAGGGTATTACAAAGTGCTCCGCAGAACTGACCCTTAGCGCAAGAAAACAACCAACAAGATTGAACTCGAGGTAGGATAATAATAATCCTTGCATTTGATATAGTGCTTTCCACATCTTCTAGACGTCTCAAAGCGCTTCACAGAATATACTGTAAAGTGAATTGACTGTATATTTTGTGAGCGAAAATGGCAGCCAATTGCACACAGCAGTGTGATTGAAATTACCAATTTATTATTGCTTCTTTTGACGGATTACTATTAGTTGACGGATTACTATTAGGCGTGTGGAGTAAGGAAACTTGCCCAAGATTTCGCCCTGCCTGGAGTTGAACTCAGGTGTCCCGCTTGTAAGGCGAATGCTCTAACCACTGAGTTACAGGAACCCAGGATTTGAAAGCGTTGGGTGGGAGAGTGAGGGGGGGCTTTGCGGTGGAATTCTGAAGAGCAGGGTTTATTATGAGAGGTTCACACCTTCATGTAACAACTTCAACTAGCAAACATTACAGTACAAAATGTGGAATAAACCTACCCTCTGACTTATGGGGGTGAAGGGGTCCAAGCCATTTAAAGGCAGGTTTTCGCCCCCTCTCTTCGGTTACATGAACTTTTTTGATGAGTCCCAAGCTGGTCAATACATTGGCAATATCGTACAGTCTGCGGATTTTAGCTGAAGGAGAAAATAACAATTGGAAAAGCATTATTACAATATGGATTGCAAGGCCATATCGCTTAACATTCTGTGCTATCAAATGGTGATTATTTTGTAAATAGGATTCACGGAGAAAATCCTGTCTTCTCTAGCCTTTTCTTTTCTTAAATAAACTGTACTCAGGCCAAGTGGAATGAACTTTAGTCCGTGTTTAAAGTATATTTCACCTGAGAGTATTTCATCCTAACAGAACATTTCTATTCCTGAGGATCAATATCCCTCATCTTGATTCAATACAAAAAGTACTGCAATATTAGTCTACAGCAAACACCACTTACTTTTAAATTTGCTTTGATCTGCCGAATCATGCTGACTTTCTTCAATCAAAATTTTAGCAGCAATATCGAGAGCCACAATCTCAGTCTTGGACACAAGGAAAAGCATCACAAACTTTTCACTCATAATACGCAATGACTTGTCCTTCCTGCTGTTCAGAGACACTAAAAAACAAACCAGAGATCGCAATGAAAAAAGGTCCACAAAACACCACCAACAACTTGTGTTTACATAGAGGCCCCCTCACTCAGGATAGCTTTCCAGAGCGCTTGGCAGTGGGACAGCACTACACCAAACCGGGAAGAGGGGGAGGTGACCTTAGGCACGATCAAAGAGGAAGGTCTTCAGGTGCGGACTGAAGATGGGGGAAGGATGGGGCAAGGCGGGGGCACTGAGGGAGTGTTACAGTTTAATTTTGCTCAGCAACTAACTTGCGTGGGCACAAACACGAGATGGGGGACACACAGTCTTCATCTCTACTTGACAGGACTCTAGAGACAATGTCTAGAAAACACACAAGGCTGAATGTCCATCAAGGCAGGGATTTTGTTTTCCTCCACCACATCATCCCATTATTTTTAAATTAAAACCGAAACAAAGAAAGCTGGTTTGACATTTCAGGTATTTTCATTAAGACAAGTGAATGTCAAGACAAATTCCGCTGATGTACTTTGCGACAAGCCTTTTAACTAAGTGAAAACATTGAAACGCAAAACAAACTCGAAAGCTTCAGGATTGATCATCAAATGACATTGGTTTGATGGTAGTTTTTCCCGCACATGTTGTGAAATCTGTCCTACCTGATCTGCAATCATTCTCTGCATACTTCATCCTGCCACTGAATTCCTGGGAGCCAGCGTGTGCTTTATGAACACCGTTTCTCCTTGGCTTTTCACAGTCAAATTCAACCTCGAGTTCCTTGTTTCGAATGCAGACCATCTGCTCTGCGTACCTGTGCTGCTCTCCTCTCCGTTTCAGAGCAGCGAGAGTGTGAGCGAGATTGTGAAGCCCGTGCCAGGAATACTGGTTCTTAGCTATGCGGCTGACGAGGTGAAGCGATTCCAGAACATTTACTATGTCATAAATACGCCTGCGTTCCACTCCTGTCAAAAAAGCCAAGGGAGAAGTCATGTCTGTGTTAAACACTTCACAGCTTTTGCATCAGGGCTTTGATCTCACAATCAAGACTGACACTCCAGTTCAGCACCGAATTGTCAGAGATGGGAGTTAAATGGGGGTACTGTAAAGATTCCATGACACTATTCGCCAACAACAAATTACATTTGTACAGCTCCCTTCACCTCGGAAAGATGTTCCAGGGGAATGGGCAATCAAGGGTTTTTGTCACTTTTCTATTCAGAAAGAGAGGGATTTTTTCCTGGTGTCCTGGCCAACAAGCCCCCAGATAAAATTGGTCACTCACTTTGTGGCAGTTTGTAGACCTGCTGTGCATAAATTGGATGACGATTGTTTGGAACGTGATTCAAAGGCATTCTATAAACGTAATTTTGTTGCTGTTGTTGTTAAATACCCAGAAGGAAAAACTGCTGACAATTTGGAATAAATTCATTTAAAAATTCTGTATTATAAATATACAACCCGTCGCATCCAAATATCTCAAGTGCTCAATGAAATTCATCAGGAAACCCATTATTGTATCGCTCAGTTTCTTTTTACTCACTAAGTTCTGTTGCCACTTCATCCAAAGAAATTTCGGTTTTCACAGTGGAAATCGGATAATCAGGATAGCGTGCAAGGAATTTCTGACATAAAAGCCCCAAACTTTTCTGTTTCCTGCTCGGACGTTGTGGCTCAAAATCATCTGCTGTCCCATCGTCCACCGCACCAAACTTAAAAGCAACATATAAAGAGTTTGCAGTTTTACTTCCCAGTATTACTTCTCCAAAATACCTTTTAATTATTCAATACTATTAGCCTCTTGCATTCATAAGAGCGAGATGCAAGGTTTATGCTTGTAAGGTTCTGAAGGAACTAGATAATGTAGACCATAAAAAGCTATTTTATCCTGGACTGAACAATAGGGCCAGAGGACAAGGCCTGCGATCGAATGGGGAGGGGTAAATTCAGAACAAGTCCATGGGCGCACTACTTCAGTGAACGAATAGCAAACTTACAGAACAGGCTCTCTCGGGAGACAGTCAAAGCAGCAAGTGTATAGAACAAATTAAGATAGATTTCTGCCAGAAACTAATATCGGGATACAGTATATAGTTTGGGACAAGGCATGTCAAGCGACTGGCAGGATGGACCTTGGCCTCCCTTCGCCCAGCAAATTCTTATGTTTTTCCTCAGAAGGAAAATCACTGACTCTCTGAATTAGCTGTTTCTGTATCTAGTTGTTAAAAAAAAATGCACTTGTATTTCTCGATTTCACCAAGAAGTCGTTCCCAGCTGCTCGATGGTGGGTTATGGACAGACTCGAGAGAAGCAATGAGAAGGTTGCCTGCATTTATAATAATCCTTGCATTTGCTATAACGCTTTTCACATCTTATTGACGTCTCAACACGCTTCACAGAATGTACTGTAAAGTGAATTGACTGTATATTTGTGGGCAAAATGCGGTAGCCAATTGCGCACAGCAGTGTCCCACAAACAGTTGTGGATTGAAATGACCAATTTTCTGAGCTATTGTATATTAAGATGTAAAGAATGGAAAAGAGAATGAAAATAAATCATTTTTCTTAAAAAAAAAGTGACTAAGCATTATCAAGACTAAGGCCAAAATTCTGCACGTCTCTGTTCTTCAACAGCAATCAGCCTGACTGTCTATCTTAGCAGAGCTGCCAACCTTCAAGGAAGATTTTCAGGAAGGTTGCAGTAATTTTTCAGGAAGGTTTGTTACATTTTCAGGAAGGATTTTGTTATTGCCTCTATCACTTCAGTATCAGCCAATAGTTAAGCCAGGGCTCGACATTAACAGGCATCCAGGCACCCTGGACACCTTCATTTTAGTGTTGGGCGCACAAAATTTTAAAAAAAGTTATGATCTACACCACACTTGCCTTCCCTTTGTGTCCCTCCCACGTGTGGCAATTTCTGCAGCATATTTTGGCAAATGACAGTTGAGTTTTATTTGATCTTCATTTATTCTCAATGTCCTTTAACAATATGGGGGCTACAAGAGTTTGAGGGGGAAGGGGAGAAATGGGGCATGTGCGATGACAATCCACGTTCCCTAAGTGGAAGGCTTTGGTCTAATTCAGTTAATGGAGGTGAGCAGCCCGAACCTCGCTCACCAATCAAAAAGAATCCAGGATTAGTTGCTTGCATATAAATGACTAATCTTCTTTGCAGAAATGATCACGTCTTTCTCTTCTCCATTAAACTGATTTCTTCCATCCTTCCCCAGTGAACATAGGTGGTGCAAGGGGGATTTAGCTTAAATTGTGAAATGGCAAAAAAAACGGAAGTTATTTATCTGGGATCGGGAGGGCGGAAGGGAGCATGTAAAAGCAGAAGGCTTCCGCAAAAATCGGGAGGGTTGGCAGCTCTGTCTTAGGTTGAATATTATGAGTGGAGTGACACTATAGGAGGGGAGGTGATCTGGAAGGTTTCTATCGTGAAAGGAGAGAACACCGAACCATTCATAAACTTGAAAACAAAAACCCGCGGTTTTCACACCTGAATAACATCGCTGATGCTTTCCACCCGCTCGTTTTCAATTTGTCGAAACAGTTCTTTTTTCTTTTCTCGATCGCGGATGTCAGGGCTGGCAGCGCTGATTAGCATCTTCAGGTTAGCGGTGGGTGACCATGGATCAGACTGGGACTTGTCCATGTGCTTATTAGGAGTTATCTGAATATGATCTGGAGTACAGCCTTTCCTCTTCGAAACAGCAGCCGGTGTCAATTCAGCTTTCACCGGTGTCCTTGGCAAGGTCCTGCTTGGCTCTGTGAACATGTTTTCCTAACAAAACCAAATGTGCCATTAGCAAATGAACCCTCCTCCAAACAAGGCAAACACGGGGCTTAGAGAAGGAAGTCAATCAACTCAATTTAATTTGCAATGAATCTCAGACAAAGCAGTAATGAGGTTGACAATTTTAGGCGAAATCCAACATTGAAATACTACCATCAATACTTTGCAAATTGGTTACCTAACCCTGTAACCAGATTCCCCACCAAACGCACGAGAGTGGCTCACCTTTACAGTGTATCCTGTGAAGCAGACACCCTCCAGACACAAAAAGCACTATAGCAAATGTTGAAGTACAGTAAATCCTATGAAGCGCTTTGAGGTGTTTTGACAGCATGCAAATGCAAAGAATATTATCACATTGTCTTATAGACTGTGTGACATTATTCTGGTTCTCAATTTCTTCCTTCTGCCAAATGATTTTTTAAACCAATCTTTATTCGATCCTTTGATCTTTGATTCAACCTTTAATCTGACCTTCAACCTTTGCGGAACAAATTAGGAAGAAATTGTGACAATCGCTTTCTAGTATTTGGTACAGTGCTTCCCCCCCCCCCCCCCCCCCGCACCCCATTGAACAGCGTCTGTAGTCCCAGAGGAACAAGTACAATTTCTTCCGATGCTTGATTAAATATGAAGTGAATGGGCCTTGCTTACAATTCATATTGTAGTTAGCTCACTGACATGTTGTAGTAAAATATTTATGTAGCAATTTTAACATTACTTGTCATTCATCATGACAACCCTTTTAAAGAGGCATCACAACAACGTACGTGTACAATATAATTTACATTTATAAAGCGTTTTTCACGCCTGGAAGACATCTGAAAGAGCTTGACACTGCTGGGTGGGCACCTGAACGCAGGGCATTGGGAACTAGTCGATCTACCCGTTTTTTGCTAGTTAACTGTACATTAAAACAAAACCTGGTAAAAATACAATATATTGGTTGCAAATTTTAAGTAAAGGCACTTTTTCAGGTATCATTGCTTTGCTATTCTTTCTTTACAAATCCAATGGGGCGGCACCCGGACTTATAAAGTGTAGAGAATTTCTCATTTTAGACTTGGACAGTGGAACTCAAACTGTTCAAAAGTTACCTTCTGTGCAATTTTGCTTTCATCTTTCAGGATGTCTGGAGAGAAATCGGATCTGTTTTTCCGCGCACTCAAGTCTTTTAGTTTCAAGCACTCCATCTTTGCCACCTAAGAAACGAAAACGATTAAAATGAAAGCTAGTTGCTCTCATCATAATAATTTGCAACTCATCCAATGAAACATTAAGTGGGCTGCCTACTGTATTCGCTTTTTATTTTTTATAAATAAATATGTTTAATACATTTGGATAAATTATATATTTGTATAAATATTTTACAAATAAATATCCTTGCATTTGGACACCGCGCTTCTCACATCTTCTAAACGTTTCAAAGCGCTTCACACAACACACTCTAAAGTGACAACAATGCAAAATACTGCAGACGCTGGAACTCTGAAACAAAAGCAGAAGCGGCTGCGAACACTCGGCAGGTCAGGCAGCATCTATGGAGAAAGGGAAAGAAAGTCAATGTTTCAGGTCCACGACCCTCCGTCGGTTCTTTGTCGTTCTTTGACTCACTTTCCTTTCTCCACAGGTGCTGCCTGACCCGCCGAGCGTTCCCAGCGGGTTCCCTGTTTTTGTTTCACACTGTGAAGAGAATTGACCGTATATTTTCTGGGCAAAACGGGGCAGCCAATCGCGTACAGCAGTGTTCCCCACAAACAGTGGAGGATTGAAATGACCCCCCAAATTTTTTTTGAGGGATTATCATCAGGTGGGGAGGCGAATTAATGCTCTAACCACTTGAGTGACAGGACTCCACAAACATGCGACTATATCGGATTGTAGAATATTACAGCTAATACCAAATGATGGGAGGCAGGAAGGTATTCCACACAGTATTGGTATCGCCTGCCTGTGTGTAACAGCCACTCGCTGTGCTGGAGCTGCGGAGGTCAATCCTCAAATTAATTACTTCATCGAAGGAACCGCTAAAAAAAAAGATAACTCCTTTGCAACATTTAGCGATTGAGCGAGATCCGCACTGAACTTTACAAATGTTTGTGACACTTTCAATCTTTAAGTTAAAGTTAAGATCAGCACCAAGTTTTTTTTTAAAAAAACACAAATCAACGTATTTGGCGCGCGATTTCTCACGACTAACTTATCACACACACACACACAGACAGACATTCACACACACACACACTCACACACACAGAGACACTCACACACAGACATTCACACACACACTCACACACACAGAGACACACACGCGGATATTCAGAAACATTTGTATTTACAATATCGATTGGAGATCTCACATCACCGTGTGTTTCAACGATTCATTGAGAGAGAGAGAAACCCGTATTTATTTATTTATTGATCTATCTGTCTATCTCGCTGTCTATCAACCACCCCAGGCTCCATTTACGAAAATGAACCGGCATCCCGGGGAAAATGTCTTGCGGCAAAATAACACACGAGCACACACACACACACACACACGCGGGCAGAGGAGGCACGAAAGAACAGCGACTTACCGAGCTCGCTGGCGTGTTATTGGCGAACGGTAAGTGAGGAGGGATCAGTCACCTTGTGAAATGCGGCATAAAATAGACACAGAGAGAGAGAGAAATAAACCAAATCACAGCGTTTACATCACTTTCACCGGATTAGGGCCGGGAGCTGATGATGATCGATATGGCTGAGGGTGGAGGGGAAGCAGTGCCAGCCACAGACAGAGAGTGTGTGTGAGTGTCTGTGTGAGTCTCTGTGTGAGTGTCTGTCTGTCTGTCTGTGTGAGTCTGTGTGTGTCTCTGTGTGAGTGTCTCTGTGTGAGTGTCTGTCTGTGTGAGTGTCTGTCTGTGTGTGTGTCTGTAGTCAGTGAGTTAGTTGGTTCCTGAACCCGCTAAATCCAGGCTTTCTGGCGCGCTCCAACATTCCAACTGAGCTCTGGCCAATCAGGGCCTCGAGCAGCCGATACACTGCGGGGCAGCTGACCAATGGGAGCCCGCGCCCGCGGCACCGGCGCTTCCGGGATTGTTTGGCGCGGAACCTGGGCGCGACTGTGACTGAGCTGCCCCCCCCCCCCCCTCCCCTCCCTCAGGGCAGAGAGGCTGGGGACAGGGGGGACAGGGGGGGCTGGGGACGGGGACAGGGGGGGCTGGGGACGGGGACAGGGGGGGCTGGGGACGGGGACAGGGGGGGCTGGGGACGGGGACAGGGGGGGCTGGGGACGGGGACAGGGGGGGCTGGGGACGGGGACAGGGGGGGCTGGGGACGGGGACAGGGGGGGCTGGGGACGGGGACAGGGGGGGCTGGGGACGGGGACAGGGGGGGCTGGGGACGGGGACAGGGGGGACAGGGGGGGCTGGGGACGGGGACAGGGGGGACAGGGGGGCTGGGGACAGGGAGGGGGGGACAGGGGGGCTGGGGACAGGGAGGGGGGGACAGGGGGGCTGGGGACAGGGAGGGGGGGACAGGGGGGCTGGGGACAGGGAGGGGGGGACAGGGGGGCTGGGGACAGGGAGGGGGGGACAGGGGGGCTGGGGACAGGGAGGGGGGGACAGGGGGGCTGGGGACAGGGAGGGGGGGACAGGGGGGCTGGGGACAGGGAGGGGGGGACAGGGGGGCTGGGGACAGGGAGGGGGGGACAGGGGGGCTGGGGACAGGGAGGGGGGGACAGGGGGGCTGGGGATAGGGGGGCTGGGGACAGGGAGGGGGGGTAGGGGGGCTGGGGACAGGGAGGGGGGGGTAGGGGGGCTGGGGACAGGGAGGGGGGGTAGGGGGGCTGGGGACAGGGAGGGGGGGGTAGGGGGGCTGGGGACAGGGAGGGGGGGTAGGGGGGCTGGGGACAGGGAGGGGGGGTAGGGGGGCTGGGGACAGGGAGGGGGGGGTAGGGGGGCTGGGGACAGGGAGGGGGGGGTAGGGGGGCTGGGGACAGGGAGGGGGGGTAGGGGGGCTGGGGACAGGGAGGGGGGGGTAGGGGGGCTGGGGACAGGGAGGGGGGGGTAGGGGGGCTGGGGACAGGGAGGGGGGGGTAGGGGGGCTGGGGACAGGGGGTGGTGGTAGGGGGGCTGGGGACAGGGGGGGGTGGTAGGGGGGCTGGGGACATGGGGGGGGGTAGGGGGGCTGGGGACAGGGGGGGGGTAGGGGGGCTGGGGACAGGGGGGGGGGTAGGGGGGCTGGGGAGAGGGGGGACAGGGGTGGGGGGTAGGGGGGGCTGGGGACAGGGGGGACGGGGGGGGGGGGTAGGGGGGCTGGGGACAGGGGGGCTGGGGACGGGGGGGGGGGGTTAGGGGGGCTGGGGGGGAGAGGGGATAGGGGGCTGGGGACAGTGGGGGGGCTGGGGAGAGAGGGACAGGCGGGCTGGGGGAGGGGGGAAGAGAGGCTGGGGGGGGGGGAATCAGAGAGGCTGGGGACAGTGGGGGGGTTGCAGAGAGGCTGGGGAGAGAGGGACAGGCGGGCTGGGGGAGGGGGGCAGAGAAGGGCTGGGGAGAGAGGGACAGGCGGGAGGGGTGGGGGGGGGCTGGAGAGAGAGGGACAGGCGGGCAGTGGAGAGGGTGGGGGCAGAGAGAGGAGAGGGATGGAGATTGTTTTCCGGGATTGTTGGCGCGTTGCTCGGCGCGATCAGCTGAGCTGTTGGGGGTGGGAGGGGACTGGGCTCAAATGGTCGGGAATAATTGCTTTACAATAGACAGGGAGCTGAGCAAACAGGACAAATTAAAGTGGGTGAGAGAGAAAGAGCGAGAGGATGAAAGGGGAGCAGATGGTAAAACCACACAAACCCTCAAAAGTCATTAGAGGCGCCTTTTTTTCCGCGTAATTTTTTTTTACTGCTCCTTTGGGGGGTGGGAATGAAATAGAAAAAGATACAGATTAGAGGAGGGGGTTTGAAACAGGGTCTCTCGTTTAGTTGGAGGCAGCCTGCCAGGGTGGGAGAATAGACAATTTGAGTAAATCAGAAAATTTATTTTGTGTGTTTTATTAAATATATATGTATAATATATATAAACAGCAGCAAATACATCAGTATATTTGATGACCAGCGTAAAATACAGTAAAACAGAACAAGTCTGTTCCATATAAATGGTATGATTGCCGCCCTAAGTCTTCTGTCTTCCTGCGTATACAGCTAAAGATCATATATTGTTTGCAAGTTTGACATAAGCCATATTAAAAGCCCCAACTTTCAGCCACTGCACTCCTCCACCTTGGCCCCCCCTCTCACCCCTTCTTCAAGTCCCGCCTGAAAACCTTCCTTTTCGACCGTGTTTACAGTCACCTCACACCTCGCTCCCCATCCCGGCTCGTCCTTCGTCCCCTCCACAATCGCGGCTATGCCACCGAAACACTCTGTCTCAATCCCTCCTCGCTCGTCTTCGGATCGCACGTGAAGACCTTCCCCTTTGATCGTGGCGGCTGTCACCTTGCCTCTCCCAGCTCAGTGTTAAACTTTACTATTAAGTGCTGCCTGCACGGAGCGACTGGATGGATTTTAACATGAGTGTGAGGATTGGTGAGATAGGGGTTACGGAGTTTAGTCTAGGTTGGTATGCAGGCAGCAGAGTTCTGAATGAGCTGGAATTTTTAAAGAGTGGAGCTGGGGAGACTTGCGAGGCATGCGTTTGAGTGTGTTTGATTGCGAAGAGTGCGTTTCAATCTGATCTGACCTTTCAAACTAGATTCCAGCCCAGGCTAATGAGATCATTAACCATGCTGTGCTTTTACTGCATACGTTTTAGCAATTGTTTAAACTGCGAGTGAGCAGCGCGATTTAATAGAGAATTACGACTCTCATTGCAGCTGTGTGGGTCCACTTTGATGACGTGGTTTCGGTGCTTTGACGCCTACTTTGTTTGTCTGACATGGTGGAAGCATCACCAAGCTTGAAAGTATTCGGACCAGACAGAATTCCACATGTGACGTTTTCCTACATGTGAGAATCTCCCTGTGTTTGGAAGGAAGAGCGCGCTCCGCGTGGAGGAACACACCTTGCTGAGCTGGCTTCAAGATGAAGTGCTTCATAATAAAATGTCAGGGTTGATTCAATCCTCTGTGGCGATCTCAGTAGTCGGATCCTGAGCCAGGTTGGTCTGTGATGACAGATCACGCTGCCTGGCTCGTTTGCAGAACTTGGAGACACTGACGTCTCCTTCCCACTCAGCTCCTGTTAACCCTGCAAGACAAAGCTCTGATGGGTACAATGGTTCTAGATGGACAAGCAGTGGGAAACTTGTCAGAGGGTGAATGTGATAAGATTTGTGTTTTTAACTAACGGAACTCAAGCAGTATACCCATTGGCTCCCCAAGCCTTGGCTCTTGCCGACCTGGGCTAAATACATTGTGTCATTAGGCAGGATGCATCCCTCTGGGAAGAGAGTGTACATTCCATTCCAGTTACAGGGTATTTTACATGCTTAAATGACATACATATGTAAATCTCAGTCCAGTTAGGATACTCTTAAACAAGAGTACACCCAGGTGACAAACAAAATGTGTGGGACTTGGATTTTTCAATACCTTGCATTTTACGACAGCAATCAAATCCTGTTTTATTTTGTTGCCTATTTGTTTGCCCATATCTCTTTTTAAACTAAGCCTTCTGAGATGCTAACCTGCATGGGTGGTGCTATATAATAATAGTAAAATCCCTTGCATTTGATATAGCGCTTTTCACATCTTATCGATGTCTGAAAGCGCTTCACAGAATATACTGTAAAATGAATTGATTGTACATTGGTGGGTGAAATGCGGCAGCCAGTTGCGCACAGCAGTGTTCCACAAATAGTCGTGGATTGAAAATGACCAATTTTTCTTATTGTATTTTTGGGGGGGATGGATTATTATTAGGTGTGTGGAATAAGGAAACTTGCCCAAGGTTTCGCCCTGATTGGCCTGGATTCCATCACAGGTCTCATGCCTTTAAGGCGAGTGCTCTAACCACTGAACCATAGGAGCTCCATATAAGTGCAAGTTGTTGTTGTAGTAACTGCTTCAGATTTAGCCCTTAGATTGGCCAATTGACTCATCGTCTCTGCTTGATTTTGAAACCATAATCCATTTAGCTCCATTTACCTACCTTTTCCTCATACCACTGATTCTTCTTTAGATATCTGGTTCCCACTTGAAAGTTAATATAAATCCAGCCTTGACCAAGGCACTTGGCGCAGTATTATACATTCTAACAACTCTTTGAAAATATTGCTCCAATTTTCTTCTTTTGTTTGCTAACTATCTTAAATTGCCATCTAGTCACTGCGTCATGGAACATTTCTCCCTATCCATTCTGTCAAACCTTTTCATAATTTTTAAGACCTTTATCACGTCTACCATCATTTTCAATAAAATGAGCTGATTTGCTTTCAGTTCAATAATAATCCTTGCATTTCATATAGTGCTTTATCTCATTGTCGAGACATGTTAAAGTGGTTCACTGGGTTTTTGTGGGCAAAACATGAGCCAATTGTGCATTTGCAAAGTACCTTTATCAGCTCTAAAAGCCTGAGAGATAGAATGGTATTAAATGTCTCAAAGGTGAAATGTTATTTTCTACTGGATAGTCCAGTTCCACCAATTTAGTCACCTCTTCACATTTTCTATTATATGCAGAGTAAGGCTTCCTTTCAATATTTGACAGAAAACGCCAACTTTGAAAACAGTGGCTTGAGTGACAAGTGTAGCTGATGTCTCTTCAACTAACGATGATGCTTCTGTTGCCATATGAGGCAATGACATTTACAGGAAGTGCAAGCAATTGCATTAACTTGTTTTTAATGAGCTGTCCAAAATATGACAGACATTTCCTATTCCGATACAAGTTCTTGTTGATTTTCTCCTTATTTTTTTTCAAATCAACAATTATAACTGGTGCTGTATGAGTCAGTGACATTTGCACATGGAATCAGAAACAGATGCTCGCAAACTAAAAACCGTTGCCATTGTCAATAGGAAATGACAGCATGAGAAATGCAGATGGATCATATTCAGATACTGAGCTGAACAGATTAAATCAGCTTGTGTCTGTTTTTATCTGGCAGAAATAATTCATAAGGCAGATGTGATCACATACTCTTTGTGCTAGTTTCTAAATCTTACCTTGATGTGTTTCAGTCAGTCCCCAGTCTCATCATAGTGAGGAGAGAAAAACTTGCATTTATATGGCGCCATTCATGTAGGATAATGTCTCGGAGTACTTCACAGAGACGGTGTCAAATAGTGAGTGGTGCGGTGTGGGGATGGTGAGTGTAGGCATGAATTAAAGACAGATACAAAGGGAGCAAGATGAAAGGTTAGTCTTGTCCATCTTGAAATGCAAGGAATAGAGGACTAACTAAGCATTATATCAGTGATGCAGTTTCTTCCAAACTATGGGGATTGCTAAAGCTTTTGTCCTCATTGAAGCTGCTCTTCCATGGGTGTCAAATGACCAAATACAGTAGAACCTCGGTAACGCGACCACCCACGGGACCACGAGCAGGTGGTCGCGTTGGCGGGGTGGTCGCGTTAGTGAGGTGTAGAGTCTGCTGGATGGAAGATTAAACAGTTGGCTACCATCCATGCAGAGTCGGAGAGGCCGGGGAGGAGGGGTACTCCAGGCCGGGGAGTGGGGGGGATACTCGAGGCTGGTGGGGGGGAGAAAGAATACTAATAGCAACAGAAATAGGCCATTGTGCCATTTAACTAAATCATGGCCGATCTTAACCTCAGATAATCCTTTCAATTCCAATTACTCGAGGCCGGGGAGTCTTGGGGGAGGGTGAAATATACGAGGCCGGCGAGGGAGGGAGGATACTCGAGACCGGGGAGTGGGGATACTCGAGGCCGCGAGGGAGGGGGATACTCGGAGGAGGTGTCTCGGAGCCGGGGAGGGAGGATACTCGAGACCAAGGAGTGAATGTCTGGGGGCCCAGGGAGTGGGGATACTCGAGACCAGGGAGTGAGTGTCTGGAGGCCGAGGGGGGAGGGAGATACTCGGAGGAGGCGTCTCGGAATCGGGGCAGTGAGGATACTCGAGGCCGGGGGAAATGTTCGGGACCGCGGGGCCGGATGCTCTGTTACCTGCAGCTTCACTTTTTTTTTTTACTGTCTGACAAAACGGCCGCTCACGTGACCTCTTCAAATCCGCGCCGCCATCTTGTCTCGGTGACATCACGCCGCAGCCTGATTGGCCAGAGTGGTCGTGTTAGGACCAGGAAAATGTTGTTTGGGAACGGCCAAATCAGCGGTCGCGGTTTGGGAACCGGGGTTGTCTCGTCAGAGAGGTTTATTTAACTGGAAATGAGTTAGGAAATATTTGGGACTGACTCTGATGGTCGCCAAGTGGGGGTGGTCATGCCACTGAGGTGGTCGACAACCGAGGTTCTACTGTTGTGGTGGTGGGTGATGGTGGAAGGAGGCAAACCAGGTTGAAGCTGAACTGTCTCCACTATGTCCTGCTTGGCAAGAGAATGCTTGTTGTGATCAAGTCAATCCTCTGGGAGGTTTTCGTTGTACGATTCTTGAACCAGGTAGATCCAAAATATTCTCGGGCACTGCTGATCACCTACAAAATATACAGTCATTATTTTTCATAATAATAATCCTTGCATTTGATATAGCGCTTTCCATGTCATTTATATAGACATCTCAAAGCGCTTCACAGAATATACTGTAAAGTGGATTGATTGTATATATGTGGGTGAAATGCGACAGCCAATTGGGCACAGCAGTGTCCCACATACAGCTGTGGATTGGAATTAACAATTTATTATTGTTTTTTATTTGGAGGGATTGCTTTTAGGCGTGTGGAATAAGGAAAACGTACACAAGATTTCGCCCTGCCTGGAATTGAACCTAGGTCTCTCACTTGTAAGGCGAGTACTCTAATCACTGAGCTGATTCCACAAAATTATATTATGACAAATCAGGGAGATGTTGCTTATTCCAGAGATTGGAATTTCCTTGTGTCCATCCGTGGAATTTAGTCTGGATTTGGATTTGCTTAAGTATAGTGATGGATTGCCACAGGGGCTTAGGTCAGCAAAAGATGATCAAAAGGCTACTGAATAGTTTCTGAATGTTTTTTAAATTCTGGAGAAAGTATCAACACACATATAGGTAAGTGCTACGATCGAAGAATAACTTCAGGTTTAATACTGTACCTTTGTCAGAAGAGTGACTCTTCTTGATTATCCATCCACCCCACCTACGGAAATATGACAAGTATAGATCAATCTACCTGCTTAAAACATAATAGGTAATGTTATCTCCAACTTTATACATAAACCTCTTAAGCTGTCAAGTGAGACACACTCAGTGTGATAAAGAAACAAATCAAAGCTGAGGAATGCATCCGGCATCAACCAGGGAGAAATCTAACTGATCTATTCTTCATCATAGTCTAGACAATGAATTCTCTGACAACCTAGGCCATAAGAGACCGTAACATGGGCAATACATCTCCTCTGACAATCCAATATTGCTTTGGCTCTCGGAAACCAACACATAAGAAAAACATAAGAAGTAGAAGCAGGAGAGGTCATTCAGCCTCTCGAGCCTGCCCCGCCATTTAATAAGATCATGTCTGATCTTCTATCCTAATTCCATTTCCCCGCCCTATCTCATATCTCTTATTCACTTTATCTTTTTAAAAAAACTTGATTTTTTAAGCGCTCTGAGACACTGTCCTGAGTGGAGGGCGCTATATAAATTGAAGTTGTTGTTGTTGATCTCAGTCTTGAATGTGTTCAATGAATCTAACACTCAGGGTCATAGTCTCAGATTAAAGGCCAGCCTTTTAAAACTGAGTTGAAAAAACAGTTCTTCACTCAGAGGGTAGTGAATTTAAGGAATTCACTACCCCAGAAGGCTGTGGATGCTCAGTCCCTGAACATTTTCAAGGCTGATTGAGACTGATAGATTTAAAAAAATATATAGGGATTAGGGGATATGGGGATGGGGCAGGTAATCAGAGTTAGGTCAGAAGATCAGCCATGATCTTATTGAATGCTGGGGCAGGCTCAAGGGGCCGAATGGCCTACTCCTGCTCCTAATTCTTATGGTCTTAAGAACACTGATTACCCAGTTGCTACTACAAGACATAATAAATGCCAAACAAGATTTTTTTAAAATCCCTCAATAAGCTCATAATTCACATCTAAATGATCAAATGTTCCAGGAAGCCTATTTAAGGAGTACAACTTAAATTTAATCAATTGATCACTTCTGCAGTAGTGTCCATTGCACTCTCCCCCCATCGTCCCACCATCTTCAATCTTTCTTCTTCTTTGTCAGTAACTTGCATTTTTGCAGAGATTTTAATCTTATGTGTGGAAAAAATTGTGTAAAACCATGGAAGAATCTATGCAAAATAAATTGTGTAAATAACAAGGTTTTCCACCATTTTTTCCACACACAAGATTAAAATCTCCGCAAAAATGCAAGTTACTGACAAAATGCAGATTTTATATGTAACCAGCATCTGAAAATTGCAATTGCTTTAGTCCTAAAAATCCGCGATGTAGATATAGTAAGATTTTGAATGAATTCAATAAATATTGTACCTCTGCCCTAGTCAATGCACTAAGGCAGAGGTACAATACCTCTGTGCCTAGAGGTATTGTACCTCTGCCCTGTTGTTCTTGATAAAGAACAACAATAACATTTATTTATATATTCCCTTTCACATATCTTTGACAAATTCTGCAGTGATACTGTTTCAAAAAAGAGCAGTGTCACAAACTGTGTCCCCAGATATAGAGGAGTTTTACCCAACTCATTTGTTCAGCTTGGACCAATATTTTCCCTGATTTTCCCAAATTCAGCATAAAATACAGGTTCAATTTGGTCATGCATCTCATTACTGTTGGAATTTTGCTTGAAAATACTAGCTGGGAACATAACAGCAATTTAAAGTAGCTCACTCTGTTAGGCATTTTGAGATGTTTTGTTGGATAATATTATTCTTGTATAATTTATCGGCTGATCTTGATTGAAAAGACTGGGAGGAAGGAATGCCTTCACTGCAATGCTAATGTGGGATTCCTGGTGGATCAGGAAATGTGTCAATTCACTGCAGTTTTGTGAATGGCCTTGGCCTGTAGGTGAAGAAGTGAGCGTGGTGTGGGGGAGCAAGAGGATCCGTGGAGAAAATAATGAAAGATTAAATAAGCAGATCCACTTATACAGGCTGACGTCGTAATCATACACCATTGCAATCATTACACAGAATACTTGATTTATCCACTCGCATACTCATTTGCTAGAAAAAAAAGTGGGGAAAAATCGTTTAAAAAAACTCATGCTAATCTGTAATTTGCTGCATTTGCCCTCCATCTAACCACTGCAATCTTATTTCCATACTATTCCAAATATTTGAATATATTCTTTAGATTCTCACAGCCCATTATGGCCTTACAAAGTCAATTCAAAGACATTTCTTGCTGGCACCTATTGCATTTGAAGTGTGCCTACAGCAGCAAGAAGCTATCTTATCAGGAGTAATAGTTATATTCTTACTGACATTGCTGATAAAGGCCCTGTATCCTTTTTAATGGAACTGAAATTGCTATGGAGATGCAGAATAACGTGAAATTTAAGGTTTTATTGATAGAAAAAAAGATAAAGTCAAATGTTACAGATTATGGAAACATGCACGGCTGGGATGCGTGCGGAGGAAAAGATAAAGTATCAAGGGAACACAGGTAATTAGGAACTCGGATTTTTGCCTAACAGTCACTACTTGACAGTAAGTACTGTAGGGTGCTTTGAGATCCCTCTGTGTGACAAGATGCTATAACAAATGTTCTGATAACTTATATTTGTGTAGCACCTCTCACATTGAAAAGGAACATCTTAAAAGATCTAATTTATACATGAAATGACTATTGTTATGCAGGCAAGCATAGCAGCTAAATTGCAACAACAATGTCTTGCAAACAACAATGAACCGAGTAACTGGCTATTTTGAATATGGGGTGAACCCAAACGAAGAGGAATATAGACCAGAATAACTGGGAGAAAAATTGCATTTTTCTTTGAAAGAGGGTCCTTTAAAGCCCACCCAGATTACCAGGCAAGCAATCAGCACAGATAGCAATGAGATAAGAGGCAATACATTTGAGGTTGTGGTGAACAGGTTATTGGATTAGGAAGTATAAGTAAATATGTCACATATTTATGTATAGCTGAACCTTCTGCATTATCGTTCCAACCAGACAAATTTATGCATCCTACATCAAGTACAAATTCGGGGATAACAAGACATGTTTGATCTACTGATTGTTTTATTGCTGCTTACATTTGTTTTCTGGTGATGGGTCAATTCTGCATTGTGCTCCTAGCTGTAAAACTCTAATGTCTTTTAAAGTTTATCTTGCAAATCCTTTAAACCTTCTCGACAAGCCAAGTCTAATTGATGCAATCAGAGCCTGTCTCGTTGAAAATAACACTGACAATGAAATCACAACAACCCCTAAGAAGAATATTAAACCAGACATTTTACAATTGTGCAGGTGTGTTACAGGACTAATGTCTGCAAATGGAAACTTCTCAGCTGTAAGATTCTCTTGGCTTTCTAAAATTTCCCTCCATTTGTGACTCCAGTCTGAGATGTTATTTCTGATTGGGATATGGTACATCAAAGCTATTTTGTTATTGTTGCATTTGGCAAATATTGTATTGCAATAACTGCATCATATCCAGATACATTTAAATAATATTTAGAGGAAAATGTATGATGTGGTTGATGAATTGATGTATTAATCAATCAAAATATTGTACATGCTGAATATCAAAATCAGGACGTATTCATAAAGCTGGTTGTGCAAATTAAATTATTGTCTGTTTTGAGTCCTGTTGTGTTTTACCATCCTGCAGTATTGTAGTGGGGGGGAAAAGCTTTATGGAAGATACTTGGGTGAAATTATACATGGCAAACTAGACAGACAGATGTCCTTATCAAAGGCATAAAATGTTGTGTGGATATTTAAATACATTTATTTATAAACATACACTGTAGATACATACCCCACTGACAACTATGAGAGAAGAACATAAGAATATTTGGAGTGAATTTGTAATGTACCCGTTTACCTGAAAACCTGAATGACCGACCTGCTGTCTCCCTATCAGCTGCCCATCCCCTCTGCTCAGCAGGCTCCACTTCCATCGCCCTATCTGCCCCACCATCGGTGGCCGGGCTTTCAGCCTCTCTGCTCTCACACTGTGGAACTCCATCCCGCAATCCCTTTGCCTCGCTTCCTCTCTTTCCTCATTCAAGGCCGGTCTCAAGACCTTCCTCTTCGACTGTGCCTTCTGCTCCCCTCCTAGCTCTTCCCCCTCTCCTACTCTCCTTCCCCTTCCCCCTACCCTGACCCTTCCCCCTACCCTGACCCTTCCCCCTACCCTGACCCTTCCCCCCCTGCTCAGGGCCCGACCTGATTGTTCAGCGCTTTGGGACGTCCTCCCGATGTGAAAGGCACTTTATAAATGTAATTTTGTTGTTGTTGTTGTTGACTCGACCTCGCAGCCTATTCAGTTGTTTCATTGTACTACGAATCATCTCAACTGTTGAATAAAGATTACTTAATGTAGTACAATGTTAGATGTTAGAATTTCAGCAATGGAATGATTTAGAATTCACAAGGTTGTTTCGATATTGGCATAAGGATCCCAAACCTATATGAGGAAGTGTTTTGAGGACAGGGTCTAATATTTAGTTCAAGGCAAGTTTCACAATGCACCTCACTTTCAATCTTTCCCTCTACACCCCCCTGTAGCTTCCACCCTCAGCTCAGATGCCCACCCACCATGTCAACAATATTGTGGGATATACTATTGAGAGAATATTGTTTGAGACATAATATGTGGATGCATATGGAATGGATGAAGGGTAATGGAAGTGAACTGAATGGTCTTCTTTTATCCAGCAATTCTTATGTGAAGTGTTTTGAGACGTCTTCCTGATGTGAAAGAAGCTTTGTTATAGAAATAATAATAATCCTTGCATTTGATATAGTGCTTTTCACCTCTGGACGTCTTCTAGACGTCTCAAAGCGCTTCACAGAATATACTGTAAAGTGAATTGACGGTATATTTGTGGGCGAAACGCGGCAGCCAATTGCGCACAGCAGTGTCCAACAACAGTCATGGATTGAGTGACCAATTTATTATTTTTTTGAGGGATTATTATCAGGGGTTTGGAGAAAGGAAACTTGGCCAATGTTTCGTCCTGACCTGCTAGGAATCAAACCCAGGTCTTTCGCTTGTAAAGCGAGTGCTCTAACCACTGAGCTACAGGAATCCACGTGAACGTAAATGGTATGGCGTTGCATTGACTCCAATCCAATGGCCGGTGGTAATGTTTCTGCACTCGCTCCTGACACTGTATGGACACCTTGTATAGTCTCCTGTGCCTTGGTAACACTAAATAAAGTACAGGACTGTATGTTAGTCCAGTTGGGAAGAGAGTGGGTGGGGGCAGTGAGTGCTGACAGGGACAGCTCCCAGCAAACAGTGGATGGAGGCTGCACAGGTGAGAACTGAGAGGAAGAACTGTTTCAGAGAGAAACAGGTGAATTAAATAACTGCCTATCGTTACTCTCTTGAAAGAACACATACCCCCACCTCCCCCCCCACCCCACACACACACACATTTTTGTTTTAAAACATTCACAACATGCCTGGAGTTTTCAGGGAAGAGAGGAAACGCAGTACTTACTAAATTCCACTGGGTGCTGCCAGTGAAAACTGCGGATTTCCAATTCTCTTCCCAAACCATCTCCTCCCTTCCCATCCCATCCCATCGCAGAGGGAGATAGAGTGGGCAACTTGCACCCAGCGCATTCTAGCGACTGCTCGCTTCACATGCACAAGCCTGGGGGGGGGGAGGCGGGGGAGAAGAGGAGATGGAGGGGAGGCTGTGAGCAATATGGGAGAAGAGAAGGGCAGAACATATATACATAGATACACAGTGTATATATATATATATACATATAACGGGGAGTGAGGAGTTGTGGCAGTTTTGTAAGGACATTCATTAAACGTGTACATGTGTTGATTGCTTGGTGTGATGTGATGTGATTAGATCTCAAAACCCGCAGGGTTTAATATAATACAAACAGGTGGACTGTCCTCTCTCTCTGTGGATTTGATTTCTCCCTGGCTGGGGAGAGGCACAGGGCATCAAACACAGGGCATCAAACACAGGGCATCAAACACAGGGCATCAAACACAGGGCATCAAACACAGGGCATCAAACACAGGGCATCAAACACAGGGCATCAAACACAGGGCATCAAACACAGGGCATCAAACACAGGGCATCAAACACAGGGCATCAAACACAGGGCATCAAACACAGGGCATCAAACACAGGGCATCAAACACAGGGCATCAAACACAGGGCATCAAACACAGGGCATCAAACACAGGGCATCAAACACAGGGCATCAAACACAGGGCATCAAACACAGGGCATCAAACACAGGGCATCAAACACAGGGCATCAAACACAGGGCATCAAACACAGGGCATCAAACACAGGGCATCAAACACAGGGCATCAAACACAGGGCATCAAACACAGGGCATCAAACACAGGGCAAGGCAAAATTCAGAGAGGAAGGGAGAGAGAGAGAGAGAGAGGTGGGGGGGGGGGGGGGGGTCTATTTGTGGGAGAGGGTTTATATTGGGGGAGGCGGCTGATACAACATACACACGGTGTCGTTTTTGGCTGCACGTTGACACGATTTACGTGTGAGTCCAGCTCTCAGTCTCAGAGCCCATTCCCAGCACAGTCGGTGATGTTGCCCGTGTTGCCTTGACAGGGGCAGAGTGTGGATGAAATAAATGTGACAGAGAGAGAGAGAGACAGACAGACAGAGAGAGAGACACACACACACATATAAAGAGGCAGAAAGAAATACGCATTGGCTTCTGCATCATCTCCAACAAGGTTTGTGCCTCGAGAGAGAGAGAGAGAGGAAAAGGGTTGTCCCCTTGTGCCTTTGCTACCCACAAGAGCATCTCTCAACTACATCTCCTGACTGCTGCAGCCCAGTGATCCCCCCCCTCTCTCTCTCTGTACACACTGTGATTTCCCCCCCCCCCCCCCACCCCGTGTTGAAACCCACCTCCTGTTGAAAAGCGGTCAGTTCTTGTTCTGTGTTTGTTGGACGAGAGTGAGCGATTCGCATTTATTGTTGGCGACTTGGGTTAGAGGAAACAAGGGACGAGCAACACACACACAGACACATATACATATACAACACACACACATAGACATATACAACACACACACAGACATATACAACACACACACAGACATATACAACACACACACACACACAGACATATACAACACACACACACACACAGACATATACAACACACACACACACACAGACATATACAACACACACACACACACAGACATATACAACACACACACAGACATATACAACACACACACACACATAGACATATACAACACACACACACACATAGACATATACAACACACACACACACACACACACAGACATATACAACACACACACACACACATAGACATATACAACACACACACACACACAGACATATACAACACACACACAGACATATACAACACACACACACATAGACATATACAACACACACACAGACATATACAACACACACACATAGACATATACAACACACACACAGACATATACAACACACACACACACACAGACATATACAACACACACACACACACACAGACATATACAACACACACACACACACATAGACATATACAACACACACACACACACATAGACATATACAACACACACACACACACACAGACATATACAACACACACACACACACAGACATATACAACACACACACACACACACATAGACATACAACACACACACACACACACATAGACATATACAACACACACACAGACATATACAACACACACACACACACAGACATATACAACACACACACACACACACACAAAGTCGGTTTATTTTGCTTCCTCCCCTGGTTAATGCTTCTGATGGATAAAGAAATCTGCTTACATGGTAAGAAGGGGGCGAGGGGTGGCGCTTGCGAGCTGTTTCCCTGCCAAACAAAAAAGGTGCGAGGAATCGCAGCGGATCACTGGGGTATTTCCAGCCTTGTTTCTTAACAGGTGCACCCTGTGGCACAGCGGAGCCGGAGTAACTCAGGACAAACCTTCTCTGCATCTCATCCGATTTCCATCCTGATGGAAATGACTTCTTTTTTGTTTGTTTGTCTGGTCCCCTCCCCTCCCCTCCCCCACGCGTGACATGATCGCGAATCTGAGGGAGTTGCGATGATGATGATGTGATTTCAGCAAATTCCCCCAGAAAACATTTGCCTTCCATTGCCACAGTCATTTTTTTTTTTTTTTTGGGGTAATTTGCGTTTCGTCATGTGTAGATGGAGCTGTTTGGAACAAGCCGGGGTGAAGCAGGCGTTTAATGGGGGAAACAAAAGGTTTGTGGACTTATATAAAAAAAAAAACTACAAGGGGTGGGCTGGTTTTTTTTTTAGAACGATTTCTAAAATGCTGCATCTAATTTTATTCTTGTTGCATTTTTGCTAAAGTGTGGATGTCTTATGTTTTTCCCTTGATGGAAGACAGTGATGTTACACAGAGCCCGTGTAGGGGAATCTGTGGCATATTGTGGGAATCCTGTGATTCTTAATAATGCCATCAATATCCGACATAAAAGCAGTTTTATTACAGTTTGTTTGTGTCATTTTTTTTTAACCCTTCGTGGGATCCAGTTTCAGAAATAAAACATAAGTTGGTTACTTTCCAGCTCACCATTGGTTCTGGTGCTTTCTAAATGTTTAATATTTCAAGCGTGTGTCTAATTTAACTTTACAACAGTTCTAACTGATCATTTCTGGGGAAATTAACTGGAACGTGTGCAGTATGTACAGTATTCTGTTTTGAAGTCTTTCAATACTCGAGGAGGAATTGTTCCCCTTAACTCACTTCTATGGATAGGAGGCTCAAAAAACCTGCATTTACATTTTTTTTATTTGTAATTGTTTGATTGAAAAATGCCAAATACTTTCTTGAAATGCCACGTCTTGTATAGTACTCTCTGAAATACAGTAGTTAAGTGGGAAGAACAAATAACCTTATACTTTCAGCAGTTCATTCCTCAACACTAGAGAAGATGCAACCTGAATGAGGAGGGCTGGTGTTTAATGGGATCTTAAAGAAGGATTCTGGTGACCTACATAAGAAACCTGTATTGGTATTGAGGTGTCCTTGTTCTGAGAACTGTATCGGTTCATTCCATTTTGTTTGGAGGCCTTGGTGTAATGTATCTATACAATCCACCAAAGCTCTGGCTCAATTATATGTGATTGGAGACAGAATTAAATGTGTGTTAAATCTACGTCACTGAAAAAAATATTCCTAAATTCAGCATTTTGCTCAAAATATTGGTGTTGCAGTTAATTTTGTAAAAAAATAGCCATTTTGAATAATTAATATCCTTAGTAACTTTAAGTCAGGAATTATTTTTCAATGTAGATTGAGGTGTGCTTCAGTGCTTAATGTTAATAATAATCCTTGCAATTGATATAATGCTTTACACGTTTTCTGGACGTCTCAAAGTGCTTCACAGAATATACAGTACTGTAAATTGAATCGATGGTATATTTGTGGGCTGAATGCGCAGCCAATTGTGCACAGCAGTGTCCAACAACAATCGTGGATTTAGTGACCAATGCTTTTTTGAGGGATTGTTATCAGGTGTGGAGTAAGGAAATTTGCCCAAGCTTTCACCCTGACCTGCCAGGAATCAAACTCAGGTCTTTCGCTTGTAAGACGAGTGCTCTAACTACTGAAGTGCAGGACCCTGCGATGTTAATTGGAATTGGGGGTGGGGGGGAAAAGGACTTAAAGGTAATATTTGACATTATCCATCTTTTATATATGTACTTGAATGTCTAGTGCTCCACAAATCTGAAGGATTGCTGATTGAAACTGAGGCCCCCAGCTTTTTATGTTCCATAAATGAACTGAATATAAGAAGAGGAGGGTATATCCAGGTCTGGAGATGACCATACGACAGGAAGTAAAGTGGGAATTGCAAAATTATCCAGATAAGTGGAATCATAAAAATACTAACCCTTACATTTGATATAAGTGCCTTGTCACACTGTCGAGATATCTCAAAATGTTTGGCAGGATATACGACACAGTGGATTGATTGTGGCCGATTTTGTGGGCGAATTAGGCATCTGGTACGCGCACAGCAATGTCCCATAAACAAACTCATGGAGTGAGTGACCAAACTTGTGCTGGATGAGCTGAGTGCCCCCATTCTTGTTCTTCTCTTCTCACGTTTCAAATGGCCATTATTATACATACTCTTTTCACCAGGATTGTCCTCACAAAATCAGACAGTAGCTGAAAGAAACTGCTGTACTTCAGTTTTGAGAAGAAACAATGGAATTTGCAGAGGGCAGGCTAAAGTGAATGTTGGAAGTGAATTCATTTGCAAAAAATGTTATCAAAATATCATTTCCCTCTGTTTCATTTCTGAATGACACAGGTGAATAAAGTGTACTTGAAGGCAATATTTTAGTAACTCTAACACGGTTCAAAATTCCTTCCTTAATTGAACTCTAGTTACCTTGAGAACTTCTTTGTGCAAAGGAACAAATAGATGGAGAGCAGTGCTATTGGAACAAATTACGACTAACATTTGGGATTCATTTCAACCGACTTTTGGAGTATGGAGCAGATAAGAATGAATTGAAGTCTGAAATTGAAGTATGGGGAACAAACCGAATAGATCAAAAATTGAATGAAATAAAATCAACAACAACAAAATTACACTTGTAACGCACCTTTCATGTCAGGAGGACGTCTCAAGACGCTGGGCGGCCATTTTTTCAGATCCGAGCTGGCGACAGGAAGATTGGAGGGAAAGAGGGGGATTAGGAGTGACCGATGGGACCGTTGAAGAGGAGGATCTTGAGACTTGAAGGAGGCCCACAAATATACAGTCAATTTTCCTACTCTTCTTCATCCTGCCCCGACCCCTCCCCCCCCTGCTCTTATCCCTACCTAACTGTACAGCGCCTTGGGACATCCTGTCGACATGAAAGGCGCTATATAAATGTAAGTTTGGATTGATTGATTGATTGATTGATTGAGGCGAGGGACAAGTTGAGGCGGAGGGATTTCGGGATCGAGTTCCAGAGGTTGGGGGCAAAGTAGCTGGAGGCTTGCCTGCCAATGGTGGGGCACGTGGGTCAGGGGACATGAAGCAGGCCAGATACAATACAATACAGTATTCAAAATGAAATGGTGATAATTGCAATGTTGTTGTATTAAGAGGCAAAACTAAACAAGGTAATGCAGGCGAATGTACTTTGCCAATACCCAATTGTGAAGGACTCTGAGCTTGTAAAGTGTTGCGCATGATTGCTTCTTGACTCAGTGTGTTAGGGAGCCAAAAGGTATGCCTCTCTCCTACATTTGGTTCATCTGAGTGACCCAGAGATTATTCAGAAATTGAATGCAACAGTGCTACAATCTTCCATCAACCATAGCACACAAAATTCAATCTGTTATAGGGTCGACATGTTACACAATCTCGGTACGTAACCTTTGCTGGGCAAACTTAAGCCTATCAAACAGAGTCATAATAGTTACTCTAAGGTAGATTGTTTGAAGACCAGTGCCATCCTTGTGGAGTCCTGTAGCTCAGTGGTAAGAGCACTTGCCTTACAAGGGTAAGACCTGTGTTTGAATCCAGGCAGGGCGAATCCTTGGGCAAGATTCCTTACTTCATACGTCTATAATAATCACTCAAATAAAACAAAGTAAATTGATCAATTCAATCCATGACTGCTTATGGGACCCTGCTGTGTGCAATTGGCTGTGCATTTCGGCCACAAATATACAGTGAATTCACTTTACAGTATATTCTGTGAAGCGCTTTGAGACGTCTGGAAGACATGAAAGGCGATATATCAAATGCAAGGATTATTATTATTATCCTTTAAAACAACATTATTATCCTTTAAATAACAATGGAAAAGGTGAATGAAGGCGCAGTCGAAAAGAAAGGTCTTCAGCTGAGATTTAAAACTAGGAAGAGAAGAGGTGAAGGAAGTGAGGAAGGGAGTTCCAGAGCTTTGGGGCGTAGTGGCTGAAGGCACAGCTGTCAACAGTGGAGCGGAGGATCCTGGGGATAAGGAGGAGACCAGAACCGGAGGAGTGAAGGCAATGGGTGCAGTGTTGGGGAGAAAGGAGGTCAGAGAGGTAGGGGGCGCAGAGGAGCGGAGAGATTTGAAAACAAGAGTGAGGATCTTGAAAGCGATCCTCTCCCGGACAGGGAGCCAGTGAAGTATGGCAAGGACTGGGGTAATCAGGGAGTGAGGTTTGGTGCAGGTGAGAACACAGGCGGCAGTGTTCTGAATGAGCTGGACAACAAGGAAATTGAATAGGAAAATAAAGGTGGGAATAACAACAAATTTTCAAAGCTGAACAGAGAAGGCAATTATTGGATGAATTACAATGTGGTTCAGCAGCTCCTCTAAAAAGAGATATTAGAGCTTCGTGAATTGGAACAGGACAAAGCAGTACACAAATGAAAATAAACATGAAAAATGTTCTTGTAGTGCAATAATAGCTTTAGGGGAGGGGGAGTTAAAACCTTGATTCAAGCTACTAATAAGGATCAAAATTTCCACAGGGCGGTTACTAACAGTGAGTTGTTTAACATCCACTGTACATTGTGTATCACCCCAAGTTTTAATGTTAGCTAAATAGATGTTCTGTATCATCTAAAGGACTTGCAGATCAATAGATAAGCCAGGTTAGATGAACTACAGGGCGACCAAAAAGTCAGGATACCATTGCAATGTCTAAAGTCTTTTGACTTGATTTTATTTGTCTGGCGTGGAGGGCGCCGTATAAATCCAAGTTGTTGTTGTAAAAGGGTAGTTATCACAACTTTGTGGGTGCCCTGTACAAGTTAACACCTACTTTCTCCACTCCCTACGCACTTTGAGTAAGGGTGTGTGTTCATAGGAACATGGAACACCCGGTATCTAGTGTTGGCTATTTTTTTTTAAATGGTTGGTTCCCCTTTAAAACTACATGGCAGTTAAAGACTAGGGAAGAGATTTGTGAAGCCCTGATCTTTACACGTTGTAGTGAAATTGCAAGTTGCAATTATTTTTGCCACTGGGTCTTTTCAAGCTTTTGGCAGAGATTATACTGGCATTGCTTGAAGCACGGTGTCTAATTGTATTCTAAAGGTGATTGAAGCTTTCATGGTGGATTCTTCAAGCTTCATTGATTTCTGCAATAGAACAATGCTTGTAGAGCCTGAAAGTTGAATATTGTGCACAATTTCAAAAAGTGCAAAGTGTGCTCAATAGAGATATAGACGTCCAATGAAAATACTCTGGTTTGGATCATTTAAAAGGGATTCCACTCCCTAAACATTTAGCTAATCTGTGATGCGTGTAATGTCATATTGACTGCTGCACAATTCGTGTATAGAATAATTTTTCTTTAATTTGCACAAATTGCGTAGCAGATGCTTAGTATTGCCTTTTTAAAAAAAAAACTAAAAGGACAAATATGTGCTTGTGGATGGACAATAATTTCGTTGATGGCACCAATAAAATGGAGCTTGTGTTTCAAGGAAGATTGATAGTGGAAACATGCCTTTGTAAATACGCTACAATATCAGTTGATAAGGAGGAGGGTTTCATCTTCAAAATGATGAACAAATCTGTTGAATGGAAGCAGATAATGATGAGCTTCAGCAGCCCAGACCAGACAGTGCCTGGTACAGCCAGGCAATTGAAATCTGCTTCAAATGGAGTAGATGCAATTTCTAGCCTTGCAATTTGAGCATCTGCCTGCTGATGTAACCCTTTCCTCAGCTGATCATGACAGGAATTCACCAGAGCCCTTTCTTCTACTTCTCATTAGAAGACACTCTTTAAGGCTATGAAGGAAAAGCGCCACAGCACAAAAATATCATGTGTGCATATTTGATATATTTATAGATAACAATGTGAGTTCAGCTTAAAAAATGCAAGGTACAGCAAAAGTAATAATCCTTGCACCTTATCACGTCATTGGGAAGCCTCAAAGCGTTTCACTGGTTATATCATAAACCGTATTCACTGGATTTTGTGGGCGTAATGTGCCAGGATGTTGCCTGCAGCAGTGTCCCACAAATAGGCCTGAGGTAAATGACCAATTTTATTTGGGAGATTGTTGGCCAGGACAGTGAGAGAAGCTCCCTTCTCTTTCTGAATAATGACGTGGCGTCTTTATAATGAGACTTTAGTTTGATTGCCTTTTTGGGACTAACGTTAGGAAAATTAACTTTGTGCAGTACAAGATATATGTTTTCATTTTGTTCAAAAACATCTATTTTTCCATTCGGAGCATTGAATCCTTCTCTCCCCCAACTCCCCACCCACACACGCTGCCACTTAATCCAACTGGCCAACCTCTAGTCTTTACTTGGTTTGTGGGTCAGTTGTACGAACAGACTGAGTTTATTTGATTAAGTCTTCTATTGTCTGGGTTGAGACTGCAGTACAGATTGATGGCAATTTGTAACCTCAGCTACAACACACCTTCGGTCAACCTGTGAAATGACTCCTAGATAACGAGAGGCTGACTGAGAAGGCCCTTACTCATTTGATCCTGCTGTACATACCCATTATCGCGTCAAGCTGATTCTGAATGACTCGTGCTTCAAACATTTTGAACAGCATTTATTTCACAATGTCCTCATCACCCACAAAGTACACAAGTCACACCAGTCTATCTGTGAAGAGCTTTGCAATGTTTCTCGATGACGTGATAAGTTTAATAATAACAATAATAATCCTTGCATTTGATATAGCACTTCAAGTCTTCTAGGCGTTTCAAAGCGCTTCACAGAATATACAGTAAAGTGAATTCACTGTATATATGTGGGCGAAACGCGGCGGTCAATTACACACAGCAAGTAAAATGCGAGAATCATTAGCATTAAACATTCAGAATACTGAGGGCCATTTTCTTCCTGTTATGGACCCCGTATGGAAATGGAGCAAACGTCCAGTTGTACTTGCTTTGTGATTCCACATTAAATTAAAGATGCGAGTTTCAAGAGTGTTGTCCTTCCTCGTATTAAAGATTTAAAAAGGCAAGGCAAGTGGTAGTCCTGTAGCAATTCTCAATTTGATCTAATGCCTCATGTCGAGCGCTCTATCCATAACATATTGAGAGCAACTCTTATTTTTAATACTACCTCAAAACTGCAAGAAATAGTAATTAAAGTAATCAGTTACAATGTTTCACTTTCTTGGCTTACTGCACTTGTGACCTTTTTAATATGCCAAACCTTTTTCATGTTCAAAGAAACTCTCCTGTTTTAATTCTTTTAATGTTGATACCTCAACTGTGCTATTAAAATAAAGTCACGAATAACGTAAGTAGAAGTGATAGCATGATAGCTATAGTTGAAAGGCTTATTAAATGTTGCATCAATATATCTACAGGATTGTTTTAAGATTCTTTATTGTACATAATGCTTGTTGAGCAAATAATGTTAGCATTTTTGGCTCTTGGGATTTCTATTTGCAACGTTCAACAGGATATACAGTAGTTTATAGTTCCTGTGGTTATTAACTACAGCCTGTAGGACATTGATTATTCTTTTAAATACTACTTTCTTTGACTACACTTACTAATTTTATTAGGAATATTGGGAACATTTCATCCTGACTTTATTTAGAATCCTAAAGTGTGATTTCCCCCCCCATATCTCCACCACCATCCCAGAGAAGGTGCTTGTCTGTTTTGGGATAAATAGCAATTTGTTGATTTACTGTCAATAGTGCTACAACGTAGATAATAGTGCCGGTAGTGAACTGTGTTTTTTCTTTGATTCAGTACAAAGAGCATACAGTATTATAGTTAGGACATTCAAGGCTTATTCACACCATGGTAGGCAGTTGTGCATTGTGCTATTTTCACGTGATATACCTCAAGCTGTGGTGTGCGAGACTTGATTTGGAGAAAACATTACATCATCTACTTAATGCATCTTGTCCCTTCACAATTTTTATAACATCTTTTATTGTCCAGTAATGTGTTTTGCAGGCCACAGAAATAACACGTACCACAGGGTTCCTCATATGTCCATAAGAAATCGAGGCCCTGCATTTTATAGTGCTTTGTGTCAACGAAGTAATTACTATCAAGCATGAAGACTCTTTATTTCAGCAAACGTGGCAGCCATTTTGCACTATCAAGTCTATAAAACAGCTGTGAGTTAAATGACTAATTATTCTAGAAAAATGTTGATTAAGAATTGCACAATGATTTATAGAGGCACTTACATACAGTAGCTCTTTAAAGATGGCAAGAAGTACAAGAAGGAAATAGTTTAAAATAGATGACTAAATGGAATACTGGGTTTTATATATTTTTTAGGAGTTTTAATATACAAAAGTAGGGAAGCAATGTTAAAAAATGATGCAAAAAGTTGATTAGGCAAGATTGTGTCTCAGTGCAAGATTGTCTGCAGTCTTATTTTGAAAAGCACATTGTGGACCCTGGAGAAAGTATGGCCTTGATTCATGTGGATGAGGGTTATGATTATGAGGATAAGCTTGAAAAATTGGGTTGGTGTTCATTTGAGCACAGAAGGTTAAGAGAGGATCAAATCGAGGTCTTAAATTCCTGAAAGATTATGAGATGATAAATTGTGCAAGATTTAGTGGAAGAGGTTGACAAATAAATAGCAAGGGGTATAAACTAAGGTGAGAAACTGATTTATCACACAGAGGATGATTGGACTGTGGTATGTTTCACTAAATGTGTTATTTGAACCTTAGCCCTTAGGCAATTATTTTTTCCCAAAAGTATGAGGACAGATTGGTGAACTGGAATTATGGTAATATAGTACCAGGGGAGGAGATAACACCAGCAGAAGTTTGATGAGCTGACTGGTCTCATGCAATGTAATTTCTGTAGTTCTTAATTCACAAGGAATGAGGATAGGAGTCTGAATAGTAATAATTCTTGCATTTCATAAAGTAACTTTTTAACATTGAAATACAGTATATCAAAGCATTTCACAGCATGGTGTTTTCTGTAGAGTGCAATGACTGCATTTGGATGTGAGCGCGACAGCGAATTTAACTGTCCCATAAACAGACTTGAAGTGAAACATCGATGTTGTCCGGGGAATTGTTAACCAGGATACCAGAAAAAACTCCCTATTCTTTTCAAATAGTGTTATGGGATCTTTAACTTCCAACTGAACAGGCAGGCGCAAACTCAATTTAATGTTTCATCTGAAGGAATACATTGCCAGCACAACAGTCTCCCTCAACACTGCACCAAACTGAATTTCCAGAATATAAATTACCAGAATCTCACAACTGAGTATCGGGCGACTGTTTAAGATTTTATGAGGATCCGAATACAAATTTGATGTTTTGAGGATCCGAGTACAAATTTGAACCTAGCTAGGAGGAGAAACTCGAAATAGCAAATGCATTATTACAGGGCAGTCGTGATAATAATAATACTAATAATAATCCTTGTATTTGATATCATGTCTTATCACATCAATGAGACGTCTCAAAGTGCTTCACAGAATATATTGGAAGTATTTTGACAGTTTTTCTGGGGAAATGTGCCAGCGCATAGTCAATTGTCTTGTATTCAACTTAATTTTTTTTTGCAGTGTTTCCTCTTTACCTGCAGTTCATCTGCCAATATTGATTTTGTATACACAGTAAAAGCTTTATTATCCGGCACCCTCAGACCTGCCCGATGCCGGCTAATCAAATATGCCGGATATTCGAGTGGCAAGTTGCCAAACATCCTACACAAAAATATTAAACTTATATTAAAACATACCATGTTAATAATAGACAAAATAATAACAGAATATTGTATGGATGCTTACCAAATAAAGCATTCCAGCACACTCGGTAAAATGTTCAGTGAAATAAAAATTCCAACGTTCGGTAAGCTTAATAAGTGAGTATACCAGATGGCTCCTGTATGAGATCTGGTTACTGGAATGGTGAATTGTATTGGGAGATACTGGTTGGTTGAGCGTTCTGGTTGGTGTTGGTTGGGTGCCGGATAACCAAGCTTTTACTGTGTATGTATATGTGTGTATATATATCTATATATATATATATATATATAGTATATTGGAAGAGAACAATATACTTTTTTTTTTAAATGTTGTTGTTAACTTCTGTAAGTCATCTTTGCCTAATGGGCTTTCTAGCAATGTTGAATTGATTTTCTTCTTCAAGGATTCTTTTGAAACTAAAAATCTTCATCACCCAGTCTTTTGTGTTTGAAGGCGGGTCTTTGAGATATGTGACACTGATCGTTTGCAGTGTTTCACCAGACACACCCTACTTATTAAGGAATTATAGAGACAATTCATGTGCAGATAAGGCAGGTCGCTTGCTGCTTGGTTGATCAGAAGATTGTTTTGTTTCTGAAACAGTAATATTGCTGTTATTGGATTTTGACACTTTAAGGGCACCAGCCAACATAGTAAATTGATTTGTAATTCTGTTTGCGCACATTCATGTGTAAGAGTTTTTTTCCAGGAGTTTTCTGCTGAGCCTAAAAGCCCCCGAGCAATTTCTGATTGAACCCAGGTCCATGATTATAGTTGTCAAAGTCAAATGTCACAAATGTGATTTGTTGAAAAAAAACACACCCTGAGTGCAAGTCGGGAAATGACGAGATGTGCATGAGCTTTTTTTAAAAAAAAAACTTCCTTGAAAGGCAAAATAGATAATACATTTTCTTAATTGAAATTAGACTTAACAAAGTTGGGTTCACATGAGTGCTTCCCTTCTTCCATTTTGCCATTACCTCTGCATCAGTGGTTTATTCACTGCTTGTCTTTCTATCAGCACTTCTGTTGTGCTTTGGTTATATTAAGGCCAACTAATGTGCCAGACTTAATGCTGGAATTTGTGCTCTAAAATACTAATTGGACCTTTCTCCTGTTGACCCATTTCTTAATTATTGGTTTAATTGTGTCCTAATGACAGATAGTAAACATTACGAGCAGTCATCACTGCAGACGACTTAGTAATTTAATCCTCAGGGAATTTACCACAAACGTGCACATTCTGCTGTGGCATCAGATCTTCTAAAGCCGTGTTGGTCATTTTCATCATGATGGCTTGGCATGTGGCCACAATAGATATGCTCCTTCCTAGGTCTTAAATTGTGAAATCCCTCATTCCAGACAGAAGATATCCCAATTAAACTTGATCGTTCACTTCATGACTGTTTACGGGACAATGCTGTGTGCAAATTGACTCCTGCGTTCGCTTACAAAACAGTCACTATACTTTCCTAAATCCCATGAGGCGCTTTGAGGCATTTTTTCTCCTTTAACCTGCTGTGATGGGCCTGTTTGTCAAGACTCTTGATGAGGTTATGCATCCACATTTTTAACTTGTGCACTTCATGGTCAAGATGCTTTGTCTAGCAATGTTGAATGTTTTTACAATGGGATTTTCTTCAGCACATCAGCAAGTTGTTACATTAACAACAGGAAGAATTTCAAACCCTGTGCTTTAATTTAAGTGCTCTGAGACCCTATTCCACATGAATAGCACTATGTAAATGCAAGTTGCTGTTGGTTGTCATGGTTTTAGAATGCATCTATCTACTCCCCCAAATAATAGTGTCTTTTAAAAAAAATGCGGTTGGGTAAATTAGAGGAACCTGAAGTAATTATATCAAACACAAATTAAAGGGAGTTGGTTAGGGAGGAGGTGGAGGGGGGATTGCAATATTTAGAATCACTTCATTGCTTGATACAAAATAATTTTTCTTTCAATCCAAATACTTATACTATTTTAAAAACAAGAAGTATTTTAATGTAGCCCTATATTTTGAATCTTGTTGCCCCATCAAAACCCTTGAATACCTTTACACTGAGTACTTATTTGTTGCTGCCCTTGAGATTCTCAGACACAAGCAGTATAATTGTGAATGCAGTTTTAATGCGGGGAGGAATCAGTGCCACACACTTGAGTTCTGCCTGTCCGGTTAAGCACAATAAATTGAACCATTTCTCAAGATTTGATGTCCTCAATAGAAGACTTTCAAAGATGTGGTTTGTGGCTTCTCAAATCAGCAGCATTACAGGTTGGTTACCAACTTGAGAAGTAGCACCCTGTTTGTGTAGTCCCAGGCCTTGCACAATCTTGTTTCGCAGCTGCTCGAGATATCCATCCACCAAGTTGAGGCCAGTTCTGAATGTCTTCTCTAACCTCTAGAATGAATGTCAGCAGTACTGTCCAGTATCTGTGCAATCTCTGCTCTTAAACCCACTTGAAGAGGCGACATGTGTCAGATATACTTTCTGTCAGTTTCCAGCAGGATTGGGTGGATTCATTCTGGCTTTTGCACCACAGGTTATTCTTCCTCAGTAACTCCAGAAGCTTTGGTTTTCCACATCTGGTCTGCATGGAACAGCCACCACTGCTGTTACCAAAACTAACAAGTCTCATTTCTGTGTTGATCAGGTTATTAACTTTGATGATAATTGGTTAATTAACATGTTAATGCTATGTTAAGCTACAGTGGAGCTGGATATTCGCCAGTAGGTTCAGAGTTGCCCAGTTTCCACTACAAGTGCCATTGTATTGCAAGCTTCAATTTTGTGGTTGTTAAGGTTTTCTGGAGAAGTGTTGATTGAGTAAAGGCAAAGCACTTCCCTATGGTTAGAAGGGAAATTGTATGTCTTCTCTTCCCAATTTCCATTTTGAACAATAGGAGAGAAAGAACCCTGGCAGAATATCTTTGGGTTGATTTTGTTTTGAATTTTTGGAGTTGAATTAAACACTTAATTTCCAGCTGTTTAAACTTCTTGACCACTGAATTTGTTTTAACACTGGCATGTTTTACTGCATCACAATTTACAATGTTTCTTGTTATATCTGTTGTGAATGTGATTTTTACACTGCCATGTCATTTTAAATTCCTCTCATCTCTGGAGTCTGATTTTAATTCTGTTTATTACGAAACTGTGCTTCACAAACAGCTGCAATTAAATGAAAACATAAAATGTGTTTCCTTTATCCTAGTTTTAATGTTATTGCTTTCTCTGTCTTTTAACATTGATCTGTAATTAATGAAAGATTATATATACTTTCAAAGAGATTGTGATTTGTTTGGGGGTGGTGGGTGGTGGGGGTGGGGTGGGGGTGTTGGTGTTCCTAAACACAAGGAAAGAGATCAAGATTCTACCATTCTGTCAACTGGTGCACAATAAAGTAACTTGTAAGGACTTTAAGCGATTTTTATTCTAAGGTTCTTATTCCAATTTTTAACGCCTTTAACTCAAAGTTTGATGACAAATTTGAACAATTTGTGAAATGGTGCTATTCACATTGTGTGCACTGTTCATAACAATTTCTGATCAGTTTAACAATGGTGACATTGTGTTTGATGCTATTGTTGTGTTGCAATTAATACCTTAGCTATTTACCTATTGAAATATAGATAAAAATAAATTATTTGAAATCCTAAGAACAGCTATTTTCAACCTGCAAATTGGAGCATCCCATTACTATACTGAGTATGAAAATCCTGTGCCTGATTTGTACAACAAAATATTCGAGGCTTTATAACTTTGTTCCCTTTAAATACAAAAGGTTCCTTTATTGAATGTGCATGTGTTTTTTTTGTTGAAAATCACACCCTGCTGTGTTTCCGCAGCTTTTATGTCCTGAATTTGAATGCTCCGACTTGAGAGGTAGGAGTGATCAATCAGATTAATTCCAGTTTGCAAAGTGGAATGCTTAAAGAGCAGCTTCCAACAGTCATCAGCTGTCTCTTGCATGGTTTGTTTTCAGTGAGTAATCTTTAAATATTTTCTCCTGGTTTCCCATTGAGGTGCTGCCTGCTGTGTGCCACATCCTAGCAAAGAGATGGGTAGCTGACCTGCTTCTAGACATCTGCTCATGTTGCTCTATAATCAGTTGCTTCGAGGTGGACAGAAGCAGCCAGGAGAGGCTTTGATTTTTTTTTCCCTTGGGGGACATTTTTCATCTCTATTTGGCACCTGTCCTAATTTGGAGCTCATAGGCAAAAATGGCAGGTTTGCTAATTCTGTCATACTGTGCCAGAGTTCCAGTGTACAGCCCTTGAATGTATATTTCAAATAAGTGTCCTCACGATTCCTCGTCTATACAGTTTACAAAAATTTCAGAGATCGCCCCAGGCTATAATAACCAGAAGGCAACAAGGTGATTCACGGTCTTTGCTGGCTTGGGCAAAACAAGTTACCAGAGTAGCTGGTTGGGACCAGGACACTGGTTTCTTTCACAAAAAAAAGACTTGCTGCTCTAGTGGGAAGATGGTAGAGTGGGTATTCTGGAAGGAGGAAATCAAATAGGCCTTTTTTATCTGAACCTTTCTTATGAACTGAGTAGTAGTTGGGGTGCTACATTTGGTCAGCTCCCGACCTCTCCCCATCCCCCCCCACTGCCCCAAAACTCGGGTCTCATTGGGGTATGTGAAAGGCATAAAATCTATGCTAGATTGTTGCAGGGTTAGGAAGTGGGAATAATCAGTCAGGATTTCTCATCCTCATCGCAATCTCATGACTTCTGCTCAAAAGGTTTTCTTGATATTGGGCAAAAAAACAGGAATAAACTGAGCTTTGATGTAACATGTTTAATGAGATGCTTTGTATTATGTTGTCTAGTATGTCTAGCCTGAATTTATTAGCTCTCTTCAGCTTTTGCTATGTATAGATACATCCTAAAATCCTATCTGAGCGGAAAGCTAAACATTAATAGGTTTCAACAATTCTGACCTGAGGTCAAACCTTCAATTTTAAGCAACCTCTTTAGTTGTGCTTTATTGCAGCGCTTGCAGTTTGTGCAGCATCAGTGGAAGTTGTACGGCAATGATCTAGACAACCCAGAGGGTCTCTTTTATGATCACTACACAAACTTCACTTACTCTCTAGAAACCCCCCGCGCACCCCCTGCAATTCTATCTCTGAGCTGAATTTCATTTCCTACAATCATTGGTTTGGTAAGTGTTAAGGTACTCTGAAGTACATTGCAAGCCAATGCAATTTATTGTGATCAGCATACAGTGAATACCATGACAGCTGAATACAGTACCACAGAAGATAAATACAATGCTAGTGGCAGAATCATTTCTTTGTGTTCATTCCACCACATTTAATTTGGTCCCAGTAAAATAATCTTCTGCATACGTGGTGCATACAAAACTTAAGAATTGTGTGGTTTATTAAATTTTTAAGCCTTTTAACCAAATTATGCTTAAAAGTATATTCTTTTCAGCAGCACGTGGGATTTCAGACATGGAAAGGATTTGATGAACAAACAAAACTCTTTCCAAATTACATTGGTGATGATCTTGCTGCTATCAAGGAGTCCTGTAGCTTAGCGGTTAGAGCACTCGCCTCAGAAGCGAGAGATCTTGGTTCAATTCCAGGCTGGGCGAAACCTTGGGCAAGTTTCCTTAGTCCAAACGACTGATAATAATTCCTTTTTTAAAAAAAAAACACAATAATAATTTGATCATGCAATCCACGACTGTCTGTGAGCCAAAGCTGTGCGCAATTGGCTGCTGTGTTTCGCCCACAAATATAGTCAATTCACTTTACAGTATATTCTGTGATGCGCTTTGAGATGTGAATAGCGCTGTATCATATGCAAGGGTTATTATTATTATCATCATCAATGCACTAGTTTTATGTTGCCCGAATATTGTAGTGCTATGTTTTGTTTTGACTCTTGGGAAAACTTATGTGCTTAAGTGTCAATGAAACCTTATTATTGCTGTAAGCAGAGCATGGTTACTGCAGATTCAGTTTAAGTTTCTTTTCATATTGATTCATGTTTGTGATCAATTTCGATATCCTTTGATAAGGTGCAAATATTATTTTTGAGCAGAGTCTAAGCATTTTTAAAAATGTGTTAGAAAATGTTAGGAGCACTGCAAGAGGTGCTGGAATATGTCGCCCCAAGTGACAAGTGTGTAGACATTTTCAGTCAGTGCTCCTATCTATCTGGGGTCTAATTGTCGCAATGAGAATGGACGTAGGAGTGGTCATTCACAAAATATATGTTGCAGAAAGGATTCCAGTGACATTAAAATATGACAGTTACCATAGTTAATGTCTTTCGTTATTACTGCTAATAACAATAGTCTTGGTGGCTTTTGCTGAAATTGAGTAACCTAAATTGAATATGAGATCCTAAGTGACTTAAATGAGCCATTTTGGGTTAATAACCTAAGAAAGCAGGAAATGAGAAAAGACCATCCAAGTGTGTTTCTTTCTGAATCGTTGCGAAACCTGTGGCGTCATGACATGCAAATGATTATTAGTACAGGAGTAAAATCAGCTTACAGGAAGAACGTTTGCTGCTATTTTCAGCTACAGACATAAGAACATAAGAAACGATGGACAAAATAAGACAAAAATAAGTCCATCTAGTTCGCCTTTACCTTTCCAGCAGTCGCTTGCATGAGTGTGCCAAACTACCTATGTACAGTACTATAATATACTACAATTATATCCCATCATGTTATTTCCAAAAAGAAAACTACCTAATCTGTGTTTGAAAGCTACAGTTGATGTCCTTCTAAGTATTGCTTGTATTTCGACTGGTTATGGGCAGAGGGATGATTGATACCTGATCCTTAAGGATAGAAAGCGTTGATATTGAATTTTTCTGACAACGATATATCGGTGGGCTCATATCAATATATACCGATATATTCATATCACCAGGTTTTTTTTTTACTCAGGTTCCAAACCTTTATGTTTTCATTATGTGACGTACATCATTGACACATGGTTATTCACGGCATACATCATGCACTCGAGTTTTACAATTTATGGCAAAAAAATTTCGTACGATAGAGAATTTGGTTGATAAAGAGAGTAAACAGGGGTTTGGTTTTGTCCTTGCCTTACTTTAATCTTGCAGGTTAAATTCTAAAGACAATAGTCGATGACCATTAATGGTAGGCAGTAGGCACGTGCTCGGCTAGCCCAACTCCACTCGGCGAGCTAGCTCAGTAAGTATTGTCGTCGCCAGCGCATGCTCCACATACAGCTCTACTCTGCATCTCTCGCGATTGCGCAGGTCCTGTGATTATGAGCACGTGCTTTGCTTGGAATTACTGTTACAGTAAGTACAGTAATTTCGGTGTGCGGTATGAGATCGTAGGAAAATTCGAAGTTGTCTTTTGCAGCTTATTTTACGAGTAAAGACATTGGAGTTATCTATTTCTGATATTTGTATCGTGTATTTATAAGATTATATACACCTTTACTTCGATTTGTTGATGATATACCGATGTTTTGTAGATATACCGATTTATTTTTCATACCGAATTTTTCAATATACCGATATATTCAAATTTCCAATATCGGTATATCAATCTGAAAAATTATACCAATATATCGATATATCGCCAGACACTACTTAAGGACAAAGAGTTTTTCTTATTTATAGAATTCAGCTTTGAGTGCTGAAAGGTTTGGAAAAAAACCATTGGAAATTTTCATTCTTTGGTGTAAATATATCATTCAAGACTAATATCAGAAAATTGCTAAAGAATATTTGGTTCAGTTTATATACAGCATCCTTTTTTTTCTACATTGGAACATCTCTAAGCAGTTCAGCGAGTATATTGGCAAGATATGAGGTAAATCAATAGTTAATTGATTGTGAGTAAACGTACTGGAAGAAACTTCCCTATCATTTTGAACTATTACCTGAGATAGAACAGATAAATGGAACTTCCGCTTAACACCTCTTCCAAGCATGGCACGCACCTCCGACTATGCAGAATATTGCGGTGCGAGTAATCACCTGAATAGCTATTCAAACTTATGGGCTCTATTTATTGCATGTATTACCTGCACACTAGGGTCCGTCGATATAGAAATTTTCCGATATCGATATATCGGTGGGCTCATATCGATATATATCGATATTTCCGAGTTTTTTAATACTGTGCATGCGCGTGCATTCGGGGGGGCGTGCGCGCATTCCGATGTGCGCGCGCATTCCGATGTGCGCGCGCATTCCGATGTGCCTCGCGCATTCCGATGTGCATGTGCATTCCGTGCTCTAGGCTCAGGAGGTTGCAATGTCGGCGACAAGGTAAGCTGGAAAAGATCGCATTATACCGATAATACCAATATATCGCCGGAAACGATATACTGATATTTACGGTATACCGATATATTTTTTCATATTCGAAGTTTTAAAAAATATATATATATTACAATCCGATATCGGCATATCAATATGAAAAATTATATCTATACAACCGATATATCGATATATCACCGGACCCTACTGCACACCCACTTTAATCATGGTCTGGGCACTTTTAATCTGACACAGCAAATATCTGTATATTTGGTAGCAAATTGACAGACAACTGTTTAAAATGGGTTTTAATATCTACATTGAGAGAAATCTGGGATTTGGTTCACTTAGTGCTCTGTAAAATAAACATCATGATAAAGCATGTGTCTGGATTTTGTTTTGTGAATTTGCATGAAGAAATCTTTTGTGGATATTACCAGTTTAAATAATTTGTTGTTTGGATTTGCAATGCATCTAAATAAAGCCCAAAGCCTAATGGAAATACATGAAGAATGTTGCTGTTTAAAGACACAATAGGTAGTACGAGTTGCATTTTTGTCAGCAGAGTGAGATCTTCAGAGTTGTGCAAGTACCAACCAATTAAAACATTCCCAAAGGACTGTGTCTGTGTAAAACATATATTTTTAGATTTCCCTGTAAGCCTGGTTGATGATGTCAGTTTTGGGGGCCTTTTTTTTAATGCTGTTTTTAGGGCAGACAGAAGGAAAGCAAATCCAAGATAATTTCCTCAATGATGTAACCGATAAGAATAATACTTGATGAATTCCTCCAGCATAGAAGGATGCTTGTAAGGACTATAATCTTTAACCCCTCCATTGCATTTTCAATATTTGGACAACTGATGTACCCTTTGTGTATCAGTTTTAACATTGTTTGGCAAGAGTATCGGTTTGAGTCACTTTCTGTTGCTGAAATTTATCATGAAGAACAAAGGAAATAAAAAGTTGTCCCTATACACATTGTTGTATGAAATTGTGATGCAACTCCTCAGACTTTTTTAAAAGAGGTCCGATGAAACAAAACTGGGAAAAATGTCAACTCAGTTCTGTATTAATGATACGTGTGATAAGCATATTCCCTCTTCAGTCTCAGTTAATCCTGTGAGAACCAAATTCCTTCATCCTTTGAGCAGGTTGGAGAATGAGAGCCACATAAATTGCAAAATAAGCCCATGATTTTGAACTGACGACTTAGTTGAAATAAATAATTCTGAATGTCTAGGACTGTAACAGGTTGATATGGATTAGCATTGTCTTGACTTGGGGATTTTTGTTTAATTCACTTTGATTTGGGGAGCAACTTGCTGCTGCTCATCGCTGTGTTATGTACAGTTGCACTGCTTCTCCTGGTTCCAAAGAAATGCATGGAAAGTTACAGCATGGAACCAAAATATTTGGCTCAACTAGTCCATTCCATCCAGGCAGGTCAGGGCGAAACCCTGGGCAAGTTTCCTTACTCCATGCGCCTACTAATAATCTCTCCAAAAAACCCCACAATAATACAATCGGTCATTGCAATCCACGACTGTTTGTGGGACACTGCTGTGCGCAATTGGGTGCTGTGTTTCGCCCACAATTATACAGTCAAATCACTTTACAGTATATTCTGTGAAGCACTTTGAGACGTCTAGAAGATGTGAAAAGTGCTCTATCAAATGCAAGGATTATTATTATTGTCATTGTTCTAGTTTCACCCCTCTAAATCCCTGTGTATTCTACAACTAACATGTCACATTTGTGTAAATATTGTTAAACTCTAGCTGAGAGACATGGCAATTTTGCCATGCTCTTGGAAGAATAAAACTCAATCAGCATAAAGGCTTTTTGGAAATATTTTGTAAATGGCTTGAATAATTGGAAGATGATAGGTATGATAGTTTGGAAAGAAAGTATCGAATGACCGAAAGGTCCTTCTGCATCCAAATCCCTTATGTTAAGTCAGAGACTGCAAGTTTGGTGTTAATCGACCTTTCAAAGCCCTGCTTATGAATACGAGTCTAAAATACATTAAGAAGCCGTATAATCCAAGTTGTGGTTGTGTAAAGTTTAGGAAAAATTAGAAATTATGAATGGGTTAATACGAAAATTGCGGACATTGCAAAGATATTATTAAATGATGCACATAAATAAGAGAGATTGCAGAAACTTTTTTTTAATCAAGTGCTCATTTGAATTCCTTTAAATGTTAATCTTGTGCAATTAAGTCGATATGGTGTTTCATTTGTGTATCGCTGAATTTTTAATGGAACACTTGGTATTGTAATGAATCCCTTGATAAATAGCTTGTCTTTTTTTTACATTATTTTAGTGCACTATTAAAAATTCTGGTTGAAGAAAATCACGGACGTTGAATAAAATTTATTTTTATCACTGCAGCAAAAACTATATTTCATGAGTAATTTCTCATTGAGGAACAATCATAGAATAATTTCTCAGTTTGGCTCAATTGTTCACATGTGGCCTTTGGGTCAGAGGGTTGTTAATTCAATCAAATTAGTTAGTTTGAGATTGAGACATCTTGATGATGTGATGAGGCACGATATTAACTGCAAGGTTTATTCTATTATTTATTTTAAATGAAAGTATGGTTTTTCATTTATACTGTGCTGACAATCTCTGGTTATCAAATGGTGAGATATACAACAGCTAATACTGAGCTTTTTAATGCAATAGGGAAAGACAGAAAAATTAGTGTATATGTCAAGTTTTTTTTCAATACAAAATCATTTCATTTTCATGTCCTTGATTTCATTTTCAAGGACTCACCTGAACTTTCCTCATTGTTGTCCCTACCACTGCTAAAGACTTCATTGCCTTGGAAACTACGTGGGTGTAAATATGCTGCTGTAGATTGTTTGTTCAACTTGTATTAAAAATGTATTGGAAGTGCAGTCCGGTGTCTGAATGTTGCAGACATACCACTTTTTGAATGAGACATTAGATTGAGGTCCAGAAATCTATCTGTTCAGGTAGACATTGAAGATCCCATGACATTAGGCATAAAGAGAAGGCAATTTTTCCTGACATCTTGGGTACCAATCATAAGAACATAAGAATAAGGAGCAGAAGTAGGCCATTCGGCTCCTCCCCACCATTCAATGAGACGATGGCTGATCTTCTAATCTAATTTCACCTGGCTGCCTTATCCCCATATCCCTTAATACCTTTATCCATAAGAAATCTGTCAATTTCAGTCTTGAATATGTTCAAGGACTGACCATCTACAGCCTTTTTGGGTAGAGAATTCCATAAATTCACTACCCTCCGAGTGAAGAAGTTTTTCCTCAACTCAGTGCGAGTTAAAAATTCATTAAAAAGAGTGGTCATTCACATCCTGCTTTGGTGACGTTGCTGTGCACAAATTGCTGTGTTTGCCGATACTTTGCTTTACAGAACACTTTGCAAAGCTCTTGAGCTATTTTCCCAAGAGTATTGGTGCTCTCTTTCTATATGTAGATATATTATACACTGTATAAAGGAAAAATACTAAATCTACACATGGTTTGCTTTGAGTAATGATCAGGAATTTGACTTCAGTTGACTGAAAAACTTTGAGAGCACAGTCAAATTTAAACTGGATGCCTCATACAACAAAACTTGCATTATATAGCAGCCTCCATGTCAGATGGCGTCTCAGAGCGCTTCGCAATAGTGAAGCCCGTGGCCGAGCCAGTGGGAGGGGAAAGATGACTGTAGGTGCGGTCGAACAGAAACCTGAAAATGGAAAAGGAGGGGGTGAGGCGAAGGGATTGAGGGAGGGAGTTCCAGAGTTTGTGGGGGGTAGTGGCTGAAGGCATGGCCACCGATGGTGGGGAAGGATTCGGGGGACAGAGGAGGAGGGCAGACCCAGCAAATACAAGCTACCACAAGCTTTTCCTATCAAGATAATTGATTAAGTGTATTCTGCGTTGGATTTTTCCTTGTCTATGGAGGGAGAAGTATGATGGGTTGAATGGCCATGTCACATTCTCTGCTTATGTTGCTCAAGTTGATGCATTTGTAGATTGTTTAAAAATATTGATTTTAGAATTTTTTTTAGCCCTAGAAGACCAAGACAATTGCTGCTGTGAAAAACTGATTCTTAAGGACAATTGAGGGCTTGATGTAGGTGATATTTCATATGTATTTGAAGTAATGATGTATATTGTGGCAACTACTGGAGTTGTGATTACAATTCACTTGAATCTATTTCCATTTAATGCTTTCAAAAAACTATTTTACACATGCAGATGTTTGCCTAATACTGAGTCAATTTGGGCCGTTGTTCTCTTTAGTAAGTAAGAAAATTGGGTTATTTGAGTGCACCAATACAAAGTTTAATGACCACGTTGGTTGAAAATAACATATTTATGGGTTTCGGAGTGCAACAATGTATGTCTCCAATTATATGCAAGTGAATGGCTCATTTTGGATTTGGTTTTACATTTAATGGCCCTTGGTTCTATTGCAATCACTTAAGGCTTATTGGATCAATCATTAATCATTGCTTTGCTTCTGCAACCACAGCAACAATGTGATGACCATACAACAGCATATCCATTATAATGACTAAGTGAATCTAATGATTGCTTGTAGTTTATTTATATCTGTCATACTGTTAAGACAGGACCGCAAAACTTTGGGGTAATGTGTGCTTGTTAACTTTAAAGCTAATAAATAATCATATTTTATTTTCACTTAATGACGAAATTCAGTCAAACTTTTCCTTTAAACGTAAATTTGCTTTGTCGTTTACTCAAGAAAATGTAGTTTGATAGTTCCCAATGGGATTTGTCAGCAAGTCTGGTCAGTGTGGCAAGTTTGTGCAGATTCAATTAAACTTTGCCGTGTGCCCGTTGACTTGGAACAATAGACTACAAGGAGGATACTAATTGGTACAAAATGAAAAAGATTCATTTGTGGTATCGCGAAAAAATGTTGAAGGCAACAACAAAAGTGTGGGATTTACATTTTTACTTTGGTCTTTCTCATATGTGCGCATGTGAAACTTAGTTCACTTGGACTCTATGCATCACATGCTATTAATTTTAGATATATCCAGTTTCATTTAACGCAAGATGGATTTATGAATGACCATTTACGAATGCTTGAATGCAACATTGATCCTCTGACAGAAAAGCAAAATTGAGTGGAAATAGATAAGACTAATCTTTTTAATGAATATTACTTTGGATTTTTTTTGGGTTGCACCAAGGTGAAATATTCTTTGCATAAGCCCTATTTTTGCATAAGCCCTAAACATTGGCTAAATAGAAATACAGAAACATAGACAAAAAAGGGCAAGAAAAAGCAAAGGGCCACATGAAATCCACTCACACTAGATTTTGGTCCATTCTACCTCTTATCCAATAGAAGATGTGAAAAGCACTGTATCAAATTGCAAGGATTATTGTAAAACACTGACTAGACTTCTTTCCTGATCGTTGCCCACAGTTTTTCACTGGTGGCAAAACACCAAAAAGAAAAACTAAATGGTCTGATGGAGAGATTTTAAAAAATACACTGTAAATTCCTCTCCACTCCAAAGGTTTCAAACGAAGGCCCCTTTTCTATATCTGCCTCATACCCTGTTGCAATGTTACATGTGCAGCATGAATGACTAGACTCCAAGTCTGTAGATGCTTATCCACATTTCCTTGAGAAATTGATCTCAAAGTAACTTTACTATGTCTTGAAGGTGTGACCTCTAGTTTTGGAAGACATATGGATTAAGAATCTTGACTGTTAAGACAATTTCATGTTGGCTTCACAAAGGTCATCCATCCATCTCCTCTCCTCCAACATGAACAGATTTTGTTCCCCCAGCTGTTCACTGAACAGATGCCATCTAATGTATGGAATCGCCTTGGTCTCCCTCTTGTGCACTTCCATTCCTTGGTGTAGTACTCAGATCGGTAAACAACACTCAGGATGGGATTGCATCAAAACATGATTTAGAGTCAGAATAGACTTAGATTTGTTGTCTATTGTCTGTACTTGGTGAGCTCTGCCAGTGGTTGCCTCACACTCTTTGCGATCAACGATTACTCTCCAATGTCTCACCTGGTCAGCTAACTTGAAGAAGCCCCCCGCCCGTAAAGTAGTTCATCCGAGGACCCAGTGCGTTTGCTGCAGTTGTTCATGTTAAAGCATTGCCCATCTAAACTAGACAAAAAAAATCAAGGTCCATTTAGTTTGCCTTCCGTCTTCCTGACAGTCGCATGCACATATGTCCCAAACTACCCATGTACAAATCCCATAATGTTATTTCCTAAAACAAAACTATCTAATCTGTGTTTGAGAAAATCAACACTTCCTGCTTGAACCGTCTCCTTAGGGAGCTTGTTCCACAAATTCACTATTTGCTCACTGAAATAGTGTTTGTGTAGATTTGCCCTGAATTTACCCCACTTCAATCGCAGGCCGTGTCCTCTGGTTTTATTATTCTGGACAATTGGAAACAGCCTGAAAAGATCTGCATTGTCTTGCCCCTCTAGAACCTTAAAGATCGGATCATATAAATTATGGATGTCGAGATTGGCGTTTGGTAACTTTTGGCACTGAAGTACAGAATTAAAATCCTTGCACTTGATTATAGTACTTCACAGATAATTGCTGTTAAGTATTGTGATTGTGTAATTGTTGGCAAACATGGCAGCCAATTTGCACACAGCACGATTCAACAAACGGCTCTAAGGTTGAAAGACTGATTAATTTGGAGAATTTGTTGGCTAGAACAACATGAGAAACTTGTCTTTTTCTTTTCAAACAGGATTGTAGGATTTTTTTAGGATTTTTAACATTGACCTGACCTGAAAAGACAGACAGGACTTCAAGTTAACATCACTCAGGTTAACTGAAACTGAATGCACCCAGGGTATCAAAATCCTCAGACATCTCCAACTGTCATGCTCCCCAATACTGCACTGGAATGTGATACTGCTCTACTGATTCCAAGTATCAATATGAGGCTTGAACCTACAACTTTTCAAACCAGAGGCAAAAGTGCTACCCATTGAACCAAAGTGACAATGTTTGCAGGATACGAGTTTATGGAATAGCAACATAAACTATCTGTACTTTGCAGTTTATAATCTGGTCAGAATCCCTCCAACCTTATTTCATCCATCCTTTATCCATCTTGATTGGACAAGCTGTTGTTACTCAGTCTTGAAACGAGACATTCAGAGCTGGGGAGGTGAAGGGGTTGTGGAAGAGAAAGATGACCTAAAACACAGTCAAAGGGCTTTGTCCTCCTCTTCAACTGTGCCTTCTGCTCCCCTCCTCAATCTTCCCCCTCTCCTACTCTCCTTCCCCATACTCCGACCCCACCCCCCTGCTCGGGTCTCGACCTAAATGTTCAGGGCCTTGGGACGTCCTCCCGAAGTGAAAGGCGCTGTATAAATGTAATTTTGTTGTTGTTGTCTTGAGACTGACCTTTTAATCATGGCCATCGATAGCTTTCACCACTACCACCACCGTACCTTTGGTCACCCTCCTACCCCTAACCTACCTGCTCTCCACCCCTCCAGATCCCAACCCCCTGCTCAGGTCCAATTATTTGAGTCTTTAACACGTTGGGACATCCTCCCGATGTGAAATGTGCAAAACAAATGTAATTTGTTGTTGTTGTCTCAAACTTACATTTATGTAACACTTCATATAAAAAATAAACATCTCAAGGCACTTTACAAAAAAAACTGATTAGAAATTATGTGAACGTTGAAATATAGACAAATGTAACAGTTAATCTGTGATAGCAATGCCTCTTAAACAGCAGAAATAGGCAGCCAACTGAGAATCACTGGAAATAAGTTGAAATTTAAACTCTTGGGATAAAATCAAAACTAAATGGGACTGTAAATAATAATAATTATTGCATTTGATATAGCTCCTCATCGCATCTTCGAGACGTCTCAAAGTACTTCACAGAATATACTGTAAAGTGAATTGACTATATTTTGTGGGCAAAATCCGAGGATCCTCAGTTGCTCAGAAAAACTCACAAAAGCATTTATTTTGCTAAAGTGAAACAGTCCATCTTGTTTTGACACTATCTTTAACTCACTGCTGTCCATTCTTTTACATTGGATTTATTTGCATAAATCAAGTGGGCCATTTCTACTTATTACTGCAAAAAATTTCAAATAACATGATTTTAAAAGATTTAAATTGCCCTTGGTGGTAAAGTCAAGATGCTGTGTATCGAATGGTTGAATTACTGTATTTTGATTTGCCAGTGAAAAAAAATGGAATTTACATAGTACTTTTCAAATAATATTCTGAGGCGCTTAACAATGGTGGATAAGAACCATGAAATGTGGGTCATTTGATACCAATGATGAGAGGGATTGAAGACTGACATCCATTATATTCATTATATTGAATATCTATACCACTATGTCTACTGAAATGACATGCAATAATCTAAGATTACTCACTGAAGAGCAATTTTTATGAGATGTTTGTATGTTTAAAACATTGTTCCTTCTGCTGCACAGTAAAAGCAATTTATAATCCTACTGCTGATTGATGTGATGTTTGGCAATCTTTCTTATGTTAGTTGTCACTTTGGATTGTTTGTCTATTATGGTGCTTTGCTATTTAATTGACCATTTCCTCTTTGGGAGACATGACTGCATCTTTTCCTTCATCGCTTAAATTTGCTATTACTAAATCGATTCAGGTTTAACAATATTCAAACAAAAAGATGAATATCATAAGTACAGTATATATACTACGAACATTTTCTAGATGCACTGCTAAAAGTACTGAATAAGCGAAAAAAAACACACTTGGACTGCACATTGAATCTGATTTTTAAAAAGTAATAATTTAAAAATATCTTTAGCAAGATACTGTTGTTTTCTTGTCTGCACAGCTGCTTATTAGACGTAAAAGCAATAGAAAGAACTTGCATTATTTACTGTCAAGGTTTTGCAGGCAAATTTGATAGCAAGCAGTTGGTGCCAACCTGATCTTATAAATCGCAGTGAGGTGAACAGCCAATTAAATTGGACAATAATTAAGTAAGACATTGTAATTCTTCTTTCAAACTAGTCAGATGAGATCTCTGTTCCCCATTGTTACAGGATCCTGACAGATACAGGGTCTAGAATACACAAAATGCATAGGTGTACAAAATTGCTTCCTTTGGAGGTACAAATAGTCTTCTTTCCCACTCCTATTCTTCTATGTTAAATATTTTGTGCTCATTAAGAAAAAGAAATTTGTTTGGTGATATTGAATATTTTTCTTTTCAGCTTCCCAGTTTTGGGTGAGATCCAAATCAAGGCTCTTTTTCCATTCCCTTTACCCTTTCTTTGTTCTCTCTCCCCTCCCACCCTCAACCCACCTCTATTTGGAAATGGTGGCATGCGTCAGACTATGGAGGGGAAGAAATGCTTTCAGATTTGTCCATGTAATTGCAGCGATGCTCCATTTCTATGGAAACAATAGGATCAATTTAAAGGTCCTTCGTGAATCATACTATTGAGAATGAAGTTGGAGGGTCTGTAGTGCGGCACTTCCTAGCACATTCAATGAGCTACATGTCAAACAGACCATTAAATTGACTTCATTGTGACTGCACTTTCAATAGCAGAGTGATTCGGAGCAGAAAACCGGATTTATGTCACACACTTAGCAACATTTTTGCCGAAGGCTGGGATGAGCTCTGTGCAAGTTCTGTGTTGCACATGTGCAGAACTCCACTAAACCTTAATTTTAATTTTTTTATGAATAGAGTATAACTGGCTCCCAAATGGCATTAAGATCTTTTCAATTGACTTTCCAACTTTTAAAAATGTAATTGTTTGGAATTAATTAGCGCTTGCTACATAAGCTATAAAGATACTTGCTAATTGTTTAGTTATACTGTATTTGACAACCTCCTAAATGCAATTTTGAAGAACAGCAGCAACAACAACAACAAAATTACACTTGTGTGGTGCCTTTCACATCAAGAGGACGTCCCAAGGCCCTGGGCTCCACAATGAATTAATTTTAGGCTCCAAATAGGCTCCAAATTGAATTATTGCCTCCAAAATGAGAGGATACTTTTTCATTGCTTCATAAAATTACAAGTGTATACAACTACAGTATTTGCCACTTTCAAAATGCTGTCCTTACAGCATTCATTCCTTCTTAACATAATCTTTGATTGTGAACAATTCATGGTAAAAACAGCAGTCTTGGCAGAGGGTCCTTACTAATGTAATTTCACAGTACAGTAATAATAATAATCCTTGCATTTGATACAGCACTTTTCACGTCTTTTAGATGTCTCAAAGCTTTTCACAGAATATACTGTAAAGTGTATACATTATATTCACCATCTCACCGCCCCTACCCCGACCCTCCCCCCCCCACCCCCCCTTGGGTCCCGACCTAACTATTCAACGCCTTGGGACGTCCTGCCGACGTGAAAAGCGCTCTGTAAATGTAATTTTGTTGTTGTTGTTGTATATTTTGTGAGTGAGTACTATGGCTCTCAAGCATTTTTTTCTCTTAATTTTTGTGAGGATATGTGCACTTGCAAAAAAAAATAATCCTTGCCTTATCACACTTTGAAGTCTCAAAGCACTTGAATTGACTATTTTCTGGGCGATATGCGTTTTGCATTGATGTAATGTTCATATCAAGGTACTATAATTATACATATTTTGACCTTAAAACATTGAATTGACCACACACTAATTATATTGTAAGTTGTCCTTCAGTAAGTCTCTTGGGGGTAAAATTATAGATTTTTCTAAACATAATCTACCATTTTACAGATAGGTTACTGTAAGCAATAATAAAAGTTTTCTGAAGCATGCCATTATCAAATTCTAGACATACTCCTGCATATACACATATAGATTTTCTTAAGCATATCTGTTTGACAAAGCAGCACCTACAGGTCAAAGAGTTGCTCATTATTTGTCGACTAAAGTTAAGATGATAGACAAAGCAACTAGTTTGATTAACCTCCCGAACATTTTAGCCACTGTCAATCTTTGAATTATCAATTTATTCCCCCCCCCCAAAAAAGTCTGAATTTAGGAGTGATCAATAATTCTGATTTCAGGAAGATAAGGAATTGAAGACAAAGCATGTTAGGTGCTTTGCAAAGAGCATGGCAAGCAGAGGATGGATTTTACAGAATGAAAATCATTTGAAGGCAACTTTCCCTCAGTGATTTGTGCCATTGGAGATTCTGGATTGCTCCTGGCATGTGAAGGAAAACAAATTAAAATAATAATAATGGTTAATGGTTTGAAGTTTAAACTCTTGGACAATTTTTGAAAAAGAATCAAGACTAAATAGGGTCATAAAGATACTAATAATAATCCTTGCATTTGATATTGCACCTATTACGTCTTTGAGACGTCTTGCTTCGTTGACTGTAATTGTCATTCTCCTGGCATTGAAACATAATTGATAAACCAACTCATGAATAAAATTAATAATTTTTAGAAATTGTTCATTAAATTCCGGAATTAGATATTTTCCAGGATGAACTGAATTTGGGGTGGTTCATGGGTAAGAATCTAAGTGCAGTTTATTAACATAATCTACGAACTTTTGAAACCCCCACTCACTGGTTGATGATGTGTAGAATTACATTGATAAAGAAATCTTTTTCTATTCAGACTTCCATTGATTCACTCACCTGTTCACTCACTTCCTCACCATGAGGAAGACATCAGACAATCATACAGTGCACATATACTACTTCAAGGCTCAGGGGTTGGAGCACTTGCCTTGCAAGTGAAAGACCTGGGTTTGATTCCTGGCAGGCAAGTTTCCTTACTCCACAAACCTCTGTTTACCTAGCAGCAAGTAGAGGAGGAACCCATTTTTTAGTTGACTGGCGGATCACTTTTTCCGGGGGTAAAGATTTCTTGAAAAAAATTAGTCACTCAATCCATGATTGTGGGACACTGCTGTGCACAAGTGGTTGCCGCATTTTGCCCACAAAATATACAGTAATTTTACTTTACAGTATATTCTATGAAGCGCTTTGAGATGTTTCAAATACGTGAAAAGGCAATAAAACAAATGCAATGATTATTATTATTATTATTGGAACGTCAGCTTTGACTATGCTTTTAAAATCCAGACAAAGGGCTTGAGCCCACAGCCTTGCTATTCTGAGCCAGACTGACACCATATTGTGTTTTCTGGAATATGTAAATTGCTCATCAACGCCAAATGTTCAGGTGCACTTTTCGCCCTCTGCTCATTTCTAGTGATGTGGTGATAGAATTGCAATGGAAAGATTTACATAACAAAAGCTAAATTTAACACAGCTACTGCTTTGCTGTTGTAATTCACTTTGTGACTGTTATAACATACATTTTATTTAGTTACAAATGTATTTGTGTCTGTCTTCCAGACCATATGAATTTCAAACACAGTTTAATTGACCCATTATCTTCATTTCAGAGAACACTATAGCAGAGTATAATCATGAGTATAGAGTTGATTGGTTACCCATCCTAATAATTCACAGTTTAATTCACAGTTCCAGACCATTGAAAAACTCTGCAAATTATATTTTAAGTCAATATAGAGTATAGGGGAGAAAATCAGCCAAGGTGGCTATCAGAAGATAATGTTCTGACATGTAGTTAATTCTCTCATTGTTTTTACTGTGTTTATAAAAGGAAGATTAAGGGAAACAAAATCTAGTATCATTGTTAAAAGAAAATCTAGGATTGAAAATAATTAATTAGATAAATAAGAATAGAAAATGGAATGTGATTTGATTTTTAAAAATCCATAGACTCTTGCATCTTAAAATTTATCCAGCAAGGCAAATAAGTTGGCTGCAATGAAGCATTTGAAAAGGATAGATTTTTAATACAACACAAAGCATGTGGAATTGATGGAGTTGTTGATTGAGCAGGCAAAGTAGATGAGTTTAACAGCCTCTTAATGTTCTCATATCATCCTTTCACAAATGAAGTATTTTCATGGTATTTTTTGCACAGGTGAAATGCTTTCCTTATGACCTGCAGCATAGAAAAAAAAGAGCATCACTTCTTTGACCTTGGTATATGTTCACAAAATAACTGGTGGTCCAGAATTGTTTGATGCAACAAATGAGAACTGTATATTTTTTATTTGACGTATAGGCACCTTGCTACAGCCCAGACTAATTTTATAACATTACCGTTTGGATGCATATTGTTTGAATTGAAGTGCTATCAACTTGTACAGCCACACGTGCCCTTGAGAAAATCTCAGATACAGAAATAGATACAATACAATACCCTGGTGTGGAAGTAACAATTTCCCACAGCTAAGGGTATGTATTCTGTGCTGGATTACTCAGAAAACCTTGAGGTAGCTGCATTCAGACATTTTTATATTATAGTCTTACTGCAGAAGGCAGGTGAAACAGTGTAAGATAAAACATGGTACAAAGCAACAAATGGGAAGCTGGCACTGATCACTATGGTAACTGCAGATTCTAAGATTACTGAAGGTTTTTTAATTTAGGTGCAAGTTTCAGCTAGTGGAAAGCCCACAGGATAACCAATTTGTAGTAGAAATCACACAAATGCAACTGACTTGAAATCAAGTTAAATAATTAAGCTATTGAGTGTATCCTGTATTGTTGTTTAATGGTTTGCTTTGAGTTGTTTGCTCAGGAATTATTATAATCTGCAGATTGTCTGTTTTAAAATGAATCTTTTTCTCTTTTGCATCAATAATTCAGAGTTTTTAAAAAAATCTATACAGTGTAAAGTTTATCTACACAGAATAAGGTTTATCTATAGTCTTAACAACAGCAACATGTATTCATATAGCGCGCCTAACCCAAGGTAACATCCCACAGTGCATAAACTTCGTCTAAAGTGTTTCTATACAGTGTGTGCAATAAATATAATTTACTATGTATGCTTTTTTCATGAAATGATGTAACATGTATTTGTAGGAGAGATGGGAATAAGATGGTAGAAAGCAAACGTGCCCTTTCAAAAAATTGAGCTTTCTAAAATTTTATAATAATAATCCTTGCATTTGATATAGCGCTTTTCACATCTTATCAACGAATCAAAATGCTTATTTTAAAATGTTTGTCATAATTTAGCGTTTTTTAATGTTTTCCACTTGGCCCTCATTTCCTAGCTTTTGAAATATGCATATCTGTTTAGTATTTGCAAGGTGGTCTGAAAGCTATTCTGTCTCCTGTGATCCAGTGAAATGCATATGGTTTCAACAGTAAAATATCCATGAAAGAATTGCAGCACCTCCAAAACATTAAACATGTTCAAATTGAAGTTGAAAGCATGTTAATGTGTTAGTTTGGCTTGTACCTTCGCCCAACCCATGAGAATTGAAAATTTTGGTTTTGCAAAGGTCAGAAGATGAATACTGTGTGTAAATAATAATAATCTTTGCATTTAATATAGTGCTTTTCACGTCTTCTAGATGTCTCTAGACGTTGGGACATCCTCCTGACGTGAAAGGTGCTGTACAAGTGTAATTTTGTTGTTGTCTCAAAACACTTAACAGAATATACTTTAAAGTAAATTGACTATATTTGTGGGTGAAACATGGCAGCCAATTGCGCACAGCAGCGTCCCACAATCAGTCATGGATTGAGTGACCAGATTTTTTTGTCCCTTTCTTGAGGAATTATTATCAGGCGTGTGGAGTAAGGAAACTTGCCCAAGGTTTGCCCGACTCAGAATTTAACCCAGGTCTTTCGCTTCTAAGGCAATTGCTCTAATCACTGAGCTACAGGACTCTACAGATACAGATGCCTGGGTAGTAGTAATCGTTTTCAAAGGAGCAATACGAACATTACAGCCATTCTAAGAATAAATCAGAATAACCTTCACTAAATTCAGGTGAAAACAAGCAGAGCCTAAAATGGAAAACACCATTTGAAACCCACAATGCATAGTCAGTCTCATGATGTCTGTAACGGGGAGGGGGATGGGGTAGAGAATGAACACAGTGAACAATGAAATTAGGAAAGTAGGTAACGCCTAGCATTAGGCAAGCTTTCTACTCTGGAGAACACCATTTCTGACTTTCATGCTGTTGCTATAGTAACTAGCTCGTGCAATGAAACGCTATAATTATTAGGTCCGTGGTTCTGGCCTTGTTAAGGGTTTAGGTTATAAGGTTGTTTAGAAACTTGCCCATTATGTGCTTGGGCAACCTAGCAACACCAGTTTGTCAAGAAAAAAGGGAATGTGATAAATTGGCAGTCATCTGTTGTTTCCTCGGTTATGTACAACTAAGTTGAAATTGCAGTAATGCTGAACCCTGTAACCCTATGGGCAATACGCGAAGTATTTCACACCAGAAGTCATAGTTTGCTCTGAAGCAAGTGTAGAATGCAGTTCACGGCAGACTGATTTCATTCTGTTTTACGGCTATTTCAGTATTCTGGTACAATTTATCTTCCCAGCGCTGACCGCATTGAACACGCGGCCAGCAAAATATAGTCCTGCGTGCATGCTATTCGACAAAGATGAAGTAAGCGACTAAATTAATTTGAAGTCAATACTTCCAGAATGGCCTCATTCTGTGTTGTAAGAATCTATGATTGAGCCAGTGGTTATGAAACGACAGTCTGTTCCTTTGTTTTTCCTTAAAAGGATGGTGCAATCATCCAATGAAACCCTGTCATTTTACGGTTCATCATTTCCCGGAAGGTGTTTATGACGAAGCACTGCATGCACGTATGATTTGAGAAGAAAGTTAAAGATCAAGGAATTAGCAGCAAATTGTTGGTTTGGGATTGAAACGTGTCTTATCAATGGGAAGCAGAAGGTAATGATAAATGGTAACTGCTTGCTGGAGGTGGAAGGGAGGGGGCGAGGAGAAGAGAAATGATGAGTTTTGGAGTTTCATCATATTGTGTTCTGGACTCCCTGCGGTTCAGGTACACTGTTTGAAATGGCTCACAGAGCAATTCTCCTCAGATAAAATTGCCTGAGGATCCTAAGCTATTTGGTCCAAGAGGATAAATACATTCAAGAAGATCTGGACCAACCAAGGAGAATGGCCAAAATGTTGGAAGGTTTGGTAACCTAGATGAAAATGCAATGTACATTTGAATAAGAAATTAAACCATAGCAGTTGTGTGGTAACTGTTGACCGAAGTCCACGTTCGCCACCGTTACTGCACTTTGCAATAAATCTTCTGATGCGCTTTGAAACGTCCTCCTGATGTGAAAGGCTCAAAAATAAATCTCTAAGTGTTATTGTTAATAATAAACTATTCCATCGTTGAAAAGATTATTGGTGAGTACAATTGCAAAAATACATTTGGGTACCTTTATCTTCAAAGGTAATAGGCATTGGAGAAGATGAAGAGTCCCAAAGTTGTCCTGGGTTGCTCTTTAAGGCTATGATTAAAGTTCGCAAAGCCGCACACTTGTTTTCATTATTCATAATATTCATCCTTGCATTTGATATGGGAACATTCAGGTCTGGATGAAATCTCAAAGTGTTTCACAGGATTTTTTACTGTCACTTTAGTGCTTATTTTACAGGAAAACACAGCGACCAATTTTTGCACAGCAATGTCCTGCAAACAGCCATGAAGTGAATGACTAATTTTATCTGGCGGCATTGTTTCACACTGGGAGAAACACTTTTTTAAAAAATAGTGCCGTGGGATCTTTACTATCTACCTAAACAGATGCACATGACCTCAGTTTAATGTCTCTTCCAAAGAACTGGACCACCAATAATGCAACAAATCCCAATTGGATCCACAGCCTTCAGATTTAAAAAAAACTTAGAGGGAGGATAAACTGATGAGAGGAATGGCCAAATTGGGGCCATTACGCCCTATAGGAAAGTTTTATTAATTAATAGTAAAAGCGCCTTGCGACGTGAAAGGCACTATACAAATGTAATTTTGTTGTTGTTGTAAAAGATATTGAGAGTTGAATCAGGCAGTGACAAAGTAAAAGGTGGAAATAGGAAATAAAATGATATACTGTGGTCCTTGTGAGTGAGTTGTTGCTGGTTGTTTGGAGACTGATCAATAAACCAATAATGTCCTTGAGATTCTGCTGGTTTCAAGATGCTACATTACTATTAACACCGAATAGTAAAGATGCTATATTACTATTTTTGTGTATTCATAGTCTTCAAGGCTTGACCAGTATTTTTCAGTCTAATCTATCTACAGCAACAGTGTCAATTAGTTGCGCAAAAGTGACTTTTGCACAGCAGTGTCCCACAAATAATTCGTGAATTGAGTGACCAAATTATTATTTTTTTTGAAGGATTATTATCCCTGGATAAGCAATCTGCCAATCAACTGACAACCAGGTTCCTACTTGCTGCTAGGTAAACAGGCTTGCAGAGTTAGGAAATTTAATGCTAAGTGTGTAGCAGAGCTATAAATATGTTAACATTTTGAAGGGATGTAAAAATGAGTGTTTTTGTGAATGGAGAATGAGAGCAAATAGCAGGCTGATGGTTCTAACTGAATATCATATCATTGATACAATTGCACCTAGAATATTATAAACAGTTTCAGTTATGTTACCAACGACAGAATTAGGATTGATGAGAACCAGAAAACAAAAAAAAGAGCATTCAGAGAAACACTTTTGTATTTGTGTGAGGGTGTCTGTGTGTACCTATAATGCATTTTGCTCACAAATATTTAGTCAATTCACTATACAGTACAGTATATTCTGTGACGCGTTTTGAGACGTCTAGAAGACATGAAAAGCACTTTATCAAATGTAAGGATTATTATTATTATGCATAATGTGTGTAATATATTGAGTCAATAACAGAATGATTTGCTAGGATTGGGCTGTAAAAGAGATGTGACTTCAAAAGATGCAAGCACACACAAGACATGGGGATGACTGAGATAATAGAAAACATGTACGATTTCAGGTAGATTAGGATCATAACTCTGAAGACATTTTGCATACAGTTACCTCCCAAAATAACATAACTTCAAAGATTTGTCTTTGAAATTAGGGGAAATAATTGTTTATCACCGGGTTAGTTTTCTCAACAGTTATAGAAAAGCATTTGGGCATTGAATCCTACTTGCTCCGGTGCCACCAGAATTACCCAAACAATGGAAATTATGTTGTTTCATAGAATAAACTTAATTGCCAGCATTAGCTAACTGTGATCTTGGCCCGTGTCTACCCTTGGGGCAGGTTTTTCTAGAATATGACTTGCTGATCTGAGTGTACCAGTTGTGTGTGTGTGTGTTAATTAAGCCTTCCTAAATCTGTTGGATCTGGCAACCCCTCCAAACCAATCTGCCTAGGATGCTCTCAGCGTTCGCAGGTTGAAAGGAATTAATCCAAAGAATTTGTTAGGACAGAAATAGGGTTTCTTTGCCACTTAGAATTTGTTGAGATACAGTGACATTCTAGCCTGCTTCAGTGTAGCTTATGTGTTCACCTGAGATCATTTGTGAAGTGCTCAGTATGATGCTGATGATTATGATGGCCAAAAGGAACTGAATTGGTTGCCATGAACAATACTTCTATCTTTACTTCTATATTTTCTGTTCTGGTGATATTGTTGAGTTCACTGAATGATTTACTTAACCACTGGTGGATGAAGCGCTCTGAGGAGCTACCCTGCGTACAGGCCACTATAGAAGTACAAGTTGCTGTTGGATGAAATTTCTTCAATATTCAGTTTTGTATCTGGAGAAAGAATATTTCTGTGATTGACATGCACGTGTTTCCTGATGTTTATTGCCTCTGAACAAATTAACAATCTGCCATGCCATCAACGTGGTAAACAAAACTGGTAGAAATCTGGAATTCTCTCCCCCAAAAGGAGTTGGATGGTGGATCCAAGAGTGAGGTTGTTAAATTTTTGGTAGGTCAGGGTATTGAGGGATATGGGGAGAAAAAGGGAAATTGGAATTGAAAGGGTTTGCAGAGGTACAGATCAGCCATGATCTAAGTAAATGGCGGAACAGGCTCGAAGGGTTGAATGGCCTACTCCTGTTCCTATGTTCCGACGTAACTTGTTGCCTCAGTGACATATTTCTGAGATGTGCAAAATCTTTTGAAAGGGCAAAATACTATCAAAGTGTGACTGTTTTTTGAGGGTTAGGTCAGATTTCAAAGGATGGAAAGCTTATTTTTTGTAACATTTGGAAACCTGAGTATTTATAACTCACGTACACCCAAAGTATCTGTGCTGACTCAACTGGTCTTAAATGTTTTAAATGTAACAAATCCCTTAGACTTCTACAACAACGATTAATCCAGTGCTCTGAGACTCAATCATGCGTAAAGGGTGCTATGTAAGTACTTCTTGTTGTTGTTGTTTGGGCAATAAATATACCACCACAATATAGTGCTTCTGCTGACCTCTAAAATGTGCACTAATTTCTACATTAACGTTTATGAAGTTTAGATGATCAACCCCAATTGGGGCATTGAAAACGGGACCAGCATTTTCTTCCCCTCCCCTGACCTCTGTCACTTTCATGAATACAGAAATGCATCAGAGCTGTTATTTAATGGCAGCAGTGTTAATTGTGGCAAGTGAGAGGGTATACCTTGCATGGGTTTTAACATGTTATCAACCAGATTGTGAGCTGTGCTATCCCACCAGGGAGAAAGCTGTCACTCTATTTTTCCCCGAAGGACTCCAATAATGGAGGAGTGTAGGAATGGAAAGCTGCTATTTACTGCTCACAAGCTGTCCATGCTGCATTTGATAACATTTGGTTTACAAGATATCCTTTTGCTTTGCTTTATCTTGTCAAACATAAGGTAGATAGATGTGACTTGAGTTAGCAAATGTATTTAAAATTCGTGAAGTAGTTTTAGCTATTACAGCTTTCGTATGAATACCAATCGATAACCATTTGAAATAACAAAAATCTGAAGATGAGTGAAAATCTCAGGACAAAGGGAGTGTTTCGCTTTACAATCTGAGACATTTCTTTAATAATAATATTACTACTAATAATACTGAAAGGCATTTTTTAAGCAATTATTAAGCGCAGATGTCAAGGTGTTAAGTATTGGTTGTGCTGAGGTGATCATTTAAAACTGGGCTTTTAAAAGTGTGAAAAGGGCTGTATGATTTTTATCTGAAGCCGAGCATTCTCCCAGTGGTGGTTTATGTTAAAAACAGTTTGTCTGATTAGTAATTGTATTTTTATAAATCGCTATGTTGTGTGCAGCTGTCAGCTGTAAAGAAATTCTGATTCTGTGAGCTGGATTCTGCGATCTGTTGTATCATATCACAATTCTGTGCTCAAAATTGCAAGATAAATTATTCATGACACTTTAGATCTCATTCACGGAAATCGCTGTCATAATGTAAATTATTTTTCAGAATTCCCTGCTTAAACCTGTGACATGCTGTGGCAGGAAATTGAAGAGAATAGAAATGGGGGAAAAAAATTGGCCAGTACAGTTTCTGAACAACAATTTAGGAACCATAGTTTAAAAATGTATTGTTAAATATTTACTATGTGTGAATGCTGTTTTTTCTCTCCTCAATCTTGCTTGAAATAATGCAGTTTATAATGATTGCAGAAGCAATGTAATGTTTAGAGGATTAAAAATTTGTCTCTTATTTTCTAAGGCTGATTCACAATTGACCTGATTTTTGTTGTTTCCTGGTATTAATGCTAATCTATACTGCAGTGCAACCATCCACGTATTTGGTATGATGAAGTATTGTTGTTTAGTTAATTGGCCTTTTTGGTACAGCCTGCTGCAGTGAGATTCAGCACAAATTGATCTAAAAATATGCTAGAGGCGGAGATACATTATGCTGTTTTTTATGTCGAAGTAACCCAGACTGTCTGCACTGGAGGGATGATCAACAAAATAGGATGAGAAATATTTTTGTCACGTGGGAAGGCAGACAACACAAACCCATTTCAGCGCAAAGGGAGGCCGATCTCTTCATCGAAGAAGTCCAAAGTTACAAAGCAGGCTTCTGACCTTTTGGAATCAGATTAGTGATACCCAACTCTAAAGGGAGATAATGTGAAGTATGTTGTCATCATCCTGGTCAAAAGGGATTGGGACAACTGCCAAAACAATTCAACAATGTCTGCAAACAGATCAAAATGACATTGGGTACAACGAAAAGGGTCACAAAAGCTGTGGTATGGTCTATTCTATCATGGGGAGGTGTAACCATTCAGAGTGGAATCCTACTCAGCTGTTGACCTTGAAGATTTATCTTCAAGAAGGGATGACAGGTTTCCAGCTGCAACCAAAATGGAGAGGGAGGTGGTAAGTTGCATTCATTAATTCATATTCCACATTTGTTCAAAGCCTTTACAATAAACACTGAATGTAGTCATTGAATGTTATTCAATATACAATGATTACTGATTGAATTTAACAGCCTCAGAAAAATATTGGTGAAGAGGGCAACATTCCAATATTGGAACCGGACCCAGGTCTCTTGCTTGCAAGGCGAGTGCTATAATCAGTGAGCTACAGGACTCCAGCTAGAGAGGTTGATAAAGACACAGCCATAGGCAAAGTTCAAGCTTTCAATTTCAAGAAGGTTTAACACTTAACAAGACTTGTACAGCACTTTGAGATGTTCTGACAAAGTACTATAAGAATGTAAGTTTCTTTCTCTGTGCTATTTTGCAGGAGATGAGGTTTTCATTTATTCTGAGCCTGCTACCTTCAAGCATCTGTGCACTAAGTACTCTGTACATTGATGGTTGTTTCCGTAAGGTATATTCTGATGGTATGGAATCCACACAACAAGTCAAAATGACAGTGTTGTATAACTATCCACTTATCTACATGCATATGAAACCACACTGCAAAACAAAATTATAGAAATTCATTGAACCAGTAATAAAATTATTCTTGTCTATTTGTAACCCATCTTGTGGCATGAAATACTTTAGTAATGATTTTCTTAGATTTTGCATCCTGCAAAATGACAACTGTTTTCTTTGAGTCGGGGCGTGTTTACAGATGTAACAAGATTATTAAGTCAACTGGAGGAAGGACTAACCAACCAATGTTGAATTAGAAGCAGGAGAAAAAAACAGAGCTAATCAAAGTGACAGAAAAATCGAAGATTGGCTCTGGAGTGAGCTAGTGAGAAGACCAGCAAGGAGTTGCGTTCAGGAGTTAGGAGAATCCATGGTCATGGGAAGAGAGAATAGAAGGGAAAAGGATTTGTGACCTGGTGTGGCCTGGAGACGGAGAAAGGATGATGGTGCAATTACCTCTACTGTCTCTGAGCGACTCGGGGGTTATTCTGCTCCATGTAGTGAATGTGTTGCTCTGCATTTATAAATAATCATATCATTTCCAAATCTGAATTATTCATTATAATAGGAGGTTAAATTATACATCATATAATTTTGTGTATAATTATAAATTATATAAAATTATACTGCAAAATTCAACATGGCAAATGGGCAGCATGATGCGTAGCCCACATTAATAACCCAATTGAGTGGATTACCTTCCAAATGTATAGTCCTATGTGGAACAGATAGAACATGGTGTAATACAGAGGAAAGATTTTGGTTGAAAGTGATCAAATAGAGCAAATGATCTATTTGGAATGAGATGCTGTCATGAAGCCTGAATTATGCAATGAGTTGTTTCCTGATTTATTTTTCTTTTTATCCATTTGTGTTTTTCATGTTATCTTCAAGTGAAAGTCACATACTTCAAATATATATATATACTGTATATATCTTATGGTAAAACATCACCAGTTTGGAAATAGTCAATTCCTTGTACTGTAGTATGCTAACTTTCACATTCAATAACCAGGCTTGACCATTGCCTTCATTTAGTAAAGTTGAAATTTACAATTTTGTTGCAGGAGGATTTTGTTTAAATCTGATCTAAAGTTTCTCATCGTACTAGCATATTTCAGGATCTGAAGTGGCGTTCATTCAGAATCCTACTCATTTATCATTGTAAGAAGCATTTTTAATAATGTTTAGGAATCACATCTAAGCAAAAGTATGTATTAATTGTAGTAGTAATAATAATCCTTGCATTTGGTATAGATCCTTATCACATCTTTGAGAGTCTCAAAGCGCTTCACAGGATATAATGATAATAATATTCTTTGTATTTGATATAGCACTTTTCACATCTTCCAGACATCTCAAAGTGCTTCACAGAATATACTGTAAAGTGAATTGACTGTATATTTGTGGATGAAACACGGCTGCCAATTGCGCACAGCAGTGTCCCACAAACAGTGGTGGATTGAAATGACCAATTTATTATTGTTTTATTTGAGGGATTATTATAAAACATGTGGAGTAAGGAAACTTGCCTAAGGTTTTGTCCTCACCTGTCTGGAATCAAACCCAGGTCTCCCGATTGTGAAGCAAATACTCTCGGCATGGAGTCCTCCACATGTACTGCAAAAGTGTAGTGACATTTGTTTTGTGGGTGAAACGCGGAAGCCAAATGTGCAGTGTCTGACAAACAATCTTTGATTTAGTGACCAAATTGTTATTACTTTTTTTGTGAAGGGATTATTACCCCTGGAAAGCAATCCACCAATCGACTAACAAGTGGGTACCTACTTATTGCTAGGATACCTACTTACTGACAGTATGTGTATGTGGCCTAACATTTCACGCAGTCTGGAAATCAAACCCATATTCTCTTGCTTGCACAGCAAGCATGGTAACTATAAATTGCACAGAGCATTGTAGAGAAATGTCAACGCCAACATCAGTAACTGCTTAAACATCTCTCAGTTATGTCCAGTACAAATCTCTACCAACTTTGATGTAACATGCAAACTGTTAGATGATTGGCTATATGACAATCTATTTGACTGCTGAGAGTTTAACTATTCGTGGTCCAAGCAGTTTTGAGCTGCAAAGAGATTGGTATCCAATAATTTTGTAACCAGGTATTTTATATGAAGAGTACATGGCAGATGAAGTTTAATGCAGAGAAGTGTGAGGTGATACATTTTGGGAGAAGAAATGAGGGGAGATAGTTCAATTTTAATGGGTGTGAAGGAACAGAAAGACCTGGGGATTTGTGTTAGTGACTCTTTGAAGGTGACAGGTCAGGTAGACAAAGCCGTTAAGAAGGCCTATGGGATACTAGGCTTTATAAATAGGGATATAGAATACAAAAGTCAGGAAGTGCTGACTAACCTCTATAAAACTTTGGTTAGGCCTCAGCTGGAGTATGTGTCCAATTCTAGTCACCACACTGTAGGAAGGAATGTTAAGGCATTGGAAAGGGTACCAAGTGGGATTGAGGGACTTCAGTTATGGGGAAAGGCTAGATAGGCTAGGTTTATTCTCTCTAGAACAGAGAAGGTTGAGAGGAGACCTAATAGAGGTTTATAAAATCATGAGTGGATTCGACAGGGTGAATAAGGAAAAACTGTTTCCACTGGTGGGCAAATCTGTGACTCGTGGTCACAGATTTAAAATAGTTTCAAAATGAAGCAGAGGGGAGCTGAGGAGAATTTTTTTCACTCAGCGGGTTGTTTGAATCTGGGATGCATTGCCTGAAAAGGTGGTGGAGGATGATTCGATAACAGCTCTTAAAAGAGAATTAAATCTTTATTTAGGAAGAATAGGTCTGTTATGGGGGGAGAGTTGGGCAGTGCGATTGAGTTGCTCCTTTCAAAGAGCCGGCACGGACTGCATGGGTCGAATGGCCTCCTTTTGTGCCGTAGGATTCCATGTGGCAAATATAAATAAAGTGAGTCATGACCAAATTTCGAATACATTTCATGACTGTTTGTGAGAGGTTGCTGTGTGCAAATTGACTTCCACATCCATGCACACCATAAACAGTCACTGCATTTTACCTGATATTCTGTGAAGCAATTTGAAACGTTCACCTGATGTCAAAGGTAAGGATTATTTTATAATTATAAGGAAAGAATATTATGCAAAGTATTTTCAGTGGCAGGAAAATATATGTTGCTGACATAGAGCGTGGCCATTTGAACATACCATAAAATAATATATTTATGTTTTTTTTCCTTTTTTAATTTTCTGAAATCTTTGTCTATTGCAGACAGTCGAAAGAAATGCTTAATGAAGACAAACGAAGGAGGTTGTGGAGGGGGGAGGGGGTAAAATGAGTTCAGGAAATGTATTGATGGAAATGTATTGACATCACATTAAAAAGCTATCATGTCTAAAATGACATTGCCAACAGCCTTTATAAAAAATACAAAAGTGTGATTGTTCCTAATACAATTATTTTTAATTTAATCAGCATCACTGTTGACCTGATGTTAGGAGTCTGCTTCAAAAAGAGAAGTCTTCTGAGGATCTTTCTTTTAAAAACGATACGCAATTATTTTGTCTACATATAAAATGATGGATTTTTGTCTGCCTGTCTGCCTGTCTGCCTTAGTGTCTCAGTACTACCCCTACAGCATCAAGTGCAAGCCTACAGAACTGCATTGTTAAACTGCACAACCAAGTCGATGGCATCTCATTAGCAATTGCCTTTCACTGGCATTTCTCCAATGCCTGCAGTATGTTGTTGTGTACTGCAAAGTTACAAGCACACAATTTGTGACGTTTCAGCTGTCAGTGTGATTGACCATCAATGGCTGCATGAATCAAAGTACTGTAGTTTCCTGAAACTCTAATGTCAGACAATCCCAGTGGCTGAATATATATATATTTTAATATATATATGTATATATTATATGTATATATATTATATGTGGATATATTATACATATATATAAATACATTAAAATCATTCTGATATTCAGTGGGTTTGGGTATGAAATGTGGTAGATGCTCAGTCCTTGAACATATTCAAGACTGAGATTGATAGATTTCTTATGTATAAAGGGATTAAGGGATATGGGAATAAGGCGGGTAGGTGGAGTTAGATTAGAAGATCAGCCATGATCTTATTCAATGGCGGGGCAGGCTCGAGGGTCTGAATGGCCTACTCCTGCTCCTAATTCTTATCTTATATTCTTATGAAATCTCATTTTGGAGAAAAGATGATTTTAGAGAACCTAAGAACTATATAGCTTTTTGTCTTCAAATAACTTTGCAAAGTTCCATTCTAATATATGGAATTTAAAACAACAACAATAACTTGCATTAATATATAACAACCCTAATGCAGGATAGTATCCTGAAGCGCCTGATGGTTTAGGGGAATGACTCCGAGCCGGGAGGTGGAGGTAACTGTAGTTTGTTTGCCACCGATGCGATGAGAATAACTGTTTCAGTTTTTCAAAAAAAAACCTTGGCTAAATTTTTTTTGTAAACAAAAAGATTGAAAAACATTTGCATCAAATATCATTTTCATCGTTCCAACTCTCCCCCCCCACCCTCCCCATCACCACCACCGAAAACAAAAGTCAATAGTTTTGGTTAACATACAGAATGCCACCACATAAAAATGCACCTGTTTGGTATAAGTTACCTTTAGAAGTCAGAAGGAACCTGGGATTTTGTAAAGTACGGATGTGATGATAGGAACAGCACTACCACACTTAGAAATTCAAATGCTGATCCTGGTTCCAGGAGCCTAAGTGTTGCATTTATTGTACTGCAGTTTATTAAGGTTTAGATACACTTGGCAAATAGATTCAGAGTAAAACACCACCAGATCTATGCAGATCAATGGGATCACATATATTGGATTAGATTGCTTGACACCAGGGGTGCTGGTTGACCATTGTCTTTTGCTTAATCAAATTCACTGAACTTGTGTATAATAATAATAATAATAATCCTTACATTTGATATAGCACTTTTCACATCTTATCAATGTCCCAAAGCGCTTCACAGAATATACTGTATGAATTTTGCATGCAATTTTCAACAAGAAGCCTTGGAAATCCAAGGCTTACACAGCATAAAGGCAGAATTGAGATTTTTTTAAAAACTCAAAGGAGTTTCCCAACAAATCGATTGGACTGCAAGTGTCCGCTGTCGTTTTCATTAATGCGTGACGAGTTATTCCATTTGTAACGATAATCACTGAAATGTCTTGCTGAGGAAATCTATTCTCATTTCTGAATTCATGTTCACAGCTATATTTTTATATCTGGAACAACCCCTACCCTAAAATTAATCTAATCTGTAATGAACTTTATATAACATTTGTATATACTGTATATTCAATGCACTCTTTTAATGATTGAAAATATTGTGTTTTGCAATTAGCATTAGGTTAGTGCATGCGCTACAATCTTATTTAATGTGACAAATACGCATCAATCTTAGTACAAATCTGGCAAAGTATTTAGCTTTTTGAAATGGATTGCTGTTTTGGGAGAAGCTATGCTTAATTTGATGGTTTGCTATTCATAGTTAATCCTTCGAGCCTGGCCTGCTCACAGTAGTAGCTGGTAGGAAAGGACATATTTTCCGAAACTTAGGGGATGTGGTCCACTTACAACTATTATAGTCTATTTCATAATTGGTTGGAAATTGCTGTAAATGGGGTTTGAATGAGGAAGCTTTTTGGCCCAATTGATTTTCATGCTTTCAGAAATAACTGCATCTTCCCGTGATGGCATCAAGCTGGCGTTTAGCCACCCTTTCTGGGAGCTTGCTCATTCCTCCTATTTGTTTCATTCTATGAAAGGAAATATTTCCTGGTGATCATCATAGGCCCACGACCCTGAACTTCCCCACTTGTTTTGCAGCCTTGACATATCCAAATGTATTCTGGGTTGAATTTTTCAATGCTATTTAACAGCTTGTATAACTTTTATAAGCTCTCCTCTGAAAATCTTTGGGTTATCTAATTGTTATTGATAGTTGATCCCTGTAACTCAAGGAATTTGCCTTTTTCAATCAGCTGGGATGCCCTCCTGACATGAAAGGTGCTATATAAATTGAATTTGTGGCTGTTGTTTTTACTCTCCTATGCCCTGCCTCCATTACCTGAGTTACCTTCTTGTGGTGCAGTGATCAGAACTGATTTCAGTACTCGCCAAGCGTTGCTTTACTGGAGCACTGTACAGTTTGAAAATACCTTACAGGATCTCTACTCAACTGATTGGTAGTGGCATTCTACATTCTATTTGCCTTATTTATTGCTGCCTCACACAGTCTTGGATATGGTGAATGAGTCAACTCACGTACCTCAATCTATCAATTTGCTTGCTGGTAAATTCTCTCAAATCCATGCAGTAGATGTGTGTCCTTGTTTATTTCCTATATGCAGTACTTTGTATTTCAGCGCAGTATTGAATTGGAACTATTACGTTGCCCATATTAATTGGATCACTGTATTGATCACTTACTAATGTACTTTCACAGTTGCAAAGGTCGCTGGCTGCTCCATTGATGAATCTCTGCAACTAATTGTTTGCAGGTTTGCATCATCCAAGGGTATAAGACAGCTCTCAACATTACACTTTAATTCTATTTGGAGGGTAATTATAAGGCATTTACTATGTTTAGTTGCATTTGTTTAAAAGAAGAATAAATTTATCCTGGACGTCCTGTAATTTTGTTGTTGTTATGGTTTTGTTGTTGTATCCTTTCATATTCTGCTTAGTGCGGCAGCCTGGCTCAATTGTGAGCATTCTTGCCTTTGAGAAGGTTGTGGATTCAAGCCCCTCGTCGGGACTTGGAATTCTATAGTCTAAGCTAACACTCCAATGCAGCGCTGCTATTTTGCATTGTCGGAGTTTCTGCCCTTCGGATGAGGCATTATACCAAGGTCCCATCTGCCTGTTCGGGTGCACATTAAAGATTCCATGGTACTATTCAAAAAGAGAAGGGAGGAAGGGAATTTCTCCCAATTGTTCTGGCCAACAATCCCTCCAATAAAATTGAACACTCAATGGCTGTTTGCAACACATGGCTGTGGGCGGATTCCCTTCTGTGTCCACCCACAAGGTAAACAGTGTCCATTAGCTCAGCTTTGAGGCATCGCCACAACTTGATAAAATGCTATATTAAATGCTAGGAGTATTCTTATGATGATTCTATTTAACTTGATAATCAACTTCTTCCATTGATTTTGTTGGGTCATGCAGCAATTGTAATTCTGTACAAGCGGGTGAATTGGGCACAGACATTTATTTACCAGTGTTGTTCTGAATCCCATGTTTCATGGGAAAAGCCTATGGATGACTGATTTATGACTTTTCCTCAGTGCTGCTGAGATTGGAACCTAACCAGAGCAGTCTCATGTCATCACGTATCAATGTCATAAAATGATGCTCCACCACACTGACATCTATTTCACTTCTAGCACAGTTCATTTAATTGAGCCTATAAGATGTGAATTTTATTGTATAATTTGGGGAGCTGTAAAGGTCTTGGTACATCAAAAACCTTTTGCACTCGGCCTGAACTACAAGTACAGCTTTGAAGCCTCTTTTCCAATCTATTGTCCCTAACTCTGATCTGGCTTACATTGGTAGAAATTAAATCTGTGAAATAATAATTGATGCTTCAAAGTATTGTTGTGTGTGTGATTGAAGTGTTCAAGTCAAACATCCTACCTTCATCATAACTCTAATGATTTTGCTGTGAAAACATATAATCTTTTGCAGTGTATTGCTTGTCCACATTTTCTCTCCTAAGGGTTTCTCATTCACTGAATGATTTCCCTTTCACTGAAAAGGCTTTTAAATTTTTTGTTTCTGGAGTCTTTAAAATATAAATGTAGTCATCTGAACTGTGATTAAACTGTTCAAATCAATCTAATTACCTTACATCTGCCAAGTTGTTTAGTCTGTTTAATGCACAGAATTGTTGCGTGTAAATAACTGCCCAGATTAAATCTCGCAGCATAAACTTTAGAAAAACCATTGCTCCTTTCTGTGTTGCAATTCTTCTAAAAAAAAGTGTCTATCTTCAGCATTTGGGACGTCCTCTCGACGTGAAAGGCGCTATATAAATGTAAGTTTTGTTGTTGTTGTTGTATTTTCTCTCGGCGTCAGATACAATATGTTTGCAAGTCCTCTTCACATTTAAAAAAAATTCTGATCTGAAGGCACCAAGCATTTTTGTACTTATGTGTTGATCATTTTCAAGTGTTCGAATTATGCAATGCTTGTGGAAATTCTCTCCGCTTCACTGAGCATGTTGCCATTTTTTCCTGGACCCAGAACGTTCTTTGTGTAGATCCCGTCAAACTGATCCCAGTGTCAGCTGCAATGGTCTTATTCAGTCATTGAGGCTGAAGTAGCCAGCGGCCATTCAGTGAAACTGCAGACTAGATTTTTTCGGAAATGAACAAGAAATCAAATTTGGACGTGTATGCATTTGGTTTGAAATGGAAGCAGTCCTGAGGTGGGGGTGGGGGGAAGAGAACCCTGTCCTCCAAACAATTCAGAAGTGTACATCAAGAATTTCACCACCCCAATTCAAATTCTGTATTGGTATATGTGCTGGAATTCACCAAACTACTGGAGATTACATTGAAGCAAACTCCCCTGCCCCCATCACTGAATATTCAGAGTTATGCTGATTAGATCCTAGTCTTCACATTTAAAGCCCTCCACGATCTCGCACCACCCTACATCCATGACCTCCTATCCCCTTACCAACCCGCCCGCCCCCTCTGCTCAGCAGACTTTGGCCTGCTCTATGTCCCCTGACCCACCCGTCCCACCATTGGCGGGCGAGCCTTTAGCCACTGTGCCCCTAACCTCTGGAACTCCATTCTGTAGTCCCTCTACCTCACCCCTCCCTGGCCTCCTTCAAGTCTTACCTCAAGACTCTCCTCTTTGATGGACCCATTGGTAACTCCTAATCCCCACTTCTCTCCCCACCCTGTCCTCAGCTTGTGTCTGAAACAATGTCTGTCTAGCACCTTGGGACATCCTCCTGACGTGAAAGGTGTTATACAAGTGTAATTTTGTTGTTTTTGTAGTGAAAATGGCAGATTGAGTTAAATTTACAGTAAAGATTCATTTAGAGTAAAGTTTAGGAATTTAGAGACAAGATGATGGTGGAACCGGCCTAATATTCCTTGTTGATGTTCATGTTTTCCGATAAGCGTCCTGCGTATTATCTGACTATACTTCATTTATTTCTGAATGTGGGCATTATGGTGGTTGTATTATATGGATTTCTATTAAAGCTTTGTGTGTTTTATTCTATGTACTCTTGAAATCCTTAAATATAAAATACCAGAAATTCTTCTTCTCCAAGTACCATAGATGTTGCATGTTCCAGAAACTGTTTCTTAGTCATTGGTAGTCCTCAAGGGAATACCACAAAGTGCTGCCACTGAAATGTATCAACGCCTCATGCAAAATGCTGTGTCCTAGGTGTTAATAAATTATTTATTGATCACCTTCCAGCCCGAAGGTTATTCTTTGTCTTCTCTTTTCCTGCTCTCCATTGTTTGTACATTGATTTTTTTTTTGAGGCGCACAGTTTAAAAAGAATCCCCAAGGCCATATTTAGGAGGGTTTAGCAGTTTATAATATTTACCGTATTAAATATAGTAATTTCACCTGTCGCTGTTTTGGTTTTACACAAACAATGATGTATGATAATCAGCCAAAGGTGGCAATGCGAAAAATCATATCTTCAGTCATGTGTTGAAAATAACCACATGCTGCAAAAGTCTATATTCATGACTGTCAGATCTGTGGAGCATGTTGTAGACATGGCGGTGGAGTTTTTCTATTGTGTGCTGTGGTAGCATAGATTTGACTTGAGACCAAAAATCTGAAGTTTTGAGAGTCCCTTTTCACTTTTAGGTTGAGGTTTCAGGAGAAGACATGGTTTATAGTTGATGATTGATGTTTGTGAAGTCTGGGTGCCTCCACCAATTGTATGTCATAACCAGTGATAACGTCTGCTCTCTTGGCTGCAATAATGCAAACAAAGTCACATTAAAAGAGTGCCTTTCATGTCAGGAGGATGTCCCAAGGTGCTTAACAATACTAGCTTGGGACCTGACTGTGGGTAGGCCAACGGGGAGTGGGGAGGGAAGAGAGGACCAAATCTGAGGTTAGTTCTTGAAATAGATCGAGTTAGAGAGACTCATAATGGAGTTCCATTACATGTAGGGGCACACAGGCTGAATGCCTACAAACCAATGTTAAAGTGATTAGGGCTGGGGACATGAAGCAGGCTGGTGGCTGCTGAGCAAAGGGAGTGACTGGGTTGGTAAGGTTTGAGGAGATTGGAGAGGTAGGATTGGCTGAGATCATGGAGGGACATTAAGGTGGCAGCACGGAACTTGCACTCCATTCACTGGGGAGAAAGTAAATTAACTTTGGTCTCACTTCTACGTTGAACTTCTGCAGCTCCTAGAATAGTGTAAGTGTATAAGCAAAGAATATTCTCAATGCAGCCAGCTGACCTTGGCTATGGACACAAAATTGTAGTTGTTCAAGAGAAGGACTTACAATTATTTTATAGCTTATAAATCTCTGGTTTGATTATGTAAACCTCATCAACTGTTTCAACTCAATTTGCTTTTTAATAATGTTGCCTGCTTCATCTATCCCGTGCAGTATTGTTCATTATAGTAGCAAGTCCATATCTGAAATAAATGGCTGTTCAATGCTTGTATTAGTTCAGTAGTGTAAAAGCCACAAAGTAATGAAATGTCATACATAAACATGATTTTGAAACTATGTGTTGAACGATTATTGATTTTGTTTTCTCTTATTTCTGCAGGCATTTAGCTAATGCACGTTGTGGATTTTGAAAAAAAAGATGAAGTTCCACCTACCTTCATTTGTTGGATTCGTTTTCCTGTCAGTACTGCATATAACTTTTGAATTTCTATGAATATTTTAGAAGAAAACAGGAGTCATATTGAAGCTCCCTTGCTTTCATGTTGATATGAAAGCTTCAACAAGTGGATACGTATAAAAATAACACAGCATTGTCGCATCTGAATAGATCTCACGTATTTTTCAGAGTGAGAATACCTGCATTGGTTACTAAACCTTTGACGCAGTGATGATTAGAAAAGGTATGTGCTTTTGAATTTGTGTTCTAGTTTGGGAGTTCTTAAAGCTTCTTACAAACCACATTCTCTTGAAACTAACACCATTACTGCAGATCAAAAATTCTTCCAATTGAAAAAGCAATTTTAGTCCCAATGTGGTCCCTTTTGTTTCACTAGTTTGCTACTATCAAAGTACTGTGCTTTTAATAGAAGGAAAAATTATTGTAATGTTATTTTATTGTATGCTTATACATTCGCAGAGGAATACAGGATTGTACGCAGCTTGAAAGGCTATTGGGTCCATGTAGCAATTCCCCAGAAATCCTACACGATGTACAAGGATGTGAAGACTTTGGAAAGGGTACAAAGAAGATTTACTAGGATGGTGCCAGGATTGAGGGACTTCAGCTATGTGGAGAGGCTAGATAGGCTAGGGTTATTCTCTCTGGAGCAGAGAAGATTGAGGGGAGACCTAATAGAGGTTTATAAGATCATGAGGGGTTTCGACAGGGCAAATAGAGAAAAACTATTTCCACTCGTGGGCGAATCTGTGACTCGTGGTCACAGATTTAAAATAGTTTCAAGGCGAAGTAGAGGGGAGCTGAGGAGAAATTTTTTCACTCAGCGAGTTGTTCGAATCTGGAATGCATTGCCTGAAAAGGTGGTGGAGGCTGATTCGATAACAACTTTTAAAAGGGAATTAGATCTTTATTTAGGGAGAACAGGTCTATTAGGCTATGGGGAGCGGGCAGGGCAGTGGGATTGAATCGCTCTTTTCAAAGAGCCGGCACAGACTAGATGGGCCGAATGGCCTCCTTTTGTGCCGTAAAATTCTATGAATCTATGAATCTATGTAATGTAACCATTTCAGGCAAGAATAAAGGGTGTTCGCTTGTGTGCTTCAGCTGTGTGGTTGTACCCCTCAATACTGTACTGAGGACTTACAACGACCACTGTTTGTTCTTTACAGTCTGCCATCAGTTTTTTCTGCCACTGTTACAAACCAATGCTTCATCTGGTTTCCCTGCACTGAACACAGGCAGCCAGGTTGTAATTTGACAATTGAGTTTGCCTGGTGGACATGTTTGTGATTCATGTTGTCAACAGTCTGATTAGTCTGAACGACCAGGCTGCAAACAATCCGATTTGATTATATACAAAGCATTTTTAGAAGTCAAACGTACAATTATGTAGGTGAAAAGTTGTTCGTAATGAACAGACTGACTCAAATTATCTATTGAAAGGGCAATGGTCCTTAATTTCATTGGTGGTGGCACTAATGATCAGGCAATTTTGCCATCAGCAATCTGCAAGTTAAAGTACATTCCGCTGCTTGAAATTAGGCTTTAGAAATATATATATATTAAATGGAAAAGAACACACTAACTACTATGCCCAAGCTATTATTTTAACTGAGGCTAGATTAAGCAGCATACGTTTGAAAAGTCCTCATGTGCAGCCCAATTGTCAACTTTACAGACTGCCATTGAGCATCGGCATGTAACAGATCTGATGCTATATTAGTCATTCCAGCTGATCTAGAGGGAAAAGGAATCAAGTGTCAAAATAATTAAGAGTCTTACATTTAAAAATTATCCTTCCCTTAGAGGAACAGGCTCGAAGGGCTGAATGGTGTACTCCTGTTCCTAGGTTCCTATGTTCCTCTTCGACTGTGGTTACGGCCCTCCCCCTCCACCATCTCCCCCCCCCCCCATTCTCTCAGAGTTGGGCTCAGCCACTGTTTAACAACCTGAGACTTTACTCTTTGTGGCGGGTGCTATATAAGTGCAAATTGTTGTTGTTGGTTAATAGCTGATATTAACAGTGCATGATTGACTGACCACCTTCTCAAAGAGAAGTCACAGTTTCATATAATTCAAAGGGTGTTGTAATTAAGAAGACTGAATTGATCAGTGTTTTTCCACTGAATTTTAACTGAGTTCCACAGATATAGATGGCTTTGTGATATTATATAAAGTTAAAAATTTCAGTACAGAAGGAGCACTGGCTGGTTGCATTTCCTTGCCCGTTCCCTAAAAGGTTTTCCATCTTTATTTTTCAAATGTGTCACTGATTTACTTGACAAAGTTCAAATGAAGTCATGTTTTAATCTGCTATCCGTAAAGCTTAATTCACAGTTGTTTTCCACTGCCTACCTAATAGTTTGTCTGTACTGTATTTGTAACTTTACGTGCTGTTTCAACAAATATTTACTCATTATAAATCAGGAATCTATTTTCTTTCCCACCTACAACAATATAATATGTTGCTATTAATACAATAACAATATAATAATCCTTGCATTTGATATAATGCCACCACGTCTTCGAGACGTCTCAAAGCGCTTCACAGAATATAGTTTAAAGTGAATTTGACACACTTGTCACAGATGCCGATTTCCCATTGTTTCTTATATGCAAAAAGATAGTTTGTGATTGCCTCATGAAGCTGAGGTACAGCTTTCTTTTTGACAGGTATGCTTTAGCATTTTACAAGTGAGAAGCTGCTTGAAATTCATGCTTTGTTGCATTGAGAATACAACAACAAAGGCTGATTGACACTACAACTGCAAATTCACAATCTACAGTGTAAACAGTGTAGATTTATACACTTGGAACATCAAAACTCTGATCGAATTCAGAGAAAATTGTGGAACAAGAGATTTGCTTTGCTGGGATGAATGAATTTTGCCATCCTCTTGACTATTTGTTGCAGCAAGTAAACCACACTGTATGTAGCAAGCTGATAATTTAATACCTCCAAAGCAGAAGAACGCATTCTGGACATGGGTAAATGTAAACTTGATGATACTATTGTTCAGTTTGTTTCAGTGTTAAAGTTGCTGAATTGTAATACTGATTTTAATTTAGTAATATTAACAACCTGTCATTGCTGGCCTATTGGGAAATATTTATTGTATAGCCATATTACTGCAATGCTCAAACCTCGGTAAAGAAAGAAATTAATTTGCAGAGTAGTTTTGTACATCGCAATGAAATGTCAATTTCAGGAGGAAAAAAATGGTTTCGCTTTCATCTTCCTGAAATGCAGACTAATCATGTGCTGTAGCCATTGATAATTATATGACCAAAGTAAGTGTGTGTGTGTGTGTGTGTTTTTTTAATAAATAGCAAGTTGCGTTTATTCATTCATTCAACTGCTTTGGAATTTGCACAGTAATTTATTAGAAGCTGCACAGAATTGGTGGTAATGCAGAGCTTCTTTTCCGTTTGGAGGATTTTTTTTTACTACCTTCACCGTTGAATGATTCACAGGAGATTGAAATTGTGTTCACATACCAGCAGCACTGCAGTGTTATAGAATTTGAATTGCATCCAAGGGAAAAATGAACTGCAGCATTTGTGTGGGTGAAATGTAAATGTCTGTTTTATTGCCAGTGAATATGGATTTTGGCAGGATAACTAATCAACATCTAGTTATATATTAAAAACATTAATTGCTGGTTTGGGAAAAAAATACCAAATGACTGTGGGTAATATAAGAGAGAAAATAAGGTAATTTTTGTGGAAGGTTTAGTTCATTATTGATGTGATTTTTAAAATGGGATGTAAGCTTTATACACGAAAGCCATGTTTTGTGTTCGATGTTCATTTGCAATAAAGGTCACAGGAAAGAAATCATATTTGTCAAGAGATATGTTGTATTCACAGTGAAGTTTGGAGGAAATACTTCACGCTAGTGAAGTGTAGCTTGCGCTGATTGATTGCAGATCAGTGTATATGGCAGTGCAGATTGTGGTCTACTGTGTAGCTTAATGTTGAAAATAGTACCAGAGCAATATATTGCTCAGACAGCACCTGTTTCCTTATGTCCAATTTTTTATGGCATCTTTCATCGCAAGAAAACAGTACAAATTGGGTCAGAGGCTCATGATCACGACGCAATTCATGTCGGATTCCATCGTAAAGAGGCATTTTTGCAAGGGAATCAATTTGCCAACAATTGTAGGAGAAATGTAGGTATTGTGAATTAATTCAGCCTCTTTTACAGAAGGATTGATGCGACCTTACAGGTTCCTGTTGTAGAATTCGAAATCTTTTCTTTTGTGCCATGAAAACAAGTATAGTAGTAAGGAGTTAACAAAAGAAAGATCTTTGTCTGCTTCTACCAAATCTAAGTCCATCTATTTCCGCCAGGACCCCAGTTGAGAGTTCCAGTATATTTAAATTAGATATAGTGAAAACTTTGTAGTATAAAACATTTTACAATCCCCTGCAAATCCTACCGTAAAGCTGTAACCAATGATCCCATAATATCGAAGATTATTTGTTCACATACATTGAGTTTTGATTTTGCTGCCGAAATGGGTTGTTAATATTCATCAGTCACATGTGTAAAAATAAAGAAACCATATCTAATGAACAGTCGTGAAGAAAGACATGGCCCATCATGTACTTCAAAGTTTTTCTGTGGACTTATCTTTCTTTTGTGACCTTAAGGGACTAGGTCACAACATCATTTCTACGAGCTGGGTTTCAGATGTAATGATGGAAATTTCTCTGTGCAGAATTTCTTCCATTTCAATCTGAGGTTGCAGCAAGTGCTTTGATGGAAATCTAAGCAGCAGGTCAGCCCATCACAAATGTAATTGGAGCATTGTGATAAGCCTATTCTTACTTCCAAGTCTGTTTCAGCCCTAATATTACTGTGTGCTCCTATGAAAGGTAATACTGGAGTAAAATGAATTTCTTTGAAATATTTGAAAATGCAGACTGGAGATATGGACAAACTCCAGCTTAATCCTTTTTTTTCTTTAACGAATCAGTAACGTTGTGCATTGTTTATCACCAAGAAATTTGCTGTTTAGTTTAGATTTTTTATTATCATTATTATTATTGATTTTTTACATTTCAACATGGGTGTTAAATTGCACACCAAACCAGTTGTAGTTTTGAGAAACTGATGCACTGGGCTGATTTTTCGCGCATATGTTATTGTTAGCATGAAGTGCTTGCCCTCATAGATTCTGCTCATTGGTCAATAAAAGTTGCCCCAATGCTGATTGGTACTGCTCCCATTCTCTTCAGAGCAAAAGCGCTTAAAATTCCAGTCATTTAGAATTAAAAACAAAAGCCGTACCTAATATTACTCTATTTCATTTAGGAATTAGGAACAACACTGTACAATGTTGCACATGAACAACAGTTGGCAAAAGAACCAGAGGGGAGATGAGGATAATAATATTTTATACATATTTTATATTTTACTCATTATATTTTATATTTTACTCAGAGATTTGTTACAGTCTGGAATGCACTGACTGAAAGGTAGTGGAAACTAGGGTCCGGCGATATATCGATATATCGCTAAAACCCGATATGATTTTCATATTGATACGCCGATATAGGCATTCAAAAATACCGATATGTCGAAAAATCGATATATCGAGGTAAAAAATCGGAATGCGCGCACACTGAACTACAAGACCCAGAATGCTCATCTCTATACACAATGCACAAACCGAGGTGCAAAGCCGCCATATTGTATTCATAGTCCTCGAATACAATATACAGGCTGGGGGGCGGGGGGGGAGAGAGAGACGGCTGGGGAGGGTGGAGGGGGAGAGAGACAGCTGGGGGTAGGGTGAGGGGGAGAGAGACGGCTGGGGGGGAGCGGGAGAGAGACGGCTGGAGGGGGTGGAGGGAGAGAGAGACGGCTGGGTGGGGTGTGGGGGGGAGAGAGGGATGGCGGGGGGAGGGAGGGAGAGAGAGATGGCGGGGGGTGGGGGGGTGGGAGGGGAGGGAGAGAGAGACGGCGGGGGGGTGGGTGGGAGGGGGAAAGAGACGGCTGGGGGGGTGGGGGGCGAAGAGGGACGTTGGGTTGGGGGGGTGGGGGGAGAGACGGGTTGATGTGATAATATACAGATAGATAGAGATGGGGGGGATGTGAGCGAGACACAGAGACACAGACGGAAAAACAGAGATGGAGAGAGTGAGAGACACAGAGAGAGAAAGATATTTACCTCCTGAGGAGATAGGCCCCGAATGCCCTGGAACGCGTGCGCATGCGCAGTACGAAAAACCCGAAAATATCAATATTTCCGTATATCTCGATATGAGCCCATCGATATATCTAAATCGGAAAATTTCCATATCGACGGACCCTAGTGGAAACACATTCTCTTTCGAAAAATAATTGGATAGGTACGTGAAAAGGAGAATAGGACTGATTGGGTAGCTCTTCAAAAGAGCCAGCACAGACACGATGGGCTGAATGACCTTCTTCTGTGCAGTAATATTGATTCTGGTCTGTGATTCCATATGTGAAATCAAGTGGAATGTCAGAAATTAAACCTATTACAATTGTATGTTAGTCAAAACTAAACCCATGGAAGCTTGTTTAAAAATATATATATTTGGGGACTTGAACCCACTTAATTTTTATTTCATGCAATACAATGCAATTTGTGCAGTATTTATATAGCTGAAGGGCTATAATCACGAAAGGTACAACATCTCAAATCTCTTAAATAATATTGGTACTGTAAATGTAAAGTTCCCTCACCGCTTTCACTTCATAGCATCAAAGTGTTTGCTGTTCTACTTGTGGTTCTAAAATTAAAGCTTTTATGGGATAATGAAGTACTGTAATAGACAAACCCTCAATAGGGTTGCACCGTAAGGATGGAATGTTTCAAAGCATGGCCTGTTGTGAAGTTTTCTTGTTTGTTGAAGTGTTGGACCCCACCAGGTGCAATGATTGTGTTTCTTAATCTAAATGACAATCATTTCAATGCTCCTATAATTTGCTTGATCGGTTGTCCAACTGGGGGTGGGGGTGAGGTGGGGGGAACGAATCGTAATATAGAAGAGGTTTGTGATGGGATTGGATCTCGAGGAACAATTTGGGGTACAATTTTCTTTAATAAAAGCTGCTGAAAATGATTTTTTTTCAATATTGCGATACCTCAGTGTAGATTGACTTGTCATTCTGTCACGTTGCAATGCTTCACTATATATTGCACTGTCCTGACACTTGGGAGAAATTCAACTTGGGTCTAGATTTATTCTATTTATGTAGCATTTTACAGCATTCAGAATTTGGTTTTCTGTGGGTTCTGAGTTGAGTTTAATATAAAAATAATTATCTTACATTGCTTTTGATGGCTTTGTTTTGAATGAAAGCATATATTTTAAATATTATTTTAAAATAATTTTAAATATTATTGGCCAATAGTTTATGGATTTTTTTTGCAGAATTTAACAATTTGGTGGCCAAATTGTCTGGTACCTTTTGATAATGAGTGTCTAGTGTTGAGTTTCTCTGTAGAGGGACATCTTAATTTCAGAATAAGGAAGTAATAATGGTTAATGCAGCATTTGGATTTGAATAATGATTTTTTCTCTTTTTAAAAAAAATTGTTAAAGGCCTCATTGATTCTCTCAGGATCTAAAACTGCCGTTCTATTTTGTGTTTCTATAACTGGGCTGCTGAGGGCTACTTCCATTATTCAAAGCTGAGGGCAACCAGCGACTATTCAACTTGTTAAATTTCCGTAGTTTGGAAAGGTCCGCAATAATGATAATTCTACTTGATGTGAAAATGTCAGTCGTAAACTGCTTAACGAAATAGCTTGAGTTGAAATATGCAGTGAGCTTGAATGGAATAAATTCTACCGGCAGTAGATTTCTGTATTTAAGTTTCTGCTGTGTGGTTTATTGTGGCTTTAAACTTCTTCCTTGATACCTGTACTGGGAGAATTATCTTTACAATTATTTTTTCCTGTTGCATAAGTAAATTGGTAGTGGGTCAGAGGATAGAAATCAAGATCCTCGTCCTCACTTTCAAGGCCCTCCATGGCCTTGCCTCCACCTACCTCGCTGACCTCCATCCCACAATCCCTTTGCCTTGCTCCCTCCCTTGCCTCCTTCAAGGCTTGTCTCAAGACCCTCCTTTTCAACCGTGCCTTCAGCTGCCCTCCTACCTCGCTGCCCTCCCTCATCCCAAACCTACCCACTCCCCCAGCCCCCACCACCCCCATGCTCGGGTCCTGACCCCCTGACTGTTCAGCACTCTGGGACGTCCTCCCAATGCTCTACAAATTTAGTTTTGTTGTTTTGTTTGGAGCACAAAATTAGCTAAATAAAATCTTTACTTACAACAAGACATCTACATCAATGATCTGGACTTGGGTGTACGGAGTACAGTTTCCAAGTTTGCAGATGACACTAAGTTAGGGAGAATAGTAAATAGTGAGGAGGATAGTAGCCATCTGCAAGAGGATATAGACAAATTGGTAAAGTGGGCAGACACATGGCAGATGAAGTTTAATGCAGAGAAGTGTGAGGTGATGCATTTTGGGAGAAGAAATGAAGGGAGGCAATATAGGCTAGATAGTACAATTTTAAATGGTGTGAAGGAACAGAGAGACCTGGGGATTTGTGTTAGTGACTCGTTGAAGGTGGCAGGACAGGTAGACAAGGCATATGGGATACTAGGCTTTATAAATAGGGGTATAGAGTACAAAAGTCAGGAAGTGCTGACTAACCTCTATAGGACTTTGGTGAGGCCTCAGCTGGAATACTGTGTTCAATTCTGGTCACCACACTACAGAAAGGATGTGAAGGCATTGGAAAGGGTGCAGAGAAGATTTACTAGGATGGTGCCAGGATTGAGGGACTTCAGCTATGAGGAGAGGCTAGATAGGCTAGGGTTATTCTCTCTGGAGCAGAGAAGATTGAGGGGAGACCTAATAGAGGTTTATAAGATCATGAGGGGTTTCGACAGGGCAAATAGAGAAAAACTATTTCCACTCGTGGGTGAATCTGTGACTCGTGGTCACAGATTTAAAATAGTTTCAAGGCGCAGTAGAGGGGAGCTGAGGAGAAATTTTTTCACTCAGCGAGTTGTTCGAATCTGGAATGCATTGCCTGAAAAGGTGGTGGAGGCTGATTCGATAACAACTTTTAAAAGGGAATTAGATCTTTATTTAGGGAGAACAGGTTTATTAGGCTATGGGGAGCGGGCAGGGCAGTGGGATTGAATCGCTCTTTTCAAAGAGCCGGCACAGACTAGATGGGCCGAATGGCCTCCTTTTGTGCCGTAAAATTCTATGATTCTATGAATCTAAGAACAACAACAACAAAATGACATTTATAGAGCGTCTTTGTACTGCTTTTATTCACAAATATGCAGTACATTATGGTATTTCATAAGTTAGCTTGAAAGATGGAGATTTGGTCTGATCTCATCTGGTTGAGAGTGCTATGACCACTGCCCATTTTTAGGGTGAACCTTAATTTTGTAATCTTAAATGCTCTCGAGTTCGGCAGCTCATTAGGGTTTCACAACATCTGCAAACGAGCCAGCCTGCTGTAAACCATTTGCAGGTTATCACATCACATTTCTCTCTTGTACTTTGAATTATTTAGTTTCTTATTCTCAGTTGTTGAGACATGTCAAGTGGGATTGTAAGAAATGCAGATGGTGAACTTAACTGCTGACTTAACACATTTCTGCCATTTGTGGTGATGAACAAGATGCAGTAATATGCAAAATCCACTTGAGGGAAAAGTGAAGCAGATTGCTTGAGATTTTGTCGACTTGAGACATCTGCCAGATATAGATAATTGTTCAGGTTTGGGTGTATTTTGTACATTTTAATGTGATTAATGGGGTGCTTCCTGGATTTATACTTCTACAAATAAGCAAACACATATGCAAATGAAAATCTTGTTAGGAAAGCAAGAGAGACAACAAAGAGAGCAAGATCAAAGCCTCAAATAAAACACTTATTACTAAGACTATCTGACTTGTGATGATGCATTCTTGCTTCATGAAGTAATTAAGCAAAAGCTCTCATAACTTACTGTAACTACATCACCAGTTTATGAATGTAGACGTTTGTGTGAAAATTAACCAGAAAAGATCATTGCTTTCTTATGGATATACTCTTGCAATTAAGGATGATTTTTATAATGGCCTGAAACATTGCAAAAAAATCCTTGTCATTCATTCCAACTCTATTTCTTTCTCGTTATTTTAAACACACACAAAAAAAAATGACTGGGAGACTGTCTGTAAACTCAGGAATTCATCGTTGTAATACAAAACATAGTCAATGTTTTATGCAGTATCCTATAGTTGTACTTTGAGACATAAGTGAGCCATGATTTCTGCTCTCTGATCCATTGCCATCAAATCTCTATCGTACACTTAGGTGGGAGGAGCTCAAATTAATAATAGCAATAATCCTTGCATTTGGTATTGCATGTTTTATGCCGGGAGGCTACCTCAAAATGCTATACAGGTTATAATGATAATCTGTACATTTAATATAGCACTTTTCACATCTTCTTGACATCTCAAAGCGCTTCACAGAATATACTGTGAAGTGAAGTGACTGTACGTTTGAAACGCGGCAGCCAGTTGTGCACAGCAAACAGTTGTGGATTGAAGCGACCAATTTATTATTGTTTTTTATTCTTGATGGATTATTATCAGGCATGTGGAGTAGTTTCGTCGCTGGCTGGAATCGAGCTCAGGCCTCTCGTTTATTCTATGAAATGGAGTGACTGCATATTTGTGGAAGAGCACAGCAATCAATTTGCTCACAGCAGTGCCCCACAACCAGCCATGAAATGAATGGCCAATTTTAGTTGGGGGAATTGTTGACCAGGAGTAACTGGGAGTAACTTCTCTTTTTCAATTGAGTTCTGATGAAGTGCTGTGGACCCGAAATGTTGACTCACTTTCCTTTCTCCATGGATGCTGCTTGACCTGCTGAGTTTTCTCAGCAACTTCTGTTTTTGTTTCAGATTTCCAGCATCTGTTGTACAGTACAGTATTTTGTGTTTTGTCTCTTTTTCAATTGTTCTTCACAAAACATTCAGTCACCCACAGCTAATCTTTTAATCCAGAAATGCAGAATATAGTTGCATGGAAATTAAAACCTTATTTTTGATAATAAATGACCCAAATTTTTTTAACTAAAATATTGATTATGATACCTTCCTTACCAAACATTAAAATAGGCTGCAGAGATATATTTTGTAATATCGCCATGAAATCTTATATGCTATCACAGTGATAAAATACAATGCATGTTTGTATGCTGAAATTTCATTGCTGGAAGCTCTGTTAAACCAGCCTTGGTAGACAACTAACAAAAGAGTGCATAATCCACACAGTGCTGAAGGAATTCATACCTGATTTAAACAATTTTCAACATGATACACTGCTTTCCCTTTCCCCCCTGTTGGAATCAGTACTAGATTGTTTCCCAGTAAAATAACAAACATAATTAAGGCAGTCATAGTATAAATAACATATGTGGTGAGTCACAATGAATTGTTGATTTATGGATCTCTCTGTCAATTTGTTAGTTATCTGATTTAATTATCCGTGCATTTGTTACAGTACTTTATATTGTCAATGCGTTTCAAAGAGCTTTGTAGGATCTTATTGAAATGTGTAGGGATGGCTTTTGTTGGAGAACACCACAGACAAGTTGAGCAGTGATCAAAGAGGAGGATCTTGAGGCGAATCTTTAAGGAAAGCAAGCGAAGGAGGGAGCGAGGCGAAGGGAATGTGGGATGGAGTTCCAGAGGGTGGGGGCAGAGAGGCTGAAAGCCGACACGTCGATAGTGTGGCAAGCTGGGAGGGGATTACATGGGGCAGGCTAGAGCCTTCCGGATGGAGGGAACGGACAGATCGGAGAGGTAGGAGCGGACAGGACCTTAAAGGTGAGGATGAGAATTTCGAACTCGATCCTCTGAGGGATGAGGAGCCAGTGGAGCCGGATGAGAGTGATTGTAATGGGGTTACGGGGCCTGGCATGGGGCCTGCACACTAGCTGCAGAGTTCTGATATTGTGCAGCTTGTGGAGGTAAGAGTTGGATATTACAATGTAATGTAATATAAATGGATATTTTGAGGTGGCACATCACATGTCTGTGACTGTTGCTTCATGAGATCCTTGAAACAAATAATCTTGTATAAAAGGATTGTATTCTACAGCTGCAGTGTTCTTCATACGAACACAGGGAAGGGCAAGGATGAACCGGATGTCATGTTAAAGTTGAGGGGAGACCATTTGAATCAATGCATAAACTTTATCTTTCTTCAAGTGTAAATTGAAGTGTCAGACTATTTTGAGACCACAACTGGTAAATTGCCCGATTGAATTTTTATTCCAATACTGCCAACATTCTATCAGCGATTTTTTGACCAGGACACTGGGAGAATATCCTTTCTCTGCTTGATTTTTGGTGTCCACCTGAATAACAACAACAACAACAACAACTTAAACTTATAAAGCGCCTTTCACGTCGGGAAAACGTCCCAAGTCGCTGCACAGGAAGCGTGTGACCCGAGCTGGGAGGGGAGTGTTTGGGAAGGCGTGAAACACGTAGGGGAGGTCGAAAGATTCGGGGGGGAACAAAAGGCACGGTCGAAGAGGAAAGTCTTCAAACCGGCCTTGAAAGAGGAAAGGGAAGGAACAAGGCGGAGGGATTGGGGGATGGAATTCCACAGGATGGGAGCGGAGAAACTGAAGGCCCGGCCTCCGATGGTGGGGAGGTTCGGGCGGGGGGCTTGGAGCAGGCCAATTCCTGCTGAACGGAGGGTGGGCTTATAGGGAGAGAGTAGATCGGTTAAATAGGGCGGGGCAAGGCCGTGTAAGGCCTTGAAGAATAGACAGAGGGGACTTCAACTTACTGCCTCAATCAATGGACAGCACTTCCAACCATGCATTGGAGCGTCAGCCTTGACTATGTGAGTTCCACCTGACAATGTGAGGTTTTCAAGGCACAACCTTTTGACTCTGAGGCAAGAGTGTAACCAACTGAGCCAGCTTGACACACAAAGCATACCTCAGATGACTTATTTTGCCCTCATTATTTGGTTGCAACAGCAAATTTTATATGACTCAAAATACTTTTCTTGAAATTGCTAATGAATTGTGTCAACAATGGAAAAACCCAGGGCAATTTACTTTCAAGCGAATTCCCCAGCTACTGTTACCATTTTGTCATTTCTCAGTTATATTACCAAGGTGTCTTTCAATCCATTTGGTTAATTCGCCATTAATACTACGAGCCTTGACCTTTCTTCGAAAACCTCATGCAAAGAACTTCATTGTTTGGATTTCTTAGCTTGTTGCTGTCTCCTGAATGATTCTCGTCTAGCCATTTGCTTAGCTGTTCAAGGAATCGCAGAAAATTGATAAGGGGTGACCCATTTTTTTCTAAAACCATTGTGGTTTCCCCATGCAGCCTCAACATTATTCAGATGGGTCTGTGTGCCCTGCACTTTCCCCCTATACTGTTATTAGGCTTGCTTGTCTATAATTCTTTGACTCACGTTCCTCTCCCATTTAAAAAAAAATACTGTAAATCACCACTCACTACTTATGCGCAATTTATGTACAGCATTTACAGAACTTCAAACAATCAGAGCAGCACCTACTAACCAGATGTTTGCTTATTAAAGCCATAGCCTTGGTAACATAATGCTGGAGAAGACTCGCTGGAGTTTTTTCCTCACTGTTTTATGGCTGTAGAATAATGGTCCCACGTTTTTTATTTCTGCCCAATACCACTTAGAGAAGTATTACATGTTAACATGGGTGATTGAACGTTAGTAAGTTTTCAGAGGATAATAACCTTTTCATTTCCAAGCAAACCACACTCCAAAATTTGATTTATGTACGTATTAAGTGCATAGTTGCAGATTAGCGCACAACTCTGCTCTGATGTAAAGCACAAGGGCAGGCTGATGATGTTAAACCCACATATTTTTGCTGCGTGTTAATTTAGTGTTAATGTGGAATGAAGCATAAATAAATCTCCAGCTGCTTGGCTTTCCTAACACCAAGATATTCATCAACCACTCAATAAAAAACCGACAAATTAACCACTTCATTAAAAAAAGATACCCGTCACAAATTTATAATTTATAATTAGGGCTAGTGTAGATTTTGCATGTGAATCTTTTCTTAAATTATATTTTCATTGTCTTGACATTAAATTAAGATGGATGAGCTCCTAAACTATTTTGTCTGCAACATGATTATTTTTCTTAACTGAAGTGGGATGTTTCGAAATTGGACCACAAGGCTACTTTAATACAAAAAGCTGTCAGGGTTTTCAAACAACCAAATCAGGAGCGAGAGAGGGAACCTGTTGAATGGATAACATTGGGGTGGAGCTGAAGGTGGGAACAAGTAAAGTTGCTTTGACATAGTGGAGCTCAGTGGTGAGAGCATTCGCCTTACCAGCGTGAGACCTGTGTTTCGAATCCAGGCAGATCAGGGCAAAACCTTGAGCAAGTTCCCTTACTCCACACATCTAATAATAATCCGTCCCAGAGCGCTTCACAATAGCGGGTTCCGGAAACGAGCCAGGGGCAGGGGGAGAAAGGTGACCAAAGGCGAGGTCGAAGAAAAAGGTCTTCAGCTGTGACCTGAAACTGGGAAGAGAGGGGGCGAAGTGAAGGGAGTGAGGAAGGGAGTTCCAGAGCCTTGGGGCATGGTGGCTGAAGGCACGGCCGCTGAGGGTGGAGCGGAGGATTCGGGGTACATAGAGGAGGCCAGACCCGGTGGAGCGAAGGCAGCGGGTACTGGTTTGGGGAGAGAGGAGATCAGAGAGCTGGGGTGGGGTAGGGGGGTGCAGAGGAGTGGAGGGATGTGAAAACAAGGGTGAGGATCTTGAAGTTGATCCTCTCTGGGATAGGGAGCCAGTGAAGTCTGGCAAGGACTGGGGTAATGGGGGAGTGAAGCTTGGTGCGGGTGAGTATGTGGGCGGCAGAGCTTTGGATTAGCTGGATTTTGTGGATTGTGGTGGCGGGGAAACCAACGAGGAGGGCATTGCAATGGTCCAGCCGAGAGGTGACAAAGGCATGGACCAAGGTTTCAGTGGCTTTTGGGGTGCGGTATTGCCGGAGACGGGCGATCCGTCGGAGGTGGTAGAAGGCAATGCTGGTGAGGCCCACACATATACAGTCAATTCACTTTACGGTATATTCTGTGAAGCGCTTTGAGATGCCTATAAGATGTGAAAAGCGCTAAATCAAATGCAAGGATTATTGTTATTAAAGTGATAGCTGCTCAACTTGGACCACCTTCCGTCACACCAAGGATCCTGTCACAATATGATGAATTATGCTGGTAATGACATTTTCATGTTTTGTCAGGCTGGCCTGTTGTCAGACCAATGCCTCACTGCCCTCACTGCGAGTCAACAGGATAATGGCTTATGCCTTGTTTTTTAAAAATAAATATGTGTTTTATTCTGGATGGTGTTTGGGTTGAGCAGTTTCTTCCTTTGGAAACGGTGGTGAAATACTGCTTTCATTAGATAACTAATTATTTACACGCCCTATATTAATCTAACCCCATGATTAGATTCATATGTGCTCAGATTTTTATTTTTAAATGATATTTGTGCACCTGTTTTGCAAATCTCTCCCTGCAACCAGAGTCAGACATAGGATGTTATGTTGTCAAAAGACTAAACATCAAATTAATCCTATTTGTAACTGAGAAGCTAAATTAGAAAATAGCTGTGTGGTGAATCAAAACATTACGGTAAATGAACACATTTAAGAAGCGTTGTGAATTTTTTGTGCAGCAGACGTTTATCTGGGTGAAAGAAAGCTTTCATCCTTTGTGGAGAAAAAATAAATCTGTACTTGGCTACCTTCTAAGGCAATACATTATTTCTCATGAGAATAGTTTTGCTAAAGGTGATGTGCATTCTAATGAAAGGGAAAGGAATTGCACGGTATTTCTGGGTCATTGTCATTGTGTTAATGCAACTTATTTAACGTAGCTAACAAGAGATTGTTTGAGCGAGATTTTCCATTGATGTTAAATTTGCTGACCTTGGTGGCAAATGCTTTTAATGGGAAAATGCCATTGCAAATTCAAGCTCCCAAGGTTGATACATTTACTGACCGGGTAGAAAATAGCTCCTATGATTGGGCCTGTGAAAAGATGTGTTCATCATAAAATGTAGCCTTAATATATTGTGTGAATTAACTGAGTAAGGCCAAAAATACTTCAGTATTTATCTTGATAGAGAAATTCTGATCAATATAATTTCCTTTTAAGTGGTGCTGGTATGCCAAAATTAGCTTATCTTACACTGCTTGTAAGGAGTCTACGCTGCTTGTAAGGAGTCTACCTATTGATAATATCCAGTTAAATCCAATGTTGTGTTAGGAACAGGAGTAGGCCATTCAGCCCCTCGAGTCTGTTCCGACATTCTATTAGATCGTTACAAATCTGTACTGAAAGTCCATTTACCTGCCTTTGACCCATTTCCCTTGATACCCTGACCTAACAAAAATCTATCTACCACAATCTTCAAAAAATAGATAAGTTGGATATAAGATATTTTGAAACTACTGTATTAGTAGTACTATTTAAATTTTAGCCCATTTTGAAAGATAATAATGTTGACTTGTCCAGTGGCTTCTTTGGATTGTTGTGAAGCAGAAACACTGAACTAATTTGCTTGACTTGTCCTAATTGTTGTGAGTACCGGCTTCACTTAAAGGAATTTCAAAATCACGAGTCAACTAATTGCTGCAGTTAATTATTTTTCTAAAATCTCTGGGTTGGTAAATTCTCATACCAGTACTTCCAATCATAAGTTTTGTTGTGACCCTATAGTAGTTTGTGCTTATAGTACATGCTGACAATCCAGTGTAATACTGGAGGATAGGTGTCATTGTTAGGATGAGATATATTAAACTGAGGCCTCATCTGGCTGTTAATTAAAAAAAATCCCATGGCACTATTCAGAAAGAGAAGGGGTTTTCTCCCAGTTTCCTGGCTAACAAATCCCCAGACAAAATTTATCATTCACTTGATGCTGTTTGTGGGAAATAGCTGTGTGCTGACTTGCTTTCTCCGACAAATACACAGTCACTACACTTTACATGACAAAGATCTGTGTCAAACACACTTGATATAGCGCTTTTCATGTCTTCCAGATGTCTCAAATTGCTGTTATGATGATTTAAAATGACATACTTTTGTGAAACAAAACCATGTGTTTTCTTCTAAGATCAATATTGCTCAGCTTAGTTGCGGTAATTTAACTTTCCTTCCCTCTCTCCCACTTCCCGACGTGAAAGACACTCTAGAAATGTAATTTTGTTGTTTTTGTTGGTTGTTCCCTGAAGAAACTAACTGAAGTGTAGTTTCACAGCAGGCAGGATGGACTCTCCAGAATTTGACCTAAATGACCGTGCTCTGAGTGAGACCACACAACTTGTTTCGCGAGGCTATTTGATCTGTGTGTGTGCACGTGGTGAAAATTATGTTCACTCTCATGCATAAGCAGGCCATTCCTCCCCTTGCTCCACCTCTGGTGACATTCATGCAAATTACCATATAAATAAATTCCTCCATTGCTTCCCCAATTGAGAGAAGCACATACCAGAAATCAAACTTGTGGGGTCTTCCTTGTACTTGTTGGCAGTAACACATCATATAAATAACATAATAATAATAATATTCCTCCTTGCTTTTGATATATCGCTTTTCACGTCTTCTCGACATCTTGAAGCTCTTCACAGAATAGACTGTAAAGTGAATTGATTGCATATTTGTGGGCGAAGCGTGGCAGCCAGTTGCGCACAGCAGTGTTCCACACACAGTCGTGGATTGAGTGTCCAAATCACAAATTCTTGTTGGATTGCATTCATTCATTGTGCTATCAGAAATATATTGTAGCTAGGAAATTCAGTATTACAGCTTGGCTTCCTGAAGGTTCAGACTAATTGAATTACACAGTACTGAAGGCCACAATTACTGAAGAAAACATTAAATGATCATGCCATATATTTTGCTGGTAATCCTAAAAATACCCCTGGGTTGCTCTTTTTGAGAAGGGAAAATGTTGCTGTCATTTCACAGCAGTTATGTTCATAATTCATAATAAACAAGCATTGGATTAATTGGAAGATCAGCAATTGATTTTGCAGTTAAACGATCATGGGTGCCATCATTTATTATAGTGCTTAAAATTTGCAAAAATGTTTGGCACAAATTAAAAGAAGACTCTGAAAAGGGAACAATGTTGAGTTAATAATAGCTTAAAAATAATAAATTGGTCACTTTAACCCACAATTGTTTGTGGGGACCCTGCTGTGCGCGATTGGCTGTCGTGTTTCTTCCACAAAGTATAGTCAATTCACTTTACAGTATATTCTGTGAAGCACTTTGAGACATCTCAAATATATGAAATGCAAGGATTATTATTATGTGTTTCATATCTTTGGCTAGTTATAGCAATCAATACGTTGTTCATTCTTGGATCTCTGGAGTTTTCAGAACAATTGCTCTTGTAATTACTACAAGCCATTATTTAAATTATTCTTTCTAAAGTTTTCCTGCTATGTGAAGAATTATGGTGTTCAGTATGGGTGGCTGGGCAAGAGAAATGGGAAGGAGATCCAAGTGAAAGGGTCAGAAGTGGAGTTCAGTAACTTGTATTTGTTCAGATGCAGTACATTGTCATATGACAAGTTGGATGACTTTAATGAGCAGTCTTCAAGCTGTTTGAGGTCATTTTAAAATGCTTTCACAGAACTGTGTAAACTCATTTTATTGTGAGCTTCAAATGCTGTGATGTGTCAGCGCAACTCTGCCTATGGAGATGGCCATCACTGTAGAGCTTAATTTCCAGGGATAATCTGATGGCATGGGGAGGTGTTGAGTCAATTTGCTTTGTGTATTTGCATTCGGTCGTTCACTGTTGCTCTTTGTACTAAGACATGCAGATGCAATATATCAGATTGAATCAGCCCATTCAACATCAAACTGCATGCCGCGAATGTTATTTTCAGGTTAGCTGGTTTGTCATGACTGTAAGGAGCCACAGTATGGACAGAAAAGGGTTCGACACAACGAATGTACGGAGCAAAGTATTGCTGATGTATTGCTGATGAATTCCAGACATCCAGCAACTGTACATGATTCTTACATCTGTTCACCCTTCGTAACTGTTTTCTCGCAAGATGTCATTTCAACTAAGTTTTTTTCACCTAGCCCATGGTGAGATATATAGTAATCATCACGGCCTCGCGAGTGGATCTCTTAAGTGCACTTGCGTCAATGCCACTCAGAGCAGTCTACTACCTCAAGAGTATTTCCTCACTCTTGCTATCCCTGTGTTGCTATAAGTAGCAATAATTTGAACCCGTGTCAGGTTTTTGAGTGAGAATCAAATGCAGCCCCAATATTTTTCTCTTTGCAGTAAGCCAAACGGGTATGTCTACGACAGGTTATCTTTTCCTTTACAGTTCTGTACAGGAGTAGTGTTAAGTGAGAAATATTCTGCGTCAGTGTTACAGAGACCTTTTTCGTGTCGAGGATGCCAGCATTTCTGAATGAGATGGATTTATAGATCGCCATTCATGCAGGGTAGCAAGTTGTTGTTGTTGTAGCTATGCCATAATGATTGGTTCCTGAATATAAAAGTGGTGCATTTGCTGACACCTTCAGTGACATCTGGAAGTTAAATTTAAACACACTGTGATTTGTTATATTTGGACTTCTCTGACCTCCACATACTTTCAGTTGTATCTCATTTTACTGTGGTTGATATATTACTCCAGACTGCTTTTTCATAATAATAATAATAATCCTTGCATTTGATATGGCGCCTTATCAAGCCTTTGAAAGAATATACTGTTCAGCACTATATTCAACAAACAACAGCAACAACTTTGATTTATATAGCGCCCTCCACCCTGGACGGCATCTCAGAGCGCTTCACAATAGCGGATCCTGGGATTGAGCCAAGAGCAGGGGATAGAAAGGTGACTAAATACTCTATATTCAAGCGAGTTATTGTTATTGTATGGGCAAAACGCTGCAGCCAATCACCCACAGTGGTGCACCACAAAGTTGTGGATTGAGTGACCAAATTATTATTAGTAATTTTATTTTTAAAGGGATTATTACCCCTGGAAAAGTGATCCACCTGACAACTGGAAGCGTGTGGAATAAGGAAATTTGCCAACCTTTTGTCCCGCCCAGGTATCAAACCTAAGTCCTCTTGCTTGCAAGGCGAGTGTCCTAATCACTAAGCTACAAGACTCCACATCAAGATGTTAATCCTACCACACCAAGATCTGTCTCAGTAATCTCTGGAGTTCATTTATTTTGAGCATCTGCACCATCAAATTTAGCAAATCCTATGCGGCATTAGACTGACTCACTCAATTCAGGCCACCTCTGTAATGCATCACCTCTGAATTTGACATCATCCTGCATGTCTATTTCTATGATGTTATCTGAGGCTTGTTGTGATGTGTTGTGTTGTGTTGCTTTGTTTTCCTGACAAGACTAGAGATAGTGCAAACCTCTATCAATACTGTCTGAAAGTATGAGAAAGATGCATGCAGACTTTATGTTACAAGGTAAAATCCAATGTTTCAAGCATTGCTACTATGCAATGATGAAATAGTCCACAATAGAATAATATACACATTTTATAATATTCAGTGATGCACAGAAGTTATATACAGGACAAATGTTATCATTTCCATGAAAGTTGTATTAAATAATAATGATCCTTGCATTTGATATAGCACTTTTCACATTTTATTGACATCTCAAAGCGCTTCACAGAATGTACTGTAAAGTGAATTAACTGTATATTTGTGATCAACACACGGCAGTCAATTGTGCACAGCAGTGTCCCACAAACAGTTGTGAATTGAAAATGACCAATTTGTATTATTGTGTTTTTTTTTGTCGACGGATTATTATTAGGCGTGTGGAGTAAGGAAACTTGCCCAAGGTTTTGCCCTGATTGGCCTGGATTCGAACACAGGTCTCACGCTTGTAAAGTGAGTGCTCTAACCACTGAGCTACAGGAGCTCATAATTAAATTATTATGAAAGACATCCATACTTCCAATTAGATCAGTGACCTGCCCTAATTTGATATCCTAGCTCCTGTCAGGCTCTTGTCAGAGAGGTGCCATTACTCCCTCATCACTTGGGTATCTGGGGAACCATCTACTGTTTTTCTTGGATCAATTTTACCTTGGAAACAAACTACACATAAATTTCAGTCAAAATTTATACAGCATGCATTGTTCAAGCATATTATAATCATATTGAAACTATTGAAATTATCATTGGTTTAACTATAACACAGTACTGAGAATATCTTGCTAAAAACCAAATACAATCAGCATATATTGACAGTCAGATATTGCACATTGTTGCCATAACTAGAATAGCTCCAACACATCACACATTCGCTGCATTACAAATTTGTTTAGACACATTAAAATGTTTCAAATGGATTGAATGAAGAAGACGTCCTTTAGAGTACATACTGCATCATTAGGTCAGTCACAAGTAATTTTAACAAGTAGATATAGTAGAGGAAATACCCCGAGGCAGATATTGGGAAGGTTTTCATTTCTTATTATAAAGATGAATTGAAATTCATGGTACAATAGCTGTTTTTCAATGATCAGAGCATTATATATCCAAATGTTAGATGGCACAAAGGCTCAAAACTTACAAACGAATTTAAACACAGATGTATGCAAGAACCTACGTGTGGTAAGTAAGAATGAGAAGCACATGGATAAGGTAGAAGTTGCCAAGGAGGAACCTGAAAGAGATCCGGGGAGTGATAATTGAATAATTGACTTGTCGATCATTACGTCAAAACAGTATAAGTTAGCAATAGACAAGACAAACGGGATGCTGGATAGAGTATGTTCCTAAATCAAAGGAAAGCAAATTTCCATTTATACAGCACCTTTTATGTCAAGAGTACATCACAAGGAACAATCCAGCATTTGGTCCGGAGCCTTTCACGTCGGGAGGGACCTCATACAAGTGGATGAAATGTGGTCGGTGAATGTAAGCCCAGTACAATGCTTCAGAATGGACCAAGACAATCGAGCAAGAAGTTAGGGGTTCAGAGTTGCAAAGGGCAAAGGGCAAGTTTTTCTTCACTCGGAATGTAATTAGCGACTGAAACAGGAAGAGTGGTTGAAGCCAGGACAATGGGACCCACTTTTTTTTAATTAAAAAGAAATCAGCTTGACATTGTGATGGAGGATGGCGGAGTGGGTATTCTCGAAGGAGGAGATCAGATGGACCTAAGGATGTTCTTCATCTGAATTAATCTTGTGACCTTGTTTATTTTGGAACCACATGCAGAACTTTATTATTCAAACAGTTGACCGATAGGTTACATGCAGGATTACAGTATCATATATCATACTTACTTTCACAGACTATTTGAGGAGACAAATGTTTCCACACCTTCTCATAGTTGTATTGGTTTTCCACAGCATGTTGACTAACCGGGGTCCCATAGATTTTGCTGCAATTGAATGTGTTAATTTCCTTTGCAGCAAGCCTGGCTTTCATATATCCTGAGGAATCGGATTGCCTCCATTTGCGATCAGACCTTCCACTTCCAGCATATCCTGTTGAACCCCATTGCCATGGCCTAGCAAGTGAATGGTATTTAGCATTCCTCGATTTCCACATGATGGTTTTACATGTATTATTCACAACATCAAATGTGGTTCAGGTCATTAGAGCAACTGTCAGGATTAAATGGTGTAATGCCAAAGTATCTACCACTGCTGAAATGCAGCTTTCAGCTGAAATATCTCCTGTCAAGCTCCTTGTTAGATCATGTGTGAGTAAATCAATGCTATTTATTCACCGTCATTCTGTAACCCGCTGCATTGCTGTTAGAAACAGAGAGCGTAATTTAAACCCTTGGCATTATGTAGGCCTAATGAAAAGCAATTGCCAATTAACTACAGTACAGTGACACTGACAAACAGCAATGAACTTTGTTTAAATTTGTGTGAACTTCTCAAGCCCTACTTGATGTACGTGTATTCCCTGACATTGCATGCTGCAGTCTGTCTCCCAGAGAAATACATTGACATCCATCAATGCAGTTAGCATCCTTCTCTACTCTAGGCTGGGCTTGTACAGGAGTTCAGAGAACATTTTAAATTAAAACATCAAGGACTGTTTGATCATGACGGTGTGACCAGGATCGGTGAAGTAATCACCACCCACCTTTCAATGCACATTTGGTGTGTTCATTTCCTTTGCAGCAGGACTGTATAATGGCCTGGCTTTCATTTATCCTGAGGAAATAACTGATCACAGCAGTATCTTGTCTAAAATGAGCTTAGTTTGTGGCAGAATAATCTGCATGGATTTTCTGCTTCAAGGTATGTTTTATTTCAGTTTTGCAAAATCTGTTAAATCACATAGACCAATTTATTTTGCGTTGTTTTTCTGAAAGCCGAAAGCTTTGAAAATTGTGTGGTGCAAATTTGCTTAATGATATGCTTATTTTTTAAAGTAATAACTCTCAACCCTAGTGCAAGTAATGACAGATTTAAAAATATATATTAATTTTTAAAAACATCACAGGCTAAATCTAATTCTAAATCGTAATGTGTGCTTCTGATCTGTCTTGCATGACAGCTCTTTTTTCCCCCCCACAGGCAAATATTCTCCAGCCATTATTTCTGGTTTCCATAAGAAAAGATATGCTTGATTCAATGTAGAATTGCATACCTTGCAAGGCGCACACAAATAGGTTGCCTTTGGTAATATCTCAGAAGGCTGTTTGTAAAATACACCAGGAGAAATGAAAACACAGATCAATAGGCTGATGTTTCTCATTGGATGCTGATATCCTACTTGTTGGAATGTGTGTGCCGTGTACTGTGTCAGGCAGTTGCACATATTATTTCCAATATTAAATGTTGCATTCAGTATTATGGAAGCTGGTTTTCAAACACTAAATGTTTGAAAATATCAGGCATCAATAAGCCTCGTCAATTCCTCCATTAACCCATTCACGGGTTTTATATTTTTCGATTGAACGAGATCCATTTTCAACTGCAATATTTTGCACGCACAATGTTCAGTGCAAATCCCTACGAATTTATCGGTATTTGATTTCAGATTACTTTTTTTTCAGACAGTAACTTGGGAGGGAGTGTGATTATTTGGGGACTGTATTGATGATCATTGTTGACAGTAAATCTAGCCCAGGCTAGGCCATTGGTAGGATTCTGCCTTTTCTCAGTAAAGGGTTTGTGGGAAGGATGAGCTGTCATTATATTTGATGTGGTGTGTGGAGAATAGAAATCCCCACGGACAAGAACTGTTCATTATGCCTCCTGAAAAACCATTAAAATTTAATCAGTGGAATGTGATCTACTTCTTGTGTAAAGGCAAAGATTTCACGCAGTCATGTGCAGAGGTTTTGGGTGAAATGATGCTGGAATCCTGCCATGTTGTGCACGCAAATATTTGTAAGAAAAAAATACAGATATTTTACACAGACTATACCAGCACTAAAAGATTCAAGGTGTATGTTTGTTGTACTAATAAATCAGCAAGTGTAGTAATTTGTTTACTAAAGCCACATTTTAACATCTGCAGTGGATTTCAGAGTGGAGAATGGAATTTTGTTTATTGTTGAGATTGTATTTTACATTTTCATATGAAATGTGCACTGTAAACCAGATTAAACACAGTCATTATAATATGTGCAATTTAGATTTAGTTTGGTAATTGGGGGGGTGATGACATGATTGTATCTGTCAGGTGTGTACTGTAATGCATTAATGCGTTAACATTGGGAGGAAAATCTGCAAATTAATTTAACTTCAGTTGTATGTAATTCTTGTTCGAATCTCTGTCTGTGTCTCTCTGTCTCTGTCTGTCTCACTCTCCTAGATTTTAATTGATGCAATATCATAGTGTAAGAGGAAGTTTAGATTGAATAAATCAAATAAGAGCTGACCTATTTTGTGTGTTGTGTGCAAAGCAAGTCAAGTATTTGACTTCTAACCAAATTTCTCTTTAGACTTCAAATGAAACCTTGATTGATTATTATACTCAACCTCACCCAGCCAGTCAGGAACCTGGGTGTCTTGTTCGATCCTCAACTGTCTTTCCTCCCCCACATCCAAGGCACGACCCGCTCTGCCTTCCCTCACCTCCACGATATTGCCCAACTCCGCCACTACCTCACCCCTCAAGTCGCTGAAACCCTCATTCATACCTTCATTACATCCAGGCTTGACTACCCTAATGCCCTGCTTGTCAGCCTTCCCAATTCCTCCCTCCGTAAGCCCCCACCTTTCCCTCCACCCTTATAAACTTTCACTCTACCATTGACTATACAGCATAGTCTGTGAAACACTTTGAAATGTCTAGAAGACATGCAAAGCATTATTATTATTATTATTACAGCTGCACAGGTTTTCATTGAAGGTTTGAAAATGTAATTCAGGTTAAGTGAGATTAATTTGCTCCTTAATAATTTGGAATTGTATTTTCCATTTGAATATTTTTTGCTTACACATTTTATGCCATACTTCCTGTGTGCAATATTTTGTATATATTTTATATTCACCCACAAATATATAGTCAGCTTTCGTGCTCTCCTTCCCCCTACCCCGACCGCTCCCCTGACCCTCTTTTCCCCCTTTCTCCCCGATCCCCACTTTCACAAGTGTTTGTGGGACACTGCTGTGCGCAATTTGGCTGCTGTGTTTCGCCCACAAATATACAGTCAATTTTCCTACTTTCCTTCCCTCAACCATGACCCTTCCCCCCCTGGTCTGGTCCCTATTTCTTTTCCCGCCCTTTCTTCCCTCTTTTCTTCTCCCTACCCCGACCCCTCTCCCTTACTCTGGTCCCTATCTTAGGACATTGTTGTATTCCGTGAAGCGCTTTGAGACATTGATAAGACGTGGAAAGCGCTATATAAATGTAAGGCTTATTATTATTATATTATTTATTTTTCCTTTGAGAATGTTTTGATAGAAATAACTAAAAAAAAAAGCCCATTATTTGAGCTAAAAAAAACACATTGCACATTGATGAAGGGACAGATTATAGGACCACACACACAACTGTGGCCTTGGGTTAATTGTACATTTGTTTTTGTCATATATATGTTAGTTTCAACTCTTAATTTACACCGCAAACAGCCCTTCTTAAAGATACCAAAATTGTATTCAACCCATACTAACATTCAAACATTGGCAATCCTGCAGGGATGTATTATAATGCGTGTGGCTCATGCTTTTGTTGCCACAGGAGAGTTGATTGAGAAAGAAGCCATATATTTTACAGTGTCTTATTAGCTCCAGTGGAGTTTAATGACTTTTAGTGAAAGACTAAACTATTGTAGATTCAGATGAAAGTAAAAGGAATTATTTGAACATTGCAATCACAGTCCACAGACAGTATTGTCTTGTTTGCAGCTGTAAAGTTTGACTGCAACAGGGATGTTTTTAATTTTTATAATTTGCATTTCTAGCTGTATCAGCATTTTTTTACCGCTTGTATGTGTGTTTGTCAATGTGTACATAAATAAGTTGGTCAGTTAATCACTTGTGTGTGTATTTGGTAGCGTGGAGCTCCTGTAGCTCAGTGGTTAGAGCATTCGCCTTACAAGCGTGAAACCTATGTTCGAATCCAGGCAGGTCAGGGTGAAACCTTGGGCAAGTTTCCTTACTCCATACGCCTAATAATAATCCATCCCCCCAAAAAAAAATTGGTCATTTCAATCCATGACTGTTTGTGGGACAATGTTGTGCACAATTGACCGCCGTATTTCACCCACAAATATACAGTCAATTCACTTTACAGTATATTCTGTGACACGCTTTGAGATGTTGATAAGAGGTGAAAAGCGCTATATAAAAATGCAAGGGTTATTATTATTGAACTGTGTGGATCGATTTTTGTCAAGTCCACCTGATGTGAAAGGCGCTATACAAATGTAATTTCTGTAGTTGTTATAAGTTCCCAAGGAATGAGCTCGGAATTATTTTATTTTACTCATAAAATGGGGAAGCAAATGCAACAAAATGATTATGCTATATCCAGCTGGTATTAGTTTGGACTGAGAACAGATGCCTTGTGAATTTGGCTCCTGGAAGCACAAAAACTCTACAGATGCTCATAGGCAAACCAAACATTTTCTAAGCATAATTAATGTGCACTGCAGTACCCTGGTTTAACAAATGATGCTTAAATATTTGACTTTTCTGTATACAGTGAGAGGTACTTTATGGGATGGTTTTAATGACTAGGATTGTTTTATATTTAGGAGAGCAAATTTCTACGTCTTTAACATCACAAACAGTAAAAACTGAGGAATGACTAATTAATTCTAATTAGTGTGTCAGAAAAATATCTAAGTTGTCTTGATTTCTGTCGGCTGATAAAGTTCTGAAATGAAGTGAGTTAGAGTGGTTTCATATCTTCAGATACAGATACATCCATAGCGGGTGACTTCTGCTGATGTTATCTATAATAGACAATCTTATTTAGAGAAGCAACAAGGATATTTGGCCAAGGAAATGGAAGTGTCACATTGGCACAGCAGAGAATCCTGTTAAGCGGTTAGTAAAAAGGTTACCGGGTGACCTGATAGAGGTCCTTGAGAGCTCTGATAAGGTTAATAATATATAATATATATGTGGAGCTCCTGTGGCTCAGTGGTTAGAGCACTTGTCTTGCAAGCTGGGGAGACCTGTGTTTGAATCCAGGCAGGTCAGGGCGAAACCTTGGGCAAGTTTCCTTACTCCACACACCTAATAATAATCCCTCCAAAAAAAAACCCACAATAATAAAATTGGTCATTTCAATCCACGACTGTTTGTGGGACACTGCTGTGCGCAATTGGCTGCCATGATTCACCCATAAATATATAGTCAATTCATTTTACAGTATATTCTGTGAAGCGCTTTGAGATGTCAGTAAGATGTGAAAAGCGCTGTATCAAATGCAAGGATTATTATTATTATTATTATAATTTCTGTTGTTTCATGAGTCAGTAATGAGAGGATGCAAATTTAAGATAATCACAAGATAAATTTGGATGACGAGTAGTTGGAATGTCGAATTCTCTGCCACACATTGTTGTTAGAGGATTCCATCAAGTTATTTTAAACATGTAATGTTCAAAATAATTATATATTATACAGTATATATATATACACACACAGGATGACCACAAATCGTGATAATTACCCAATTATCTTACAGACCATAAGAATATCCAAATTTATTTAAGACTTATTGGACATGTAATGGTATCATTATCCGTGTCATTATCCGCTGCCGTGTTTTGCCCACAAATATACAGTCAATTTTCCTACTCTCCTTCATCCTGCCCCGACCCACCTACTCTTGTCGCTACCTGACTGTACAGCGCCTTGGGCTGTCCTCATGATGTGAAAGGCAGTATATAAATGTAAGTTTTGATGGATTGATCACAACTTGTTGGTCGCCCTGTATTAAGATATATTGGGGCAAGTTACGCTGACTTGTGCAGACAGCACCAGCCCAGACCTGATGGGTTAATAAGGTCTGTTCTTTGGGAGTTAAATTGGCTGGTGTATAATGTAATTGGTTTGGTGTGCTTGTAATTGTTGCAATGATTGACTTGGAAATGCTCGAGACTGACACAGGAAGCAGTCCAGCGCAGGTCAAGCATTCAATATATTTTTGGAAAAAATTAATTTGTTGCCATTGCAAAAGAAACACCTTAAAATAGGTAACCCTTGAAGATGTAGGTCTTTTCATTCCAGCGCTTTCATGTTTTCTATGACTTTAAACTGAAAGCTAAGCAGTTCTGTGGCACTAACTGTATACATGAACTTACCAGGGCATATAATGAACAGATTCAATGAATCCCAGTTGTGCACAATTCAATCAGAATTGTAAAATTGAGAGCTGCTTTTGATATTAGAATCAAAATGCTTCCAAATGCATCGTCCCGCCACTCAGCAGAAATTTGACTTAATGGCTCATTCTGTATGCTGAGTAGTCAATAAGATTTGAAAAATCTAGCATCGGTGTAGCAACAGCAAGATAATGCGCAAAATTCTAACTTAGAGTCCTATAGCTTAGTGCTTAGTGGTTGCACTCGCTTTGAAAGCATAAGGACCCGAATTTGATGAAACTTCATCAAACTTCACCGGCTGGGGTGAAACTTTAGACAAGTTTCCTTACTCCACAATCCTCCATTTAACAAGCAGTAAAGTAGGAATCTGTTTGATAATTGAATGGTTGAATGGTGGGTTGCTTTCTGCAGTTAAACATCCCTTTATATGTTAAAAAATCCACCAATCCATAACTGTTTGAGGGATGTGCTGTGTGCAATTGGCTGCTGCTGTCACCCACAAAATATATTGTCAATTCACCTTACAGTGTATTGTGTGAAGCGCTTTGAGACGTCTCAATGACATGATAAAGCCTGTATCAAATGCCAGAATTATTATTATAAAATAAAAGATCAGCAACATTATAATGATTCATTCCCTTGTTCCAGTTATTAATTACCCTCTGTGTATTATGTAGTACTATGTTAATTACAGCTAGCCATACATTATCCATGCACGAGCTGTTCACTGCTGGTGCCTGGGGTTGGGACCAATGAAGACCTGGATAACTTTTCAAAGCCCTAGGATCACCACATCATTTATATTGCGGTGAAGAAAGATTCTATTATTTTATGTATTTAGGTGCTGATAACTTGAGGCAACAGCAGTAAAGCTTTGATTAATTAAACATGGACTAATTACTCAATGAAAATAATCAGCATTTTCCTTATTCTTTAAATTGGTGGTGCATTTTTAATGAAAAGTTCACTTCAAAAACCACAGTGTTAATTATTTAGCCAGTATATTGACTTGCTCGGAATTTCATGTCTCACTCAAGATCTCGTCTCTAAGAAGGACCATTGTGTTTTAGGATTTCTGTGGAGAAAATTAATTTCCTGTACAGTAGATTGAATATTTCCCTGAATTACTCAAACTGAAAGGCATTCTATGGCAAGTTCTCTGGTTCCGAAGTACATGGATTGAGATGCTGTTATTAATTCTGTTGATGGCTTCAGCAGGATATGTGGGTGGTGGATTTCGGAAGCTATTTAGGATCCGATTAAAATAACTGGTGAATTGAATTTTATTAAATTCTGAATAGTATGCACGAGCTTGCGCAGATTACATTTAGAAAATCCTGCCCCGGAGAATGCTAACAATTAAAACAATTCAAAAAGCACTTAATCAAAAGCATTCAGAAAATGTAGAGACACAGCACTATTCTTCTCTTCACTTAATGTGGGGTTTGAAACGCTGGAGATGATGTGCACTTGCTGAATTTTATTTAGGAGTGAAACCAGGAGGCATTTTTTCCACACAGAGGGTTATGGAAATCTGAAATTCTCTCCCTGCAAAAGGATATGGTGCAAAAGTGGGTAATTTGTGGAGTACTGTAGCTCAGTGGTTAGATCACTCACCTTACAAGCATGAGACTTGTGTTCAAATCCAGGCAGGTCAGGGTGAAACCTTGGGCAAGTTTCCTTACCGCACACGCCTAATAATAATGCCTAAAAAACAACAATAATAATAAAAATTGGTCATTTCAATCCATGACAGTTTGTGGGACACTGCTGTACTCAATTGGCTGCCGCATTTCGTCCAGAAATATACAATCAATTCACTTTACAGTACTGTATATTATGTGAAGCGCTTCGAAGGCGTAGAAAGTGCTATATCAAATGCAAGGATTATTATTTTTATTAACTGAAGTTGTGGTACAGATCAGCTGTGATTTTATTGAATGGCAGAACAGGTTAGAGGGGCTGAGAAGCCTATTCTTGTTCCTATGTTTCTATAGTCAGTATATATGTGTTATATATAGTCTTGACCTGTCAGCACACACACACTAACATTTATAAACACACTCAGGTAAAACAGCCTACAGCTATGTTAAATATACGGATTATTATTATTATAAGGTTATAATAATTATGTAAAGTAAAGTTATTGTATAACCCCTCTTAATATTATTACTTCATGAAATTAAACGTATAGAACATTTAACAAATTAAATGTAGCAACTAAAAGCCCATCTCACCTTGTATACTGGGAAGGTAGGTGGGTTGCATTCGAGGAATAATAATGTATTTCTCCTGTAAAGAACTTTGAGACGTCCTCCTGACATGGCAGGACTCTGTCAATTGCAAGGATTGTTATATATATTATTCAGCAAACCAAGAAATGAGGGAGACTGAATTAATTCAGGTAGAAAATACTTGGAAAGAGCGCGAACCGCTGTATTTGACTGGCATTATACTCCGATCATGTAAAAACATTTGCACCAAAAATGGGAAACGGAATAACTCCATTGGTTCAATTTTCTTCATGCTGCTGAAGAGATGCATGTCAGGAGGGAAAAAAGATGAGAAGATTGCTTAATTAACAAGACAGCTCTTAGAGATTAAAAATGTAAAGTCACGGAACTCGTTGATAGTTGGGCTAGGAGATAGATTCAAAGGACAGAATGTAAATATTTAAGAAATGTTGTTGAAAATGATCAGGGTATGGTGGGAAAGAAGGATAACTAATTGTTTTAAGGTACACAAGGTTTGAAGAAAGTGCTTGAAGTTAATAAGGAGAAAATAGAGGGACTGATGAGATTCAAAGAGCGACTGACTCATTATCTCAGAAAACCGTTAGGGGATATGGTTGAAAGGTAGTGTTTTGAAAAGCTTGGGGATTTCAACTGATCCCGTCGAGATGACATGCGCCACACACTCAATGAGAAATAGTAACTTAGAAGAAATGCTTTCAATGCGAAGAATATGACTATTGATCTGCAGGAAAAAAGAATCTATACACAGACAACATCATATTCTGAGGTGACTTGTTACTGTGAGAGTTCAAGGCTCTTAAGCAAAAAAGCAGCTGTCAAATTGTTCTAGTTTTGCCTTCCAGATCAGGTTGGCGAAGCAAATATCATCTGATAAAAGTCTCCAAACGTGTAAAATCACTTCAGTGGTAACCTTGCAGATGAAATTAAGAACTATTATGCTTTTCTTGGCTTTAAATTACCGGGAGCCATTCCAGGACATGATAGCAACCAGATTTAAAGTAATGGATGGGTATGCTAGATATAACATGAGTTACGTGCTTCGCATTCAACAGTCTTTGTTTAAAAGAGTTTCAGCCAAAGAAAAATCGGGCTACCTGTGTGTAGACTTCCCTCAGCAAAGTCTTGACTGTTCAATAGTGTATGGAAGTACAGTATATGGATTCCACTTGTATGACAATGATACTCCCTCTGGTTTGCCTTCTCTAGTATTTACAGTATTTACAGTTGTTAATGGACTGTCGAGTGCAGAATTAAGCTATGGGGTCCAGTAAGGTCACAAATTCAATCACTTGTTTGAATTAGCTGATGCAGATTAATGTCCCATGTTTGTCTGTGCTTAGCGCCTTGGGACATCCTCCTAACGTGAAAGGCACCGAACAAATGTAAGAGGTTGATGGGGTGGGGGGTGCAGAAAATAGAGCAGCTATATTTGACCACAGGATGTTTGGGATGAAAGGGAAATAATACAGGATACCCACAGCTTGAAGGACATGTGGATGTCAGTTCAGGGCAGGATCAGCTATTGGCTATGATTTCTTCCCCCTCAATTAAGTAGCCTGCCATAGCTGTCCACACATGAAAAATGAAGATTGCATTTGAGTGAGTTTGAGGAAACTGATGGCACATGTGGAATTGTACTCCAGCAGAGGTCAGTGCCTTCAGGAAAGATGGAGAAAAATTGGAAAGTGGAAAATATCCTCTCGAGGGACGTTTGCACAAAAGAAGAAGCCTAAGGATGGGTTTTAGTGATGGGATTCGACTTGCTTCTTTTATGACAGATGATATTTCCTTTCGGTTCCGAGCAACTCATGGCTTACACGAGAGACAGTTTATTCTAGACGGCAAACTTTCACAGTTTTAAGACATTTTGCAATTTCAATATCATTCAAATAATTCAAAAAATTCGGAATTTTTATTTAAGTTAAAAATAAATTGAAGATGTTATCATGCCCTTTTCAAAACTTGAGGATGGAAACAATACAATGGTAAAGCGTTCCACAGGAGGTAACTCCATAGACGAGTCACTAGGGAGAGGAAGCTTGATATATTTATTGCACATGGAGTATACTTCAGTGAAAAGAGAGATAAATATCTGCTCCACCCAAAGATGAGCGATGTGCCTTTGTTCATGTTTTTTTGCCAATATATCCTGGAAATGAGAGGAACAATCTCTCTGCTTGGGATGTAAGGTAAAATATTAATAGCAGTAATCCTTGCATTGTGCTGTGCTCTGTCTTTTGTTGAATATAGTGAAAACCAGAGCTCTCCCCAGCCCGGCGGAGCAGACGGTCTGCCTAAAGAGGCATTGCACCCAGCGAAAGTTAATTTTTGCATAAAATAAAATTGCGCATGCACCCTTATTAAACTTATCTTCAAAGACGGGCCCCCTAAGAAAATTGCACCGAGTAGTTTGAAGTCTTAAAAACACCTCTGGCATTTGTTACAGCGCCTGATTACATCTTTGAGTTGTCTCAAAGCGCTTCACCGGATAAACAAGGATTGGTTAGGGTTATCCCTTGTAATCCCTTGTAAGTGAATTTTTGTGGGTGAAATGCAGAGGCCAATTGCACACAGTATGCCCCTTTCAGCAAATAAAAACAGAACTGTGGCAGTGGATGGGCTACTAAATCTAAAGTAAGTCAAATGTCTACAGATCGCAGCGGTGGTACCAATAATCATAACCACCTCATGCACGATAGGTGGGCAGAGGAACCTATTAGAATTGACACATCACTTCATAAGCACATGTGGAAGACAGATTGAAGAGAAGTAAATTGCAATGCAGGGCATAGTTTCATTTAGTTCGCCACATTGTGCTTAATTCCAATAGGTGCTTAAAACTGGATTATTCTGATTGACAAACTGATTTATAAATCCAGCAATTGGTTTGTTTGCATACATGTTGGGGTATAAAACTATAACAATATCCAGGATATCCAATATCCAATAGTTCTCTTCTGAGAACTATTTTTAATTCCTCACTGCCAATTAGTGTTATATTTTGTATGCTTTGGACTGCCTTCTGTCCTCACTTCCCACACACACATATGCCTCATCAAATATAAAATTAGAGTTTTATATCGGTGTATATTTGGAAAAATTGTGTTATTTTACAGGACTGGGAAAGCAGCTTTGGTAGATATGAAACAATGAATAAATAAGCTGGTTGATACCGCAGCAGAAGGAATAATAATTTTGCAGCACAAGGCAAAATAGACCCTACAAGGAGTTGAGGCAGTTTAGATTATTTTCTGCAGGTAATGAATCAGGCGAATACAATAATATAGGTTTATCTCTGAAGAAATAATGCAGGAGATGATATGAATTGGATGACAAGAAAAGCACTCAGGATTGAAAACGAATAAAATGTAAGCAATAAGCTTTAGTTGCCAGAAGTATTTGAAGCAATGGCTTTGTTGGAGAGCAAATATAGAGGTGGCAGGTGAAGATATTTAAGCAGCAATTAGGAGACACTTACTGCGGACAAATGGCAATTATTGCTATTGCACATTGTTGAGAATTAAATATTTAAAGCCTGAGAGGTTGAGCGAATGCTTGTCTGAGGGGTGATGAATGTGGTGGTGTAATAACAAATGTTAACCAGGTATGGTTGTTGATATATTTCATTGAATAAATATTAATTGAATGACCTTGTTCATTCCCTTTATTGTAAGGACTGGGGACTATTGTGTTGGATAATCATCAAACCGAGTTAAAATATCTTTGTTGCATCTATTACTGGTCAACCATTTTCAAAGACACACAAAGCCACACAATATGTGGTTTAACAAAAGGGAAAAGTGCCTGTTCTTGTTACATTGTGCATAATGTATTTGCAGATATTTTTCTTTCCTCTGTGGAAATAAAAGGATTTTAGCCTCAGGGGGGGGAAAAAATAATGGTCAACCACTGTCAGTGTGAAAGGGGCATTAGGATTAAGCTAATCTTAACATCTGAATCCCAAGGGAAAGGATTTTTTTTATTAGTGCTTCTTAAAGTGCATCAACCGAAAGAAACTGGGGGATACAGAGAGGGAAATAACGTTACCATTTACATTGGGTATGAGAGCCGAGAGTGAAGATTACTAATTCAACTCTTATTTTGATCCTTTCAATGTACCAGCTGCTTCAGGTTGTGTTTTCATGTCCCAGAGGAAACTGACTATATAAATGAAGGTCTCGATGTACCCAGGGAGGATTTTGCATGCCTCCTCGTGTTGTCATCCATTAGACCTAAGTGTGACTAAAGGTTAGAGGTTTCACATCAAAGCATCCCTGCACAGATTGAGAAAAAGCCATTAGGTTCCCTAGGAACTGAACAATAAGATTTCCCAAACAGTCACTGGAGTAAATGCTTGGCAATGATTGTCTCCTATCACAACTCTTCAACACTGTTCTTTTAACCTTATTAACCAAAGGAGGGGGAAAAAAACTTCTATTGACGTACAACAAGCACATAATATAAGCGGGTATTGCAAGCTGTCAAATGCACTAAGCAAAATTTGGTTATTACAGATAGGTGGTGGGGGAGTAGGGGGGCAGCATACATTATACATTCATGACTACTTCATCCATGATACATAACTTTAAATGTGCAGCAAGTTGCTCAGCTGTAACTGCATGTTATAATACTAACTAAGTGGTGTGGGATCTCGTCTGATCTCAGCACAGTCGCTCCACATTGATGTGTGCTCGCACATGTTTGTCGCACTGACAGACCGGGGATAAATTTACCTTTCAATGAAACATTTGTTTGCGGAAAAAAATGAAGAAACCGTGGCTAGGTTTAAGCATCATAAAACAAGGCAAACAGGAAATTCAAAGGGATCTTTGAATGATCTGAAAATCATTCTCAACTCCTTTTCTGTGCTTGAAAATACATTTCCAAGTTTAGACTTCAAATGTATTGTCATCTGTTAACAACTTAGTGGTTAGAGCACTTGTCTTGCAAACTCGAAGACCTGGACTCCATTCCTGTGGAGGGCGAAATGTTGGGTAAATTTCCTTACTCTGCATGCCTCTATTCACCAGTGCTTAACAGTAAGTAGGAAACTGGTTGTAATCCCTTTAAAAATAATAATTTGATCACTCAATCCACAACTGTTTGTGGGATATTGCTGTGTGCAATTGCATGTCACGTTTTGCCTCCAAAATATACAGTCAATGTACACTACTGTGTATTCTGTGAAGCATTTTGATATGTATCGAAGATGTGATAAGGCGCTCTATCAAATCTTTAATCATTGTCTTTAAAATAGCTACATAGAATTATCTGCACACCACAAATGAGCTTGAGTGCCTTGACCTTTCCAATGATCAGAGTGTTCTAAAGTTAGGGTGAGTTTACATCATGTCTTGATCGCTTTGGGATGTCCTCCCGACATGAAAGGTGCTCTACAAATGTAATTTTATTGTTGTTGTTGATCATCAAGAAAAGTATTGTCTATTTTTGGTTCATTTAAAATTGAATTAAAACTAATTGTAGATTAGTTGTAAAAGTTTCTCCTTTTTTATTTTCCTTGTTTAATGTCTGCAACATTTTACCTTCCCACCACTTTCTTTTTTGTTTTCCTGGATGGTCAATGGATAGATCTCTCGGTCACAGACTGAACCCCACTTCTTTGAAGTATTGGTCCACAGCACAAAGCTGCTCCAGTCTGCTAGCTTCGAGACAATGGATATTTTCCAATAAATGTTGTTGTATTTGGCTGACATTCTTTGCTGGAGAGGCTGTAGAGATGCTTGGTGTAGAACCACAAATAGAAAACTTTGCGCTAGTGCAGTTGGAGGTTTGAAGGAATTTTTAAGAGACAAAGGAGGAGCTTTATAGTATTAAGCAACGCATCGAGAACCTAGCTGTAGCTGGATGTTTGCACTTGGCTATCTTAGATTTATACTCAAAACAATTAGGCATAAATCTAAGACAGCCCACAGCAGATCAAAGTAAGAATTTAGGAGAAGCGACTGGAGGATGGTGAGAATATGGAAATTGCTGTGCAAATTGGCTGTTTAATTCACCTACAGAAGTAAACAGTCACCACACTATACAGGGAATTGTGTGAGTTCCATTAAGACATCCTGATAGGAAAGGCACAGTATCAATTGTATGGACTATTATTATTTCATTAGCTTTGTCAGTCTCAGTTCAGACTTTGGGAGGAGGGAATGATAAATTGCTTCAAACGTATTCCTTCACATGCTATTTAATTGTGCCCTAGGGGAGGGAACAGAGGAGCAAAAGCGCTAATTATGTATCCATGAAAATATCTCTAGGCTAGACTTCACTGTCCTCTGTTGAGGAGAATACTATAGGCAATTGCTGTTAGCTGAGACGAAAGGATGCAGCGAAAGTAAGTAAAAAAAACTAACCAGTAAATCAAAAAGTACAGTAAGACAATCTGTGTTGCTTATTGCTGAATAATCTGGTTCACATTGTGTTTTTCTGACACATGTTTTCTATGCAAAAAACATCTGCTCGGGCCAGTCACAGCCCATAACTTCAAAATGTACAATAGATTATTTGGGATTGAACTTGTCAAGAATTTTAGCCGTGCTTACATAGAACTATAAATATTTTCTGCTCGAGAATCTTCAGTTGTAACCATTTGTTGACTTTCTGGCATCTATTGTCTACTTGATTTATTTGAGAAGCGACATGTGAGTAGATTAAAAAAAATTAATAGCTGGAATTATTATGTGTTCTACATGAACTCGAAATGTGTTACTTTGGCGCGTCAGTGTAATCGCCTATTTTTTTTAAACAGGTGTTCGTGGTGTGTGTAACCGCAGTTTACAATGGACGCCTTTGAGGAGGAGAACGGAAGCGATCTGAAGTTGAGAGATTCCAGGACGCCTGCTTTTTCCATTGAAGCGCCAACCATCGCATGACATTGATATGCTGCTTTGGAATATCCCAGGTGTGGGTAGCAAACATTTCTTTTCTTTTCAATTAATGAGGTTTTTAAATACCATCTTGAGTTGGTGAAGCTGACTGGCGGTAAATTCAGGAACCTACAGGCCGTGGATTTGTTTTGCTGCTTCTTTTGTGGAAGGGATTCCATTATTTTGGGCACAGATTGAATGTGATGGATTTCTCGCCAGAAATGAGCAGACATGAGAGGAAAGCTGTAAGCCACAAGATAGAAGATCAGAAGAAGGTAAGTCGCATTTGGAGCGTGAAAAGCATGAAGGAAATTTAAATGCATTTCTTGAGCTTAGTGTATAAATGATCAAGTTTGTTAAGAGCGCTGGGTTAAAACTAATTTAGTCATAACTGCACTCTGCAGGACTTGGGAAAGGTTGATGTTCGATAGTCAATTCATCTCAGAACAAAAACAATTTCATGTTTTGGATTGGGTTCTTTATCAGAACTTGAACAAGTTTTAATTCGTATACATACGAGTTGACCATTCTTGGATTAAGTGATAATGTTGGAATCCAATAGTGATGTGCATTTGACACTGTTAAGTATAAAAATGGAGTGAATCTGTAGATTTCTCCCCCCTCCCCACCCACTGCTCCCACCCTCTTAGTTGTAAGGGTGTTATTGTACAACCTGCAGACATCCGCAGGAGACAGCAGCAAACCCAGCCCCCACCCCACGAGAAAAGCTAAATGTGAATATCGGGGTAGTTTAAATTCTAATTGCGCAATTGAGGACAATACCAGTACAGAGTTCTAGCAAACCATTCACAGCACTGGGCCTTTTAGCAATTTAGTAGAATTACCTAAACCCTGATATTCACATACATATATACTGATAATTGTGTTGCTTTGCATCAGCTCATTTAAAATCTTACATCTGGCCCTTTACCTGGTTTAGTGAGCATTTATCTGTGCAGTTTTTTGTTGCCATGTTTGGAGGTATTCCAGTGTGTTGTTTCAATTGCAGAATACACTTGGGTACTATGCTTCTCAGAGCATCATTCACTATGAATGCTACCCTTCCAAGTCCTGTTGCTGAACCAGGCTGGCTGGTCTGTCAACAGCAGTGCCTTGGAGGTGTGTGTGGACCCAACTGGCTCAAATCCCAGATTACTGAGACTGTCCCAGAGTGTTGACTCGATTCCAATATTCCATGGCCAAGTACACCACCTTGGAACCAGCTCAGCTCCTAGGAGACCCTGCTGATGTGGAACATATTAAAAGGTTAAGGATAAACAGAATAAGATTGACACTGAAATATGTGAGAAACCTATTTTGTAATTTGGATTGTAATTGGTTAGATTATACAGTAAACATTGATCCCGAGAATTTGATGGATTTCCGATTTTTGATTGTAAAATGTAGTTTGTTGTTGCATTTTTAACCATGTTAACAAACAGTGGCACGACTGGTTTGGACAACCAACTACAAATGGCAGTCATGTTTTCAAATTCTGTGGCAAGCGTAGAAAACATAACCGTTGAAGCCTCTGCAGGGAGTTCCTTTCTTTTCTACTATATGGCTGTGTGTTCCCTTGTGTTGAAAATGAGTTAATATGAGATCATATGCAACCTTTCGTGCAGCCCAGTTGTATTTATGCCATAAATGAAAGGTCACAGAAGCCTGGATATTAACCTGAAGTGACAGTGGAAACAGATTTAACAAATCAATCTGCTTCAACTGGGCAAGTTACGTCTTTATATAAAAAGTTAGAACATTGTAATGCGATCTCAGTTTAAATATTTTCCCCACTGTTCGACCTTTTCACATGATTATCGTACAACAAGATTTTCTTTTTTTCCAACTCTCGCTCCTTACAGATGATTCGAGTAATAACACATGTTTCAGATGGTTTTTTGATATGCGCAGGTTTCTTTATCTACCAGCACCACCTGCTAGCCTTGAGCTGAAGCTCCTAACACATTGGTTCGATTTGTGAAGTGCTGGGGTCATCATTGTCATAGTTTTTTTAAATTTAAAAATAAGGCCTATGTACATGCTCTATCACTGACTAATTCTGATGCACATGACCTTGTGTAAAGTGTTCAGATACTGTGAAGCAAAGCAGAAACAGAGTTGAACTTTTGGTGATCAGAAAAAGGTTTGCTGTTTTCACTCAACAGCTAGCCTTTTGCAATATAAATTGCACTCCCTTGCCTCCTTCAAGACTCGTCTCAAGACCCTCGTCTTCGACCGTGCCTTTGAACACCTTTCTACCTCACCCCTTGCCCTCCACCCTCCCCATTCCCAATCCCTACCTCAGGTCCAAAACACTGATTGTCCATCGCCTTGGGACGTCCTCCTGACGTGAAAGGCGCAATACAAATGTTATCAACAGAAAATATTAAAAATAGAAAATATTAAAAATATTAAAAATTAAAAACACCATACATTAAATATGAAACCAGTGTGTAATTACGTGTGCTATTTTTACTGGACGTGTGTCATTTATACAGGCACTGCACTCATCTGAAACAGCAAAAGATCAATGAATACCCTCCGCTTAGCCATGAAAACTGCATTGCCTCCTTTCAGATACTTGCTCCGCAGTGAATAGTGTACAGAATACTGATCTTCCAGCACTTAAAGTGCAAGACTATCCAGAGATGCACAATAGCAATATCAAAAAGTATACGATTTAAATCATCTTATAATCGTATACATCCTATTACTGTACATGGTTTATTTTAATTCAATGTCCTATTCAGAAAGGTCTACAGTATTGTATATCTAGAATAAAGTATTTTGCAAAATAATGTTTAAAGTAATTGCTGAGTTAAAATATTATTTTCTATTGCATACAACCGCATCATGTCTGAACTTATACTTTTCACCATATGAGCCAATATAAGCCAACTCTACTGCTTGCTCCTCATCCCTTACACTTTTCCTCTGCTTCAAGAATCGATAATAAAATAGTATTGATCCTTGCATTTGATATAACGCTTTTCATGTCTTCTAGACGTCTCAAAGTGCTTCACAGAATACACTGTAATGTGAATTGACTGTATATTTTGTGGACGAAACACGGCAGCCAATTGCACGCAGCAACGTCTCACAAACAGTTGTGGATCGAGTGACCGACTTTTTCTTGTTTTTTTTCTTGAGGGATTATTATCAGGCACGTGGAGTAAGGGAACTTGCCCAAGGTTGTGCCCAAGAATTTATTGAATTCCCTTTGAAAATCTGTAGAATCCTGTATGATATGAATGGTTTTGTGGTTGAGAATTGCAAAAAATAATATTTTTTAAGATCCCTTTTGTTACAATTCCCCCTTTTTTTGGTACTCATCATGATCCTTTGTGAATTTTGTTTTATATTCTGCTGTTTACTAAATTAAAAAGCAAGTTGTGGGGAACCCAAGCTGCTGAGACAAACCCGTGCCCAAGAATCTTTCAATAGTGCGGCGACAGCAAAAATAAAATTGCCAACTGAAGCAGAAGCGCCACCTGCTCCGATTATTGGCCCAAAGCCCTCTAATGCACTGGGCTAAAGAATGATCTATGTACAGTACTAGTGTTAGGATGAAGTAATGGGTATTTACCCTCATGTTTTTAAAATTTTGTGTGTTGTCAGGTGGTAATAATGATAATAATAATCATTGCATTTGATATAGCGCCTTATCGTGACCTCAAAGCCCTTCGCAGACTGTAAAGTGAATTGACTATATTTTTTGGACGAAATGTGGCAGCCATTATCTATTTATTGCAATTTTTCACCCAGAGGATGGTGGAAATCTAGAACCCTACCCCCAAAAAGCTGTGGTTAATCAATCCATTAACCCTAAACCTAACCCTAGGTTTTTTGAGGTGTATAGCTTTATGTTAGGTCGATGTTTTTATGTTAGGTCGATGTACAGTATTAGGATTAGGGGCAAGGGCAGGTAATTGGATTTGAGGTACAGATCAGCCATGTTCTTATAGAATAGGGAAACAGGCTTGAGGAACTGTACAGCCTACTCCTGTTTCTATGCTATTTTGGCACAGAATCTGTATATTTTGTTTAGCGAGTGTTGCTGTGGACAACAAGAAACCAGCAGTTTCTTTATTTTCTGAAAAAGCAAATTTAGATTGAAGAACAACAACAACAAACAAAATTGCACTTATATAGCGCCTTTCACATCGGGAAGATGTCCCAAAGCGCTGAACAGTCTGGTCGGGACCTGAGCGGGAGGGCGGAGTGGGGAGTGGGAGAGGTTCGAAGTAGGGGGAAGGGGAAGGAGAGTGGGAGAGGGGCAAGAGTTAGTGGGGCAGCTGAAAGCACGGTTGAAGAGAAAGGTCTTGAGACCAGCCTTGAAAGAGGAAAGGGAGGAAGCCAGGTGGAGGGTCTGCGGGATGGAGTTCCACAGTATGGGAGCAGAGAGGCTGAAAGCCCGGCCGCCGATGTTAGGGCGGTGGACGCGGAGCAGGCCTGAGTCTGCTGAACGGAGGGTGTGAGCAGGCTGGTAGGGAGACAGTAGGTCAGAGAGATAAGCGGGGGCAAGGCCGTGAATGGCCTTGAAAGTGAGGACAAGGATCTTAAATTCGATCTTCTGGGTGATGGGGAGCCAGTGGAGACGGGCGAGGGTGGGAGTGATGTGGTCGCGAAGCCTGGTATGGGAGAGTACACGAGCTGCAGAATTCTGAATGATCTACAGCCTGTGAAGCGATGAACTGGGGAGGCCGACGAGGAGAGAGTTCCCATAGTCGAGCTTGGAAGTGATAAAGGTGTGGATGAGGGTTTCGGCGGCATGGGGGCTGAGGTAGTGGTGGAGTCTGGCAATATTGTGGAGGTGATGGAAGGCTGTGCCGGTCATGGAACGGATGTGGGGGAGGAAGGATAGCTCAGGGTCGAACAAGATGCCCAGATTCCTGATTGGCTTCGAGAGGTGTAGAGAGCAGCCTTGAATGCTGATGTTGTCAGTGCCTGAGATGCGGAGGTGCTGACGTGAGCCATTCAGGAGGGCTTCCGTCTTGTTGATGTTGAGTTGTAGGAAATTGGCCCTCGTCCAGGACTCAATGTCGGACAGACATGCAGTCAGAACGCCAGTTGTCCTGGATTTGAGGGTTGATGCGGATAGGTAGAGTTGGGAGTCATCCGTGTACATGTGGAAATTTATCCCATGTCTACGGATGATGTCACCCAGGGGGAGAGTGTAGAGGGTGAAGAGCAGGGGGCCAAGGACAAAGCCCTGGGGAATGCCGCATGTGACTCTGCGGGGGCTGGAGGAGAAGCCGTTGGAAGAGACGAAGGCGATGGGAGAGGTAGGATAGGAACCATTCGAGGACAGATCCTTGGGTTGAGGAGGGAGGAAAGGCGGTGGAGGAGGATAAGAAAGCAAATCTCCTCAAATAAAAGTTTAATTAGAGATGTTCTGTTGATCGATTGTTTGAAGGATTCTGAGTCATAGGTTCCTGATGGCGACAGGTGCTTTCTGGTTGATCAAATAGCTTAAGTAAACATTGGTATGTTTCAGGTGATGGTGAGCAGAATGTTTTGAGCCTAATTATGTGCTAGTTTCTCTGCATCCAAATAGAACCTCTTGCTTCTGATCAACCAGCAATAATGTTAGAGGAAACATTTTCAAAGAGGCTGCAATTCAGTGCAGAGTAGTTTTGCTGATGCTTCTAAACGAAAACAGTTCTGATGCTGTTACGCATATGCTAATTCTTGAGATAATGTAGTAAAACTTAATATCTTTGCATTATCGTACAGCGGGTACATAAACCTGTCTTGACAACCAGCAGCATTACAGGAATAATAATAAAAATGATAATATTCCCTGCATTTGGTAGAGCGCTTTTCACGTCTTCTAGATGCCTCAAAGCGCTTCACAGAAAATACTGTGAAGTATATTCAATACTTCGAAGTGAATTGACTGTATATTGGTGGGTGAAACGCAGCGTCTTCAAACCTCTCGGGTCCTGATTGTTGTTTTTGAGATTTGATTTAAACTGATTAAATGTTGCTGCACAGTATCAATGTAACCTGAACCTCTTGATTTTATTAGTCTTGTGATTAGCTTGTGTGACTGCATTCCCACATTTTAAATATCGCACTCTTTGACAACTTGTAAATGCTGAATTGCTGGAGTGAAATTGTGCCGCAGGAGGAATTCCAGAAGGAACCCTGCTTTGAATGTTGTCCTATGTTTAATAGCTGATCTGTATCAGAGAGGCAATGAAGCTTCAACAGTCATACGCTAGAAGAAAAAAAATTAACATATAAAAGGTGAGTTATTTTTTGTTCACCAACATTTAACTCTGTTAGGAATGTTGATTTGTTTGTTAACAATGCTGTTAAGCGGAATATCGCACTGCTTGAATAAAATTGTATAATTTCATGGAACTTGATGGTTTTGGAGGGCTTGGGTGTATAAATAGAAACTGTAATTTTGCATGCCATGTGATGTGAAGGCCACTGTCAGTTTACTGTTCTGATGAATGTTAGAGGTTTGCAGAAAAGCAATGCAACTCATTCAGCTTGTCCCGGCAGCAATCTCAGCATTCAGGGCCAATGCTAACCATTTGTTTTCCCTTCCATCTTAGATCCAAGAACCTGTCCATTCCTTATGCTAAATGCTGCTTCTAAATCTTTATTCATTGAGTCAGATGGCAGTCTGTTGCTTAAGTCTGTTATTCTACACGTGATCTGTACCTCACCAATTTATTTGTGCATTTTGAAAGCTTGGATCAGGGCCTACTTTTTCAGTTCTTTCTACTTTTAAAAATTGATGCACATCACTTAGGTTCTCTTTTAACTCATCACTTTAAAACATAATATTATCTGAGGATGATGGGCTTAGCTGAGGTTTGGCACAGTACAGAGATTAAAATATAATGCAGCTGACTAATAGTTGTCAAACTCACTTCATTAGACTTGAAATCGATTGTATAGATGGACCTCTATGGCCTTGCACAATATATGTGCCTGTCTGTGTTGTTTATAATAATAATAATAATAATAATCCTTGCACTTGATATAGTGCTTTTCACGTCTTCTAGACATCTCAAAGCGTTTCACAGAATATACTGTGAAGTGAATTGACTGTATATTTGCGGGTGAAATGTGGCAGCCAATTGCTCACCATGTGTCCCACAAACAGTCGTGGATTGAAATGACCAATTTATTATTGAGGTTTTTTTTTTGGAGGGATTATTATTTGGTGTGTGGAGTAAGGAAACTTGCCCAAGGTATTGCCTTGACCTGCCTGGATTTGAACACATGTCATGCTTGTAGGGCGAATGCTCTCACCGCTGAGCTACAGGGCTCCATGTGGTAGCATGTTTGCCTCTGGGAAAAAGGTGATGAGCTTTTTCTCACCCCGCACCAAGACTTGAGCTCATCATCTTGGCTGACATTCTAGTGCAGAGATTGAGGGAACATGAAACTGTTAGGAGGAAACATCTTGTAGATGAAACATTAAACCAAGGCATGAAGTATTCAGGTGGACATTAAACTTCAGATGCATTTGATGTACTTTATATAACCAGCCACAGGCTTAGTTAGCTGCTAAAGATAAGATGATGAAAATATTTCAATTTTCTTAAGGTGAACGTGGGGCATTGTCCTGCGCAAATTAGTCACTGCACCATTTGGTAAATTTTGTGAAGCGCTTTGAGATTTCCTGAACTGAAAGGCAGAAACAATATCAAATCGATGGATTTATTAATAAGAATCCAAACACCTACATCATTGGTCATGATGAGAGATAGCGAGTGAAGTGTCCTTCAACATTTCTGTATCTCCCATCTTGTACAACTGATATTTGCCACTTCAGAATTTTTTTAATATCAAGGTTAAAATGTGATCTGTTAAATTTAAATTACATTAATCCCAGAAACAGATTTGCTCTGGAATGGAATATATTTGCATATAGAGTATCTGCTAAACCCTTGTGATTGGTGTCAGGTTTTTGATCTTCTACCCTTGCTAGAATACGGTTTACATTTTATTTGGCAGAAGGATATTGCAGGATAGTTTTACTAGATACTTGAAAAAGCTAAATTGTCTCAATTGCAATACAAACAGTTTGTAATGTTAAGGAGCTCTAATGCTATAACAGGATTTACACCCACAAGGATGGAGGAGGAAACAAAAACTTTAACTTAAGCACATACAGAACTGAAGTTATTTTCTTGCTTCTTCAAGATGTTAAACAGGAAAAAGTTCCCCATAACCCATTTATTAAAACCGCTGGTTATAATTCTATGAGTGTGGAGCTTTTGATAGTGCAGCTGCTAATGAGGGAATGAAGGGAATACTGTGATTTAACAACAACAACAACAAATTACATTTATAGAGCGCCTTTCACGTCGGGAGGACGTCCCAAGGCGCTGCACAGGAGGAGTGTGACCCGAGCTGGGAGGGGAGTGTTTGGGAAGGGGTGAAACACGAAGTGGAGGTTGAAAAATTCGGGGTGGAACAAAAGGCACGGTCGAAGAGGAAAGTCTTCAAACCGGCCTTGAAAGAGGAAAGGGAAGAAACGAGACGGAGGGATTGGGGGATAGTATTCCATAGGGTGGGAGCGGAGAAACTGAAGGCCCGGCCTCCGATGGTGGGGCGGTTCGGGCGGGAGGCTTGGAGCAGGCCAAGTCCTGTTGAACGGAGGGTCCGGGTGGGTTTGTAGGGGGAAAGTAGATTAGTTAAATAGGGCGGGGCGAGGCCGTGTAAGGCCTTGAAGGTGAGGATGAGGATCTTGAACTCGATCCTCTGGAGGATGGGGAGCCAGTGGAGACGGGCGAGGGTGGGGGTTATATGGTCGCTGAGGCGGGTGCGGGATAATACACGGGCTGCAAAGTTTTGGATGACCTGCAGCCTGTGAATGGAGGAACTGGGGAGGCCGACGAGGAGAGAGTTTCCATAGTCCAGCCTCGAGGTGATGTACGCGTGCACGAGTGTTTCGGCAGCGCGGGGGGTAAGATATTTGCGGAGCCTGGCAATGTTGCGCAGGTGGAAATAAGCGGTGCCGGTCAAGGCACGGATGTGGGGGAGGAAGGAGAGTTTTTGATCGAACATGATGCCGAGGTTCCTGATTGGCTTTGTGAGGTGGAGAGTGCAGCCTTGGATGTTGAGGCTGGTTAGAGAACAGTGTTGATTTTTGAGAATTCCTCATGAATGGATATGCATGTGCACAACTGAATCAAAACTGTATTTTTCATTCTACCTTTTTCAAAGCAATAAAGAAATTTGGAAGTGGAATCTCGTGGTGAGGTTTCCTTGTGATTAACTGCATGGTTTATTCTGAGATCCAATGGGACTTACTGACTCTAGGGCAGTTTTGAATATACTGTCAGCTGTGCGGGGAAGCTTAGAGTATCACAAAATGCCTCCGTTCCAGCACAAATTGGAGTTTGGGATATTAGTTCCTCCTGTAAGATTGGACATTTCTTAGAAATTACAAATAGGTGTTTGGTGAGTGGGTTAAAGTAGAGATGTCACACTCCCCACAATTGCACAGGATAGAATTCCACTAAGAGATCTTTCTAGGAGCTGAGACTGACATCTTTTGGTTTATGAATATTTGAACAGTTTTCATGTCCCCTGTGATATGATGTTATCTCGATTGGAGTAATTCCATCATAGTTCTGTTTTGAGGGTTGTCAGTGATTTGCATTATGCTGCTCTGCATTACCTACAACAAGTAACAGACATTAAAGTTTAAATAGAACATTACCAGAGCAAGAGATCTATAGGGGCTGCCGTTTTAAATACTAACCGTAAGGGCTCTTTTTTTCAGACAAAATCACAGCACCGTGGATCTGCAAAAATGTTTGAAACTATATGTTATGATATGTTTCTATTTATTTGCAGTTTATCTAAGTTCACTTTGAACACTCAGCCTGGTGGATGTGGAAGCTGCCTATTCCTTTCTTCACACCTTCCAAGCTTCCAGCGCTTTGGGACGTCTTCGCGACATCAAAGGCGCTATATAAGTACACTTTTATTGTTGTTGTTGTTCCCTGGTTATCAGGTATTCATTGTTTGAGGTGTGAGTCCACCACTTGTTCCGCTCTGGTCAAGTCTCAATGTTTTCCTTTCAACACGGGAACAGTGGTGCTTGAATCATGCTGATTTATCCCACTCAAAATCATGACTGCAGTACTATCACTCTTTCTATCATGGCATTATTACGTTAATCGTAGTTTGTAATTGTGCTATTTTTACACAATTACCTTGGTTTCTATGTACTGTGTTGCCAACACTATTCTAACATTGATGTCAGCTTTCCATGCTATTCCAAATATATACTGCTGTGTGCTACATAATATTATTAATAAGAATCCTTATACTGTATTTAGTATAGGAGGACATATCAAAGTGCTTCATAGAATATACTGCAAAGTCAAGTGACTCTTGAACTGTGCAGCACAGTAAAGTCAACTAAAGGTCTGGATAGAGAGAGAAGAAATCTCAGGTTTGTTGGGCAATTGTTCTTGTTTGACTTAGACACTGAGGTATGGATCCTACTTAAAGCTCTAATTGCTTCGAGTGACTTGTACTGTACCTATTTCTAAATGGATTGTATGGTCATTTTGCACTAAGTCCATTGGGTCTGTCATAATTTTTTACATAATAAGAATCCTCGCATTTGATATAGCATCTTATTCTTTTGTTGGTGTGTCCCAAAGTGCTTCACAGAATATATTGTAATGTGGATTGCCTGTGCATTTTGTGGGTTGGCATGGCAGCCAAATGCACACCGTAATGGTCTGTGTCATCCATGCTACACATTGATGTACAGTAATTGCTTTATAACCGGTCTTTTTTTTTTACAATATTGTTCTTTCAATGATTCCCAATGACGGTCTTATGGACTGTTTAGTATATTAATAAAGGAATGAATTCCTCTAAGGTTCATACTTGTAATTTATTCCACAGACTCAAAATTGCTGAGACCAAACAGCCATTGATTTAAAGGAACCCTTGGCAGGAGTATATAAATAGTTAATGTGGTCCATAACCTCTTGTGTTGTGTTGCTTTTTCTAATGTACGATGAAACTCAGATGTTGCACTGATGCTTTCTCAACAGAGACTGCCTTAAGATAAATACGATCAACTACAGACATTTATCACTGTTAACGTGGAATTCAGCATGTAATATTTTTACCGAGTGAAAAACATATTTTTAAACAAGACCAATTGTGTGTTTGCATCCTAACTCAGTGCCATGACATTCCACCCGGGTCTCGGTTTACTCCATGAAAGTAGGATTTCAGATTGTACAGAATTTATCACAGTGTTTTGAATTCTGTTTTAACTTTGCAGCCAATTTTCTGTAGTTCTTAAAATAAACTTGCAGATAATCAGCTTCAAAATTAAAGGCTGAATTTAAGAATTGGACAAATTCTCAACCATGTAAAATGTTCCTCTTTTTATTATTATAGCATGTTAGAGTACATATGCTCAAGTCACTGGCTGCTGTCTACATTTGCAGTTTTCCATCCTTAATATTTTGTTATTTCAACACTTATGTGGCTGAAAGACCCAGGTGAAATGTCTACCCACATGTTTCAAGAGCACTGACAATTTGTTGTTGAAACGCTTTTTGGAAAAACAGTATTCTAATGCAGCCTTACAATTTACTTCTTTGTTTTAAAAACTACTTTACGGGCCCATTTGAATTGCAGACTCTCTCTTCGGCTATTGTAAAGAGACAGATCAATCCATTAGCAAAAGAAGTCTAGAGATTTCAGTTCTGACTCAGTTTGCCAAACTGTTTGATTTAATCCAAACTGATTTCAGATTTTGCTTGAAGCATAGTCACTTTGGATTACCAACATTGAACCATGTAGACAAGAATTAATGCATTCATAAAACTGCACATGCTCAGAAGCCCTGCTGATTTTTTTCTGCCTCAATGAATAACTGCTTTTCAGGTGAAATTGATCTTACATTTGGTGAACCCTTTAAATACTCATTAAGATTCTTAATCAGCAAAGAATGTATTGATCCTGTGCTGTGGCACTGAGGTATTTCATTTGCTTTGGTTCAAGAATTCATACCTTGTATTTGCGTTCAAGACTGAGGCAATTGTTTTAAATCTGGTTGCATTCATCAGGCTAACTGTAGGCAGTTCCTTGTTGTTTGACAAGCTGAGAGTTGATGACAAGCCATAATAAGAATGCTTGTATTTGATATTGTGCCTTATCATGTTTTTGAGAACTTTACAGAAGATGCTGTAAAGTGTATATTTTGTGGGCAAAATCCCATCTTATTATTTATATATGAAGGTATATATATAATGATAATAATCCTTGCATTGATATCATGTTATTCATGTCTTCTAGATGTCTCGAAGCGCTTGACAAAATCTTCTACAAAATATGTACTTTTTATGGCCTAGACTTGTTTTAAATCTCCGTCAGTTGTGCATTGTATCTACCCAGTAATATAGGACATCTATTTATCCATATCACGTCTTTGAGATGTCTCAATTCCATTGCCATCAGACCCTTTGTTCAATGAACTAAATTCTCTTACTTTTTTTGGGAAGATAAATATATTTTTATAATGGAGTAGAGCCTTCGATTAGTAAACACAGCATCTGAATAAATATTTATAGTGGTGCATACTGATGAAAAATACAATTACAAAATCATTTAAATAATTAATTGTTAATTGTAGTTTTAATTCGTAAAACATAATTGATATTTAGCACTAATGAGTCTTTCATTCAGCACTAATTAAATGCAGCAATGCACTGATGACTAGATGACTGGGGTCTTTTTTTAAGTACAGTATCATGAAAGTGCATATAATTTGAATGGAAGGATAGCGTTTGGATTTATAAAAGATTTAAAAAATGTCAAATATTTATAAAATGTCAAATACAATACTTTTGGATGCACTGAGACAGTAGAAGAGTGAGTAATAATATTTTCTTTTACAACTGAGTTATGGTGGGTTAGAGTATAACTATTCTCTTGTGGGCAGGGGTTAGTCCTCTCTAGTGGTCTCGGTAGTCCAATTCCTAAGTCCTCAGTATTTCAATTCGCTGCTGATGACAGACCAGCCAGTCTGACTCATTGGCAGGACTTGGAGGGGCAGTCACTGGGAGCAAGGATTCTTCCCACTCGGCTGCTGTTAAACACGAAACCCAAAGTCCAAATGTGCAGGATGGTTTTAGTTGGACAAGGAAGGACATTTCTAAGTGTAGAAACATACATAGGTGAAACGCTGTCTAGTTTGGATATTCTTATGCATGGTGATGGGTTTCCACAATGGTCAGTCACCCAGCCTACCAAAGAAAAGAGAGTTTCAGTAGATATAGGTGAAACAATGATTGCTGTCTACATTTATAGTTTTTCAACAACAATATTTTGATATTTCTAGAACTGTGTGTCTAAAAGATCTGGGGAAAAATGCCTATTGTGCACAGACTTTCAAGCAGATATCGTTCAAAATGAAAGGCTTTTGAAAAGATTAATTTTGGACATCGTAAAATCATTTGTATATTCATGTTTCTGCCACTCATATATATCTATTGTCTATGTTACAATGGAATTTACTCAGTTCCCAATTATATACTTTAAAGTGTTTCAAAATATTTGGGTGCAGTTCCCCCCAAAATTTAAATCTGCATTCTTGTGCTACCAAAAGATCATACCACTGAAAGGTTGGAAATGACAATTATCAGAGGAATAAAACTATCCTGTAGAGTAAAATGAAGTATTTAAGCAATAAAAAATAAATGTGTGCTACTTTATGAATGGTTGTGACAGTGTGGGCTGGTTTAACTCTACACATGCTATTGCAATAGCGCTATTATCAGAGGTTCACTTAGAGAGCCATTGCAACAGCTTTGGCAGTCTTGTTGCATTATCATCAGATCAAAATATATAAAGATGCTTTTACTGTTGGCTTCCATTCAACTGCATACATGCTTGGAGCACTCAGGCTCATCTTTGTCATTGCAGCAGAAAAACGTAGGTATCAGTAGTACAAGAAACTGGTGCTGTTCAGTTGTCTGAGGTGTTGTGTTGTCAGAAAGGCTGTGCTATGATGAGATAACGTTTCTGTTTACCTGCTGCTCATTACAGAAATCACGATAAATTATTTCGCTGCTTAATAAATGTGTGGCTTGCATGATAAATAAGGAGGATAAATGCTTTAAGGAAAGGAAAGAATAAATGAAGAGGAATGGAGAAGTGAATCCGGGAGAAATGAAGATGAATTTTGAGTTCATATTACCAGGAGCGAAGCTGAAATATTCCATTATAAATAGTGAAAAGATGGTGATCAATGTAAGATGCTTTAAATTTGAGGAAATTACTTTGCTTGGCCAGGTGTATTTGTATAGTAGACTATCCCAGTGTCAATTGTTATGTCCTGCTATGTGACAGAGAGAGTAATACAATAAAACCTTGTTTATCCGGTACCCAACCAACCGGCATACTCAACCAACCAGTATCTCCTAATTGTATTGGGAGATCTGGGACACTCGCGGTATGCTCACTGCGCATGCGCCATACATGCGCACTTATTAACCTTACCAAACGCTGGAATGCTTTTTTACTAATCATTTTACCGAGTGTGCTGGAATGCTTTATTGGTAAGTATCCATACAACATTCTGTTATTATTTAGTCTATTATTAATATGGTATGTTTAAACATAAGTTAATTTTTTGTGTAGGATTTTCGGCAACTTGCCGCTCGAATATCCGGCATATTTAATTAACCGACACCGGTCAGGTCCCGAGGGTGCTGGATAATGAAGATTTTAATGTACAGTATATTGAATGCTGATATAACACTATATTTAAATTGAATCTACTCACATGAAGCAAAGATTTTACTGAAGAAAAATATCTATTTTTAAAGAGACTTGTTGCACATAAATGTGACCATACACATGAACAATCTGTTATCCAGCTATCCACTATCTTTGTGTTATGTGTCAATATGGATTTGCTTCTGTCTTACGGACAACGATCCTTGCATTTGAAATACCATCTGGTCATGTTGCCAAGATTTCTCAAAGCGATTCACAGATATTGCCTAAAATGGATTTACTATGTATTTTGTGGCTGAGGCATTTGTACAGTAGGCTACAGCAGCATAATAACCAAACAAGCACATGTATTTGCCCTTTAGTTTGATACAGAATTACTGGCATGTATATTGTTGGCTGTAAATTGTAACCTGAAAAAAACTCGGGGACATTTGGTGTGACAACAATATCACTATGGATAACATTAAATATCTTTCGGAACCCTTTCCTGCAGTTTCAATAGAGTTAATAGTCTGATTAATTTAGTGAAACATGGCTTGTTGGAATGTAAAACAACTTGCACTTATATAGCGTCTTCCATGCTGGTAACGTCTCCAAGTGCTTAACTGTGATGGAGTCTGACTCCAAGCCACGGTCAAAGAGGAAGGTTTTCAGGCGGGACTTGAAAAAAGAGAGAGAGGGGACAAAACAGTGAGATTGACAAAGTGTTCCAGAGTTTTGTGGCGTAATGTCAAAACCAAAGAATAACATTTATTTTGTAAAAGAATGTGAGCCAACAAGAGGCATACAATACTAACGGCATGAAGTGGAGGGTTAGAAACAACTATAATAAGGTTTATTGGGATATGGAATCTATTTGTCGAGTGGGGATTAAAGACTGGTTAAAGTATTCAAAAGAACCGTAGAGAATTAGAATGAAGATATGGAAATAGAGCAATGGAATGAAATCAAACCCAGTCTTCATAAATCACTTTGTGCTATGTGAAGGTTACAAAAATATAAAAATACAAGTTCCTGTTGTACAGTGGAGAGATAACACAACACAAGGGCAATGTTCACCCCTCTCTGCCAGATACTTTTCAACATGGGACTCATCGTATCAACCTCAATAGGTTAACAGGCCGGAGTGGGATCCCAAACTAGAACTTGCTGATCCCCCCCAAAAAAAAACAATGTTGGGAGTTGACTGGGATGGAAGCATTCACAAACACTGAAAGTAGATTGAAATGCATAATTTTGCCCATTCTCTAATTGTTATGTATTATGTATTCCTGACGTGAAAGGCACTTTCTAAATGTAATTTTGTTGCTGTTGTATCAGACAGTTTTTAGTTAGCACCTATTTATAGGGGAGTACTCAAGAAACACATTTCTTGTAATCTCAAAGCAGTTACCATTTAATATAAACATACTCTGATTTTTCACTGCAGGACTGGTTTCCATCCACCTGTTTCTACCCGCATGAAGTATTTGAATAATTTACTCAATGCTGTAAGATTGATGGATGGCAGCGTTATTGCCACGAGCAGAGAATTAATAGTGGACGATAGCAATTTCAATATACTGTGGTTCCCTAATGACCTGCGGGTAACATAATACTGACAGCCCGAGTTTGCACTGTAAACTCACTCTATCCTAACAGGAAACACAATACCAAAGATGCAATAGCAAAATGTTTTGAACCAGACAAATTATATTTAATAAGCTTAGAATGTTTAGTGTACGTTACTAAATGATATCTAATTTTATTTAGTGGAATGCATTTGGATACATTTGTTCGTCTTATGCTGATCAAAAAAAATCAATCACTTTGAACAAATTTATCTTGATTAAAAAAACTGCCAACACAGTGTAGAATTGCCACAGTTGATCTAATCATATCCACCTCAACGCTTTTGTTATACTGTACTCAAGTAGATACTCAGAACTACCTCTGATACATTGTGCAATGTTTAAGTTTATTATTCTCAAGCTTATCGATGACTTAACGAGTAGAAACCGTGGCAATTTACTCTTTCTGAATGTACACAAGTAATTTAGCTGCGAAGCACAGGATCGGAAATCAATAGTGAGGTGATGGAAATTAATTTTCTCCCGAATGTACCATCTTATGTGCCATGTAGAGATTGTAGAGGTGAGTCAAAAGACCTACCCCAGGCCCCTGAACAATGTCAGTGTTAAATCAGGTTCCAGGATATACACAGTTGGAGCACACTGACTTGATCTCTGATCTATTCATTTATTTGCCTTACATTTATCTGAGAGTGTGCCTTGCCTCCACTTGGCACAGCCCCCAGACAACTTACTTAAAATTTGGAGCTCACAGTGAGGGTAATCTGTGGAGGGAAGCCACGTCCTCTAATCCATGGTGCAACACATCAGTGCACATAACTCTCCTGTCCCTATTACCAGTGAGATTTTTACACAGTGAGGAAAGCTGCCAAATGGACAAGAAGGAAACCGAATAAGCAGGTTTGAGAGAATAGGGAGATCAGACTGAGAGGAAACAAAGGCTGGTAATTGAAGCGCTGGAGTAAATTGAAGGGGGAACGGGAAGATAATTGTTGAGTGAAGAACCAAAATAACGCTTGGTGCATAATTGTAGAATTTCGCTGTGAATTTCAAATAAAACAAAAAATCCTGCAAATGTACAGATGGTTGATCAGGACCTGTTCCTGAAGGAGTTTAACATTTTGGAGTCCTATAGCTCAGTGGTTAGAGCAACCATCTTGCAAGTGAGAAACCTGGATTCGCTTTAAGGCAGGGCAATACCTTGGGCGCGTTTCTTTACTCCACATGCCTGATAATAATCCCTCAAGAAAAAACAAATAATAAATTGGTCATGTCAATCCACGACTGTTTGAGGGACACTGCTGTGCACAATTGGCTGCCACTTTTCGTCCACAAATATACAGTCAATTCACTTTACAGCATAATCTATGAAGTGTTTTGAAATGTCTAGAGGACATGAAAAGCACTGTATCCAATGCAAGGATTATTATTACAGTATTATTATTTTGGTTGTTCTCTTGATTAGGAGCAGATAGAATGATAAGATATCACATATTTAAGTGAGCTTGGAATTGGGTATGATTAGTCTTTAATGTTGGATTTGAAATAATGCTGTTAATTTTCATTGTTTTTTTTAAAACACAAATCAGATTTTCCTGCTGTGTGTTACAGTAAGCAAAAGCACAATGGTGTTCTCTGGAAAGATTAAAAAGCACTGTATGTTGGAGCAGTCGTAGTGTGGAGGGTATTACAAGATCCCTTGGAGAAGATATAGATTTTAAAATTCGGAGATTAAAATAAAATAAAACACAAAGAACTCCAAATAACTCATGTCACCATTGAATGTAAGCGATCTAATGGTTTTCATTGTATTTTCGTGAAGAGATCATTGTAGGTATATTTCCCAAGGGAGTTGTTAAAATGCCATTCCACAATAACACTGCTATTCAACCCATTCATATTTGGAAATTAGAATGAGATTGGATAGTTTGTTTTTAATATTAAACCATTCGTAAAACTATATGGTAGAGAGAAGTATTTACCTTTATTGTGGACTATGAGGTACGTGTTACAGCTAAGCTTTGAACCAAAGGATCCAGTATAGAATGTAGATTGACACAGAGACAGACAGTCAGACACACAGACATTTCCTCTTTATCTATAGTCATCTGGGAGGACTCCTGTGGGAGGACTCATTTTGGGCATGTTGTTCTTTGAGTGGGCAACTCATTTTGGTTTGGTGTTTCAGTCCTTTCAGCATTGAAGTGCAGCCAAGCTCTTCTTTGTTCTTCAGTTTCATTTAATGAGCCTTGTCTCTTTTGTCTAGCATTTTTACTTATCCTTGAAAGGTTTGATTTTCGCTTAGGCATCTTTATAATGATAAATATAGATGTATAATTTATAATCATTTGGATGGCCTCCCAATGTGAATGGCACTTTAAAAAGGTAAGTTTGTGGTTGTCATTACTTAGCTTTGTCTGTGTTCTTTATTTTGTTCCCGCCACTGCTTGCCTACGTGCATGCTCTGTAATGCAGGATGCCACAGTGTCGTGGTCAGCCAGCGCGGCCACCAGGTGGCTGACCCGATGCCACAATCACACTTTGACTTGACGGCTCCCAAGATGTAACTGCAGCGAAAAACGCAAAATTGAAATACATTTTTGACCATAACTCATGACCAATGAGGGATACCCCAAAACAAATATGCCCATGTCACTCCCAGATTCAGGACCTTTCTGATGAGGTATCAATTATGTCTCTATGTCAATCGATTATTGAGATCCTTGAAGTGCAGACAGACTGTTAATATAGATTAACATGGGATGCAATTACGATTTTCCTTTTCTTTGTTCCAGAAATCTATGAGAAGTGGTGGATCAAAATGTGTGAATTGAGTAACACCAAGTTGATAATGTCTGATTTCTATGGTTGGTAACACTGTCACGTAAGTTTGTTAGAACAGATGCACATCATGTTTTCCACCATTTCTTCAGATCTCTCACAATGTTATTCTGTTGTGGTGGCAGTTCTGGGAGTGACATATGATTGACGTCCCACCCACAGTTGCCAGTTGCAACTGAAACTATCTTTTGAATGTCACATCATGTGTGGGAACCGAGTTTCACTGCCATTGAGTCACTATTGGGAGTGTATTTTCAAATACGTGTAAGAAATTCCTTTGGAAAAAATCTGAATGCAGCATCCTACAGTCAGTTTTACATGAACGTCTCATTGCCAGTGGTTAGAGCTTTACCAGTACTGCCAATTACTGAGCAAGGTGGGAGAGGGAGGAAGGGTGACTGAGAGCTGAAGAGGCAGAGTTTTAGAAAGGTTTCTAAAATGAGTAAGAGTAGGTGTGAGAAGGAAAGATGTGGGGAGAAAGTTCCAGAGCATGGGGCATAATGGTTGAACTATCGATTGCTAATGGGCCAAAAGATGTACAACAGGACCAGGTTGATGGAAGTGGGGGAGTGAGTGGGGTTGGGAGAGAAATTGCAGGTTGGGCGGAGAAAGACTTAATAATAATTAATGTTATTATCCTTGCGTTTGATATAGCGCTTTTTACAACTTCTGGACATTTCAAAGCACTTCACAGAATATAATGTAAAGTGAATTGACTGTATATTTGTGGGTGAAACACAGCAGTCAGTTGAGTACACCAGTGTCCCATGGATGATGGATTGAAATGACCAATTTATTATTGTTTTTTTTGAGGGATTATTATCAGACGTGTGAAGTGAGGAAACTTGCCCAAGGTTTCACCCAGCCTGGATTTGAACCCAGGTCTCTCTCTTGTAAGGCGAGTGCTCTAACCACTGAGCTAAGGAGTTCAATCCCCTTGAAGGGATTGAAAGTGAAGATGACAATCTGCTGGGAGATGGGGAGACAATGGATTCTGACATGAATGGGGCATTTGAGCATAACACAGGAGAGGATACAATTGTAGAGTGCTGGGTGACCTGGAGTCTGTAGAAGGGTTGTGGGGATTTAGCAGATCCTTATGCAATGGTGCAAGTGACTCTTTTACCTAGTTGATACATTGACACATTAACCTACTACACTACTAGATCCCCTCATTAATTTTAATGAAAAATTGTAATGGCTCCCAAAGCACTCGACAGAATTCCGTCACCAACAAGCAACGTGAATTCTTCTGATCATAACAGCAGCTGATTTGCATGTGCGATCATTCCGTTCCTCTTCAGAAGAAGAAAAACTGAGAGACATATCATGTGTCAGTGTTTCCAATTTGTGCTCTGAGGTCATGATTTGATTGTATTTATTTAGCTGGGCACACACACTCATTTAGCCAGTCTCATACACACACACACACTGCAATGGATTTAGCAGCACAATGCCCTTGATGGCAGCAAATTGCTTTATCTGGATGTTTAGATCTTTTTTAAAAAAAAGGCTATTTAATGTCAAAAAAGGAGTGACGTTAATTAGGCAATATCCGTATAATTTATCATTTCTTTCTGAATCGAGCAATGTAAATATTTAAACCAAGGAGCTCAGCTGAAACGTGGGACTGGCTGTGTTGAAGGTGAGGAAAGCAAACCAGCAGAATGAGGTGCTCCCATTCAGTATACATCCTTTGGCAATGCAACGTGATTGTTTTTGGAGACCACTTTTGTGCACACAGCAATGTGTCGCTATGCAATTTCACATAAAATATGAACCTGTTTATATTGCCTGACCTTTCCCGAGCTGTCCCCTTGCAGTCAGGGGACATAAAGGGCTGATTCTTGCAGATGAAATGTAACACTACTACTAGACTGCTGCCTGTTCGAAATCTGCGATTAATTGCATTTAAATACCCAGGAGAGATCACAGCCCAGTATAAGAATTTGATGGTATTTGATCTCATCACCTTCTAATTTCTAAAATCTGCTTTGCACTGTCCGAGCAGTTGGCAAAACTACCACGATTCCCACATGATTCATAATATGACACATGTGCAGTGATAGAATAACTGATCACACGTGTGGGACTGGACAAAGGGGAAAACACAATGTTCAGCGATAATTACTTGGCAATTTCCAGTCTGAGGTGATAAACCATGTTATCTTGTTGCTGTGGCAACCCCTGCTCTGTTCTGTCAGATGCCTAATGTCAATTTATGAATACTGGTTCTGTATAACAAGACCTTGAAACGCAAGTACTTTGCTGCTTGAAAAATGCACTGCTAACCATCTCCCTACAATACTTCCCCCTAACCCTTGCCTCCCATCATCTCTGACATAGCCATCAATTTTAGCAATAGCATTTTGATCATTTCTTCTCTGAATTTATCTCCTAAGATTCAACATTCCACATGCCTTCTCCCTCCCGACCTCCTCACTGTAGTGAAATGAAATATGATCACACTTTCTACCAATGTAAATATTTTGCCATATTATATGTAAGGATAATGCAATAGGCAGCATGCACAGAGCAATATCTTACAAACAGCTGAAGCGAACGATCAATTTTAATATAGCGAATCACTAACCCTAAAAATTTAACCCAAACCCTTTTATTTTCCAATAGTGCCATGAGATCTTTAGTTTTTACCCGAACAGGCGGACAGGACCTCCGTTTTTAATGCTTTTCTGAAATGCAGCAGCATATCAGGCAAATGGAGCGCTCACCTCGACTGCAATGTACAAAGGCTCATTGTGGATCTTGAACCCACAACCATCTGATTCACAGGAGAGAATGCTACCAACTGAGCCAAACCAACACCTTATGGAGCCAGCCATCATATCAACTACTGTAATTCCATCTGCAGTCACTATAGGAAAAGCGGCTGGGGTGAAAATTTACACTGGAACAGATTAACTGCTCCATTTCAACTAATTCCATCTGCTACAGAGTTGGGTTTTCCCCAGTTACTATTGTGATGTCTTTATTGTGTAGAATTTTCCATGACTGCTCCAGGTACGAAGCAACCCACAATATCCCTGTACCAGAGATGAATTAATAGCTAGCAGTTTAAGTGCTCAGAGATGTTTCCCTGCGAGAAGGGTGCTGTACAAATGCAAGTTGTCATTGTTATTGATTTCTTTTTCACCCGAAGAACAGCACTTCAAACAATGCAGCACTCAGCTAGCACTGTAATGGAGGGTCGGGCAAGAACATTTGAGTTCAAAGTCCCAATGTGGGATTTGAGCTCTAAACCTTCTAACTTAGAGGTGTGAGAGAGTCACCAACTAAGTCAGGCTAGCAATCAAATGAAATGAAAGGGAGAGGTTATTGTTTCAGGTTCTGAAGAAATGTTGACCTCTCTCAATCACATGCTGCTTTGAATTTCCAGCTGCTTGTGTTTTTGAAATTAAAATGTTTATCTGTCGAATATTAAAACTCTAGATTTGCAAAGGAATGGATGAAATTACTGCTGATAAGCAATCGTCAAAATACTCAGATTGTATGCACCTTTTAGCAAAAGAGAGATTAGATGTCAAAGAGGAACACATAAACAAATGAAATGAAACAAATCATGCTCAAAATAATTCATATTATAATATTTTAAACAATAATCCTTGCCTTTGCTATTGTCCCTTGTCACGTCATTGAGATGTCTTCCCAGAATATATTGAGTGAATTGACTGTGGATTTTGTGGGTGAAATATTGCTAAGAGAAAACCCTGGATGAAAATGTCTTGGAAAGACTGGATGAAATATTATGTTGAAATTGTAACCCTTTCCTTCTCCCAAGAGATGTTGCTTGAAATAAAAAATTAAAGAGACAAATGGGAAACATATGTATATTAATAATTAATAAAGCTCTTTCTTGGCGAATTCTAATCTAAGTTCATGAATAACCAAAATGCTAATTATATCCTATTTACTAAACACTTTGAAATTTGCCTTAACTACAAGCAAGTGAAAGATACTACCTCTGGTTTTCCTCATGATTAAATAGTCTTATTATGTAGCTGAATGCCTGGTCAGTCCAAGCTGGACAAACAGTGGGAAGTTTGCCAGGCTGAGCTCTCTACCTGGTTCAGTCGGTTAAACCAGAAGTGCCCCAACGCATACTGTTGGGTACCCATGCATTTGTTGTTGCCAACTTGCACCTAGTACTCTCCAGAATTCAGTGGAGTACACATCTCCAAGTGGCTAGGGGATGTTCGCATGTCTGCCACATATATATGCGCCATGGGACATCCTCCCAATGGGAAAGGAGCTATATAAATGTAAATTTGTATTGCATATGTGAAGCCCTTGTCTGGTCTGGATAACATGGTGATACATTCTCCACATGTGTCAGATTTGACCCAAAAAATTCAACCATGAAAAAATAATTATACAGCAGAGAGAGTTACCACATCCTTGCTTTGTATCCCTTATCTTTAGGCTGTTCCAGCTCACTTCAAAAAAAATTCAATCCACCCTCCATTTTTAGAAATTCTTCTCTTATTCCCAAATCCCCAAATCTTTATATTGGCTGTCACAGTCAACCCGTTTAACCCACAGTGAGCAGGCAGATCCTTGGAGACTTCTGCCTCTATGGGGGTAACTATATCCCCACACACCTTCAGCACACACATACTGTTGTTGAAAATCATGGTGTTTGTTTGTGTCATGGACATACCTTTACCTATGCTCAGACCCTCTCAGACTTATCACTTGTGTCGTTTCATAGAATCATAGAATCTTACGACACAAAAGGAGGCCATTCGGTCATCGAGACTGTGCCGGCTCTTTGAAAAGAGCGACTCAATCCCACTTCCAAGCTCTCTTCCCATAACTGCTCAAACCCATCCTCCCTAAATAAACATCTACTTCTCTTTTAAAAGTTGTTATCGAATTGGCCTCCACCACCTTTTCATGCATTCCAGATTTGAACAACTCACTGAGTGAAAACAATTCTCCTCACCTCCCCTCTGCTTCTTTTAGAAACACAATTTGATTTTTTAATCTAATTTGTTTAACTTTTTTGTGTCTTCAAAATATTAGTACTTTGGGCGGAGCCAAGGCCTGGCAGAGGGTATAAAGCCTAGCGAGGTAAGCAGTGGCTAATTCGGGGAGCGAAGAGGGGAGAACATGGGACGGAGCGCGCTGACCTGCAGGAAATGACAAGGGACATCAGCGTGACTTCATACTTAAAACAAAAACTAAAAAAAAAACTGAAAAAAATCTAAAAACAGAGTGAGAGAGAGGAGAGAATGGCATGGTGAAGACTGCAATATGTGGGAGTTGATGGACGGCAGCCTGAGTCTGGGCAACTACATCTGCAGCAAGTATCTGCAACTGAGGAAGCCCCAACTCAGAAGAGCAGAGGTGGAATCTGAGGTGCAGACGTTGTGCAGCCTCAGGGAAAATGAGAGCTTCCTGGATAGTGTGATTGAGGAGTGAGTCACTCCCCTGAGGGTCAGTAAATGCATAGATCTTGTTAATGGTCAGGGACAGGAAAGTGTGACTGGCAGTCCGGCAGGCATGGAGACCCCTGAGAGAGTGGTGGTAGAGCCTTGGGCTTTAACCTTGTCAAACAGGTATGAGGCACTTGTAAACTGTGTGGACAAGGAAGCCTGTGGGGAAAATGGGCAAACTGACCCCAACACCTCTATAGAACAACAAAATGACATTTGTATAGCGCCTTTCACGTCAGGAGGACGTCCAGGTGGGGGGAGAAAAGCAAAATGTGGTTGTGTTAGGCGACAAAGCGGTTAGGGATGGATATGTTTTGCAGATATGTACGCAGCCGCAACCAGGAGTCACTCCTGTTGCCTGTTGCCTTCTTGGTGCCTTCCTGGTGCCAGGTTCAAGGACATATCTTCAGGGCTGGAAAGGAATTGGAGGCAGGAAGGAGAGGATCCAATTGTGGTGATCCGCATAGTAATCAGTGGTATAGGGAGGACTATTAGTGACAACCTGAGGAGTGAGTTCAGTGAACTGGGAATGAAATTAAAAAGTAAAACATCCAAGGTGATAATCTTGGGATTACTAACTGAGCCATGCGCAAATAGGAACAAACAAATTAAAGAGTTAAATGCGTGGCTGAAAGAGTGGTGCGGGAGGTAGGGGTTTCTGTCTTCACATTAGAAGACACTGAAAACTTACCGTAAATAGAGGGGAACTAAGAGGCTAGCGAGGAACTTAAATAAATTAACTTCAGTAAAAAAATAGTTCCAGGGAAATTGATCGGTTTAAAAGATGATAAATCCCCAGGACCTGATGGCCTGCATCCTAGGGTTTTAAAAGAGGTGGCTGCAGAGATAGTGGATGCTTTGTTTTTGATTTTCCAAACATTCCCATTGATTGGAAGGTCACAAATATAACACCACTATTTAAGAAAGGTGGGAGACAAAAAATGGGGAACTATAGGCCAGTTAGTGTGGCATCACTGGTAGGGAAAATTCTGTAATCTATAATCAAGGCTGTCATCACGGGTTACTTAGAAAATCATAACATGATTAGACAGAGTCAACATGGCCTCACGAAAGGGAAATCATGTTTTCAAATATTTTGGAATTTTTTGAGGATGGAACTACCAGGTTAGCTTGGGGGCAACCACTAGATATAGTGTGTTTGGACTTTTAGAAGGCATTTGACAAGGTGCCACATAAAAGGCTGTTACATAAGATTATGGCCAATGGAATTAAGGGTAATATATTCGCATGTTAGATTGGAGAGTGGCTATCAGGAAGAAAACAGATTTGTGATAAACGGATCCTTCTCAGATTAGCAGGATGTGACTAGTGGAGTACCTCAAGGATCAGTGTTTGGGTCCCAACAATTTTAAGGGTAATATATTAGCAATAGAGTACAAGAGTAGGGAAGTCTTGCTGCAAGTAGGACAGCCCTAATCTGTGTTTGGTATCTTCAAATCGCTAGTAATTTATAACATGGTGCCAAACTCTTGATTTGTTGAGAGGTCCTGTAGCAGTCAATTTCTCAAGGCGAGAGTTTCAACTAAAACCGATAGGGAAGAATTGTGCAGTTGTTCTTCAAGAATGAGAGAACTGAAAGGTTTATAGTAGCCATATTTAGAAAAGTAGAGTTTAATTTGCTTTAGTATATATGCTGCAGCCGTGTATTATCCCGCACCCGCCTCCGCGACCATATAACCCCCACCCTCGCCCGTCTCCATTGGCTCCCCATTCTCCAGAGGATCGAGTTCAAGATCCTCGTCCTCACCTTCAAGGCCTTACACGGCTTTGCCCCGCCCTATTTAACCACTCTACTTTCCCCCTACACGCCCACCCGGACCCTCCGTTCAACAGGACTTGGCCTGCTCCAAGCCCCCCGCCCGAACCGACCCACCATCGGTGGCCGGGCCTTCAGTTTCTCCGCTCCTACCCTATGGAATGCCATCCCTCAATCCCTCCATTCGTTTCTTCCCTTTCCTCTTTCAAGGCCGGTTTGAAGACTTTCCTCTTCGACCGTGCCTTTTGTTCCACCCCGAATTTTTCAACCTCCCCTTCGTGTCTCACCCCTTCCCAAACACTCCCCTCTCAGCTCGGGTCACACGCCTCCTGTGCAGCGCCTTGGGACGTCCTCCCGACGTGAAAGGCGCTCTATAAATGTAGTTTGTTGTTGTTGTTGTTGTTGGGCTTGCCTACTCGTACCTCACCTTTATTAACTCCTGTAGCTCAGTGGTTAAAGCACTCGCCTTACAAGCATGTAAGCATGTAATAATAATAAATTATTATTATTATATTCAAGACTGAGATTGATAGATTTCTAATGGATAGAGGGTTTAAAGTATATGGAATAGGATGGGTAAATGGAATTAGGTTAGAAGATCAGCCATGAGCCATGATCCTATTAATGGCGGAGCAGGCTCAAAGAACGAATGGCCTACTCCTGCAACTATTTCTTTCTTTTTTATGTTCTTAACTATTTTTAATGTGTTTTTTCACTATTTACTTCCAGCTGCGGCTGCCTTTTCCTTGCCAACAAATGTAACATTTCTGTCAGCATATAACAGTAGATTTCCGGGCTATGCTTTTGAAGTACATAACGACAACTGGTACAGAATTTAGAAAGGAATTCTCTAAAGGATTGAGTGTTCCTTGTCGGACCTTAGCATTTGTGGTCAAGAAAATCAAGAAAAAACATGAATAGTCAATATTGTGATTTTTGGCAGTGTTCAACTTTAATGAGAAACTGCAGGAATCAATATTGTAAAACTAATGTCAAGTTTCTGATATTTGCCATTAATATCTCATGCTCAAAATGGACTAGAACGTTTCATATTTTAATCCACATCTTCCAAAACAAATGGAGATTTGCCAATTACATTGGGAGATGAAAGTGACTGGTACCTGAGGATTTAAAGCTTGTGAATGATTGAAGTACCAGCTTGATGCTTAATTCTCACCTTTGTATGTTGGCATAACCAGCAGTTCGAGCTAGGTCTTTCGGAGATCATGGTATTTATGTCCAATTTAAACTAATTTAGACAGAATCTTTTTTAAAGCACTGGGGCTTCTGCTGGTGCAACGCCAACACTGAATAAGTGGAATAGTAACTGCATGGAGTTTGCAATGTATTTCTCTATGGGAAAATCCTGAATTCAGTGTCTGAATATTGTATTGCGGGTGACTAAGTCCGCAGTTTGCAATGGTCAGATGTGTTCAGTAGGCTGTGAATTATACTAATTGAATAGGTCAATGTTATTAATAATTTAAAGTATCTTAAAAAGAATCATAACCTGGGTTGCTGTTCAGCTGCCACTATATTAATAGCTTCCGTTTTATAACCAGGAATTAATACAATGTGAGTAATGATAGAAATCAATGTTCACACCCAGAAGTTGGAATTATTGATCCGATGTAGAGGGTTTGGAATGGTGTGTCATCTCATTCTCTATTTTTTTTTACCTAATAATAATCCTTGGATTTGATAACGTGTCTTCTCATATCATTAACATCTCAAGGCGCTTCACGGAATACATTATGAAATGGATTGACTGAGTATTTTGTGGATGAAATGTGACAGCCAATTGTGCACAGCAGCAGCTGTGAAGTGAGTGACCAATTTTTTGTTGTTTTGAAGGGGTTATTACCCTGAACACAAAATGCTAAACTTCAAAATTAAGTAATTTAAATGGCTCTGGGGCTGAACACAGAAATATTGACCAAGGTGAAAAGAAAGTTAATGTCTGCACTTGACAGAGACAAATGAAGCAGAAAGATTTGGGAGTACTCGAGTGGACAAGTTTTGAAAATGTCTTTACTGTGTGACTTAGTGAATAACAAGCATGTTGTGAAGTGTGGAATTACAGCCATGTTGCATTAAGTACTAAGAAATGGATAAATATTAACACCCTGACCCTAATTTATTCTGTTATCTTCAAAATCAGTCTAATGTTTAAGTATTTTTAGTTTAGTTGCATACAATTTAAGGTAAAAGGACACAAATAATGTTGTGAATAATGTTGACTGCTCAGAAGATAGAATTCAAGACCTTGCCCCCTCCTACCTCTCTGACCTGCTGACCCCCTATCGATCTGCCTGCTTGCTTCGTTCAGAAGGTTCCAGCCTGCTCCATGTCTCCACCCTATCACCCCGTTCCCCATGTTAGGTCCTGACCCCTGACTGATTAGAGCCTCCTGACGTGAAAGGCGGTCTATAAATGTAATTTTGTTGTTGTTATTATATTGGGGTGATATAAATAGACATAGGACCCAAAGAAATTCAACATCGTTTTATCAGCACCAAAGAAGTAAGAAGTTTTTTTTTCTGTGAGAAGAATTCAGGGAAATAATAAGAATAAGTGATAACATCTTACCCAGAAAGAGTTGCCTTGAACATCAGTTCATTGTCTCAATGTTGTTGGAATGCAATAATCACAAACTGAAATCAATTATATATTCAGGTTTATTGCAAAACAGGGTCAGATTTATACATGATAATTATGTAATTTGGAGCTAGGCATAAAGAACTGTGATTAAACTCTTTCTCATACCAGTTAGGTTGCTTGCAACCTTTGTTGGTCACAATTGTGCTACATCAATTAACCATTGGACTACATGGTATTGATTTTCAAGACTGCTCCATTAATCCCTGAGAAACTGCTCAAATGTTACTAATGGATGTTGAAACGGGTCCAAGGTGATTGCATGTCTATCTTACATGGTGAACAAAATTATTCTGTCTCTCTGGATGATGTGCAATGTGGCTGCACACAGCTCGGCTACATTTCGCAAGCTTTTATATAAGGTTCCTGTTAAGGCCACAAATTTCATAACAGACAATTAGAAAATTCTTCCAACTCCTCTTGCAACTCATCAGTTATTCAAAGCTTGTAGCCATTGATAGAAAACAATTATTTGGATGTGCTGCTTCTTGTTGTTTGTAAGATTTATTTCTCAGATCGCCTCGTGTTTGGAGACGTAAAGAAACATAATTAAACGCCTGGCCTAAATGATAACTCATTACAACCAAGAGTTTAATTGGCTAAATTGGTTATTTTGTGGTGATTAATAAACAACATCTACTTAATGGACCATAACAAAGAGAATTAGATTTGTACTCTCAGATTGAAACCAATGGAAGTAGAAAGGCTGGTTGACTATGAAACTGGTTTTAGTGGGCCACATTGCATTAGTCTTTTAATTGTAATAATGCACTATCCAAAGCAATGTAATGTTAGGTAGCTTCTTGAAAGGAAACCAACAACAACAACAACTTTGATGTATATAGCGCCCTCCACGCCGGACAGCGTCTCAGAGCGCTTCACAATAGCAGATCCCGGGACCAAGCCAGGGGCAGGGGTAGAAAGGTGACCAAAGGTGCGGCCGCCGAGGGTGGAGCGGAGGATTCGGGGGACATGGAGGAGGCCAGACCCGGTGGAGGAGGCCAGACCCACTGCAATCAATGTTCCAACTATAACCCACATACAGTGGTTACTTTCCCAGTGTCCCTTTTACTTTATACTTCCTGTTATTTCACTTTATTGGTTCTTTCTCAAATTGGGTATCACTCTTAAAGGGATATCCCACATTAATGTGAAGTATGTTAAAGGACAGTCGGTGGAGGAATTTGTTTGTTTTGTTCAGTTTTATTTTAACAAATCTGCTTCGTGCATTCCATTAATTGGACAAAAGTGAACTGAAAGTACCCATGCATTCAGTGACTTGAACAATTCCCCTCAAACACATACTTTTTCAGTTAATGTGTATTTGATTTCATTCAGGTCATGTTTCCAGTATTCAATGTGATCATAGGAGCTGGAGAGCAATGAAGATGATCTCCAGTGTTAGAAGAGTGAAGTATGAATAACAATTGGACAAGCTAGAGTTCTTCAGTCTTGGAAGGAAATATTTCAGAGGAGATCTTTCCATTTGTTTGTAAGATTTTAAAAGAGAATGAGAAAGTGAAGTACTTTCAGATGCATCAGAACAAAAGGGCACAGGTTTCGAGTTGGAAACATAGTGTATCCAGCAAGAGAAAATTCTTACATTTGTGCAGAATAGATTAAAGTTTTGCAGTAAAAAAAATTAACATTGTTAGCGTGAATTTTCCTGTGCGCGGCTAATGCTATGAGCTTGCTGTCAGTATGCTTACCTGTGCTCTTGATATTTTCCACTTGTCACCCACATTAGCAGCAATAACTTGTGTGTGGGCAGACTAAGTAATGAGGAGCAGAACAGTGGATTTTCTGCCCACTCTTGATTTTGAGTTGGAAACACAGCAGCGATAAAAATTGCAGTTATTGTACTACCCATTATATTAAGAGTAAGCCTATGGAGTATCCATTCAGTCAGTGAAGCAAACCTCTAGCTACCTCTTCTCAGTAATTGGGGGCGGCAAGTCATTTTCTATGTCTGTCTTGTACACTGTTCTTGGTTAACTGCGGGCCTGGTGCATAACTTCAGGCACTAATATTTCTATATACTGTACAGAGGTTTTTTTTTTAAAAAAGTGCATATTCGAATGATGCGCTTGTCTCCAGAATGCCACACTAACTGCAGTAAGTCCACAGAGCAAAATCTTGGCCACCGTATCAGAAGTGTTACTTCAAAGTTGCATCAACAATCCACTGTGCCTGACATTGATGGATTTTTTGGTTCTTTCCTTGAGTACATGTCCAGTAAGTTAGTACATGTGCATTTTAAAAATTATTATTTTGATGGCAGGCATTTTCCTCTCAAACGGATTACAGGATAAATCTGCAAAAGATGGCCTCTTATTTTGTCCATCTACACAGATAGTCATTGCACCATACATGTGAAGCGCACGTGAAGCACTTTGAGACTTTTCAATGATGTGATAATTATATTAAATGCAAGGGTTACTAATACTTGATGCTTCTACGGTGTTCATTCAAGATACAACTGATTTGAATCAAACACGTTTTAAACCCATTTGTTTCAGAATATACTTTCAACCAGTGTATGTGCACATTTTGGCAAAATATGAAAAAGTTGCATATTTGCATGGTTTCATTTTCTCAACACTTCAAAATTGCTTGACAGAGCATATTAATGTAGCATGGGTTTTGTGACCATAATCCTTGCCAGGCTGCCTTTTCAATCATGCAAACCTTATTGTAGTTTCAATGCCATCATTATTAACAGTCAGCCTATTTAGGAATGGTTTGCTACTGTGCAGAAAGTGCCAAATAATGTGGCATAAAATATTTAAAATGATGTGAAGCTTACTTACCTATTTCGTCCACAAATATACAGTCAATTCACCTTACAGTATATTCTGGGAAGTGAAGTAGCAAACCATTTCCAAATTGAGATGGCTAGAACATGTGAAAAGCACTATATCATATGCTAGGATTACAATTATTGTTATTATTATTACTACTACTTTGTCAGGTATCAGTCTGGACTCCATATCTTCTACACAAACACTGAGGTTGTGCTGCAATAGTGCAAGTGCCGTCCTTCAGGTGGTATGTTAAATCGAGATCCCATCTCCTACAATGCCCATTCAGGCATGCATTAAAGATCCCACAACACTGTTGGAAACGTTTATCCCGATGGCCCCAAATTAATAAAATGGTCACTCACTGCATGGCTGTTTGAGTGACATTGCTGGGTGCAAATTGGCTGCCATGTTCACCCACCCACATAAACACAGTTGCACTGCTTTATAGTTTATCCTGTGAAGCGTTTTGAGTGATCTTGACTGTGTGATATCAAATATCAAATGCAAGGATTGTTATTTTACACATTGTTGGAATGAAATACAAGCAACAACAACAAATTGGATTTATAAAGCGCCCTCCATGCCAGACGGCATCTCAGAACGCTTTACAAATAACTTTAGGCACGACCTGAAAATAGGCAAGGAGGGGGCGAGGCGAACCGAATCAGGAAGGGAGTTCCAGAGCCGCAGGCGTAGTGGCTGAAGGCACAGCCGCCGATGAGGGAACAGAGGATTCGGGGGACAAGGAGGAGGCCAGATCCGGTAGAGCTACAGCAACTAGTACTGATGTGAGCAGAGAGGAGATCTACCGACGTGAAAGGCACGATATAAATGTAATTTTGTTGTTGTTGTTGTTGTCAGAGAGGTAAGGGGGTGGAGAGCAGTGGAGGGATTTGAAAACAAGAGTGATGATCTCAAAATCAATCCACTCCAAGACAGGGAGCCAATTAAATCTGAAGACTGGGGCAATCGGGGAGTGGAGTTTGGTTCGGTTGAGAATGCAGGCAGAGGAAAGCAGTGTCTTGTCTATTGACATGAAATGGACGTTCCAATATTATTCAGCAAAGTGGGCAGCATCAGCCTAGAGCAGTGGTGGCCAGCATTATGGCCAGCCTACAAAGTAAACATCCTATGATTTCTAGGGCATAAAATCATAGGAATTTGATCAGAGGTATCCTGAGGACAGTGGAAAAATTCAGTTATTTCCAAATATGAGCAGGGATTCTGAGTTACAAATCTTAAGTTTGTTCAAAGAAAATCCTTTATCAGTGCAGCAGTAAAGTCATTGCAAAGTTGGATAAAAGTTCAATAATTAATGAGAGAGAGCAAGATAGGAAAGTTAAATGGTAATTAAAGGTTACATAGGTCAAATATAGCTATGGGGAGTGTATGTTGTATTTTACCTGCCTCAACGAAAGTTGTTTCAGCAACAGTGCAATGATAACATTATTGAAGGCAGTGCTGTTTAAGGCATTTCTGGAACATTAAAAAAAAAAGTTTTTTCATTGGTGCCATTGGAGTCTAGGAAGAGGTCAGCAGTCTCAAAGTTCAGTCAATGTAGCGACTGGCAAGTTATATTCATTATAATAAAGTTATAATAATATAAAATTCCTTACATGTGATATGTATCTTTCATTGCGGGGGCATGTCAAAAAGCTTCACAGGATATACTGTAAAATGGTGTGACTCTATATCTTTTGGATGAATGCAGTTATAAACTGAGCAGGAATTCAGTCACTGCAGGTCTACAATCCTTGAATCAGCAACCAAACCCTATCAGCAGTGGCACGAGTGTGATTGTCTACGCACGATAGGTTTTCACTTTAACTAACCCTATACCAGCAGCATGCTCAAAGTAACTGAAGTGCACCAACGGAACTAACCGAGCCACCTGTCTGATCCTATGGCTCCCATCTCTCTGATACTCTCTAATCCTAAGGATATTCATGGACCAAATACAAAGTCACTACACTTTGGAGTAAATTAAGTGAAGTGCTTCGAGACGTCCTCTCGATGTAAAAAGACCTATATCAGATCCAAGGATTATTATTATATTGTGTCAGATAGACACATAAAATTTATCAGCGCCCCAATAGGCTATCCACTCCAGTTCCTACAAACCCAATACTTGCCTTCATCAACCGGTGATGTAAATAGTGCACTAGCACCTTAAAGAATCAAAAGGCAGCCTACAAGTGGATAAAAGGCCCAAGAAAATAACTACACTTTGCTTTTTTTTATTCATAAATAATTTTTATTGAAATAATTCAAAAAGACTTGAATTAAGCCTTTATTTTTAAAAAGAATTGTCGGTTGACAATGCTAATAGTAATAGATTGTCCAAAAGGAATTTTCTACCCTGTCATGTTACCTTTGGGAGGAACATTTGGCTCACAATGAGTGACCTTATACAGTTGTATGCTTTTACCTTCATCTTCCTGAAGTCTTGCTTAAAGTGCAGGGGCATCTTTTAAATGTCGGCCTGTTACTGTTGGCATGTTGTATTTTACCGTATAAAATACATAGAATGTACATTGCACCACATCTCAGGCCAAAATAAGTTTTGTCGACTTAATCAGTATGCCCACTACTGGAGCATATCTCGGGAACAATTCAAACAACAAAATCCTTGCTTCAGAACAGCAAACGTGTCCTCAGGGACAACTCAGCTAGATGCAAGTGCTTGTTGTAAAAGATCAGGACTTTGCATTAATAAATAGTATCATTAGTTACGTTACCAATGGTGATCTAGACTGTATTTCCAGGCAACCATTTGTCCATTACTTCTTCATCCGTAAATAAAGTCTCGATACTTGGTTCCTCTGAATTCCCAATGAGATCAGGAGGGCAGGGCATTAAAATGTATGATCTTCCTTGAAGATTTGCAAGGACCTGCAAACTCGTATTACAGAAACACTCTCTCTCTCTATCATAAATTTAAATTGCATTTCCAGAAGGAGTTCTGATGGCCACATGAGACCTATCAATACCTTCTTAAACTCCAGCAAACCTGGTTGGATGAACCAGTGCTGGCTGCCTGGCTTTTAGTTGTTGCTTGATGCAAGTAAGAATATAAACTGGGATTGAACCTTACTTGAAGCCACTATTTTCCGAAACGTTTATGAAAGAAACTTCCATCTTCAGTGGGTAGCACATTTGTGGAGCGAATATATACAAAGTGCATTATCCCAACTGATAATTGCATCGGCCCTTCAAAGTGCAACAATTAAGAACCGTGCAACTAATCTATCATGAGAGCTCTCTTATTAACAGATAGCAATGTAGTGGTGCAAGATATCCACGAGCAGTGATGAATGAGATCTCTGGTCTTCAGCAGCAATGCTCTGGAGATTGTGAATTCTGCATCAGTGGTCAAAGTGCCCCTTAACAACTCAGCACTTAGCAGGAATTCAGAAAATGAAATAGACCAGCACAGTCAGGGTGTGATTCAGGCCTAGGGGTGGATTGTGCATTGATAAAACGGTTGCCATTGCTGACCTTATTGCGACACGGAACATAGTAAAACCATCTGGTAGTACATCTGCCCCAGCTGTCCTACACATGGTTGAGGTATGTTGTGCTTAATAATAATCCTTGCATTTGATATAATGACTCCGCCATTACCTCACCACTAAAGCCGCTGAAACTCTCATCTATGCCTTCATTACATCCCAGCTCGATTATGCAAATGCCTTGCTGGTCGGCTTTCCCAATTCTGTGCCCCCATCTCCCCCATCCTTGCCCGACTCCATTGGCTCCTCATCATCCAGAGGATCCAATTCAAGATCCCGGTCTGCACATATATAGCCTTCCACAACCTCGCCTTACCCTACATCCATGATCTTACTAACCTGACCGCCCCTTCAGTTCAGCAGGCTCCGGCCTGCTTCATGTCCCCCGACCCACCCGCCCAACCATTGGGTGAACCTTCAGTCACTCTGCCCCCTGGAACTCCATCCTGAAGTTCCTCTGCCTCGTCCCCTCCCTGGCCGCCTTCAAATCTCACCTCGAAACTCTCCTCTAAGATGGACCCATCAGCAACTCCTCCCCCCCCACCCCCTCCCGTCCTCAGCTCGGCTCTGAAGCAGTAACTGTCCAGCGCCTTGGGATGTCTTTCTGACATGAAAGTCGCTATACAAATGTAATTTTGTTGTTGTTGCCTTATCATGCCTTTGAGATGTCTCAAAGCGCTTCACAGGATATATATTATGAAGTGAATTGACTGTATATTATGTGGGTGAAATGCTCCATGTGTATATTATGTGGGTGAGTTGCTCACAGCAGTGTCCCACAAACCGTCCCACCAAACAGTGCTCTGTTTTCCCAATGGTCATGTTGAAGCTGAACCCACAATCTTCTAATGTGCAGGCGAGAATGTTACACAATTGAGCCAGGCTGACACCAGTAATGATAGAAGATTACAGCATGGAAACAAGCCATTCATTCATCCCATCAAGTCTGCGCTGGCGTTTTTCTCTACATAAACCTCTTGCTCCCCATGTGCTTTATTGTAGCTCAGGGGTTAGAGCACTCGCCTTGCAAATGCTCTAACTGGGTTCTGTTCCAGGTCAGGGAGAAACCTTGGGAAAGTTTCTATTCTCCACGTGTCTAATAATAATCCCTCAAAAAAAAATTGATCATTTCAATCCACGAGTATTTGTGGGACTCTGTTGTGCGCAATTGGCCGCCATGTTTTGCCCACAAAATATCCAGTCAGTTCACTTTTCAGTATACATGTATTCTGTGAAGCACTATGAGACGTCTAGAAGACGTGAAAAGCAATGATTATTGATTATCAAATGCAAGGATTATTATTATTATTATTTTATATGCATCTACTTCAATCATCTATCCTAAAATCTCTTTCAAAATAATTCGTAGACTCTGCTTCAACAAGTTATCTGCTACAAAACATTGATGATTTTATTCACATTCCTTTAGGTGTCACATGTTCTGAATTACTCCTGAAACCGATTAATATGGTAATGAGTCCGATTATTCTGTTAATTGTTTTTTAATTATTCCACCGTAAAGGTTTGTTCCTGTATACATGAAAATTACATCCAGGATGATGAAGAGCCGATTTTGAAATCTCTTTTTAATCAACTGTTGCTTTTAAATGCTTTTACTTTTTACTTTTCTCACGTGCATTTTTATTAAGACACGAGTAAAAAAAAACATCTGGGCGGTACTTTCCATTTTCCTTGCTGTTGCACTACCAACTAAAAATGTTTTGTGCTTGAGATGGGATCAAGTGTTAACACCTTGCTTGTAAATCAAAATAAACCCTAATCTCCGCACTGCAACAACGAGTGTGTTGAGTGCAGATTTGTTGCATTTTGTTTCTGTAGACGTTTATTCTATTTTGCAACAAACGTGCACATAAATATGGAACTGAGTGGGAAATACTCTTGTTTCTGCCGATTGACTGTCTTTGTTTGAAGCAAAGTGCTGGATCATGTTGTACAGTGGGAGTTTTGACTGGGTTAGAATGGAGGAGTATAATAACTGTGTTCAGTGGATTAATTCTGCCCATTGTTTGTAATCATGCAGAAGTGATCGCTCTTCAACTAGACTGGGTTGGGCTGGGAACCTCAGGAGCTCTAACGTGGATGAAGGGTGCTACAAGAATGCGAGTGATCATTGTTGTTGGAAGATTGCTTCCTTACCATTTTCTTCATACATCTATAATTGTGGGATTTCCAGAGCAGATGATGTGGCATTCACTTGATGTACATTTCATACGACAATTGAGAACTCTTAACTTCACAAGTTATGGGAAAAAAAACTTTCATTTGATACAGCGCATTTCACGTCTTCTAGACATCTCAAAGTGCTTTGCAAAATATAGTGTAAAGTGAATTGACCATATTTGTGGGTGAAATGAGGCAGTCATTTGCGCACAGCAGTGTCCCACAAGCAATTGGGGATTAAAGTAAGAAAACTTTCCCAAGGTTTCACGCTGCCGGGAATCAAATCCAAGTCTCTCGCTTGCTAAGCAAGTGCTCTAACCACTGAGCTACAGGACTCCACTTCAACTTCAATTTCAAATGAAGTCCATTGTTTTGGGCTTGATCTCATCCGCTATCGGTCAGGATTTACAGCAAAAGCAGTTGATGAGGAATTTATTAAGTCTTTCAAACTCCTGGATAAGTCCCAGAGACACCGTTGAAATGAAATTAATTAATCAATTAATATAATTTAAACCCTTGCATGTGATAGAGCACCTTTCATATTGGAAGGAAGTCTCAATGTGTTTTTCAGGATTTACTGTAACGCAGGGTAGCATGCAGACAAGCTCTTTGGGAGGCTAGCTTGTGTGAGTATTATCAACAAAGCATTGCTGTGAGAAAATTGGTTGCCGCTTCACCTACCAGTCCACAGTCACTAGACTTTACAGTAAAGCCTGAAAATACTTTCAGACTATTCAACAACATGACAAGGCAATACATTAAATGAATGTATCATTATTAGGTTTATAGGCAGGCAAATAAAACCGTGAATACACATTCTGGAGCAATTCTGTGCTGTGAATTAAATGTAAATAAGGAAATGCGCTATTGATAAGATTACTGCAAGATTCCCAGACTGGGAAATAATTAACCTTGCTTTGAAAGAATTACAGCTGGAATAGGAAACTCTTATTATCGTGATGGATGTGACACGAATATTCAGTTTTGTTTGCAGGTTTTTATTTGCTCCAATTTGCTTTCCTTACAGGCACTGATTTGTTTTAAGATTCAGTTCCATTGCTGGTGGGGGCACTCCAATACCGTATCCACTTAGTCACTGTTCTTCATGTGTGAGCCAAGATATTAAGTTTGGACAAGTCATTGGCTGTGGAAGGCATCACGACCGACAATGAATAATGTTCAGGACAGGAGAGGCCAGACTGAATTTTTCTCTTACTTCCCTGCGGAGTGCTTAGGTGAATTATAGTATTGACCAGGGATCAAACCCGCAACCTGGTGTCTTTGGTTTCCTGCTGCACCGTGTGCAGCTTGTTAGCAGTGTTTTACCAGGAATTCAGTCACTTGCTGCTTTTCTAAGTAGAATAAAGCATTTCTTATTTGCCCAAATTCTTCAATAAAAGCTGTTCTGCTGTGTCTTGCAGGGGTTTTTTTGCATGATTTCAAGAAACTGCTTTCATGAGGATGACTCCTGACATTGTCCTTTGCAGCAGTGCCATGACACCCAGCAGGTATTAAACACCTCAATGGCCTTATACTGATTCCCAATATTACAGGTTGTCTGTGATTTGGAGCTGAGCGTTTTAATATAATCAAGCCAGCGAACCATCACAACAGGAAGAAAAGCACCTCTGAGACAATCCTAATACAATCAAACATAGAACAAGAGAAGGCTTTTCTGTCCTTGGAGACCTCCTGTTCCAATCACCCATGTACAATTTACACCGTCATGGATTATGCCTAATTCATTTAATTTCATCAGGGAGATGAGTAACCAGAGGTGAGATTTATTAAGAAAGGGGAAACATTCTGAAATTGCTCTCCGAGTCATAAAGTCAACTGAGCAAAACTTTGGGATATAAATTTATTGTGCAGATTATTTAGGGCTCTGCTGTGGATTAGTGTCTGAATACTTTTTAATCCATTTGTAACGACATATGCAATCTTCCTGTTTGTTCAGAAGTTTGCCAACAATGATTTTGCTGGGATTCTGCTCCACACTGGGAGAAACAAATGTCTTCTAATTTCTATCTTAGGCTCTAATTTCTAGGCTTGGTAATTTTGTATTCATGTCCTCTGTGCTTTTTAATTGCGGATCATGTTCAACATTATACTTAGATACACATTGTGTAGGTGCTTCTGTATTTGAAAGTCAGAATCAACCATTGACTATGTTCCTGTGATTCCAATTTGAGGCGGTTGACAGCAAAATATAAAGTGTTGTCAACTTTTTGTGCCAGGTTACAGGTCCACAGTACTCCAGAGCTCCCCTTGAATATCCTTAACAAATAGGAGGTTCCCCACAATTGTACACAGTGATCCTCCTTTTACGATAAACAATTCTGGGTGATTTTACCATTTTAAGGCACCCTGGTTCCTGGCTAAGAGTTGGCCTCCAATATATTTATTGTTTCTCAAGTCATGTTGATGTTCTCTTGTGGATTTCATATCCTTCAGAACATTTCAGCCTTGGGACATCCTTGTTGTTGTTTTGGTGACAATATCCTGTAACATATTGAGCATTTATCGGTGTTACGTTAGCTGATGTTTGTGTCCTGACATAAAAAAGAAAAATTAGAATTATTTAATCCTTGTCATGACAGCTATAACTCCTGAAATTACAATCTCAAAATGTTTCATAGGCACAGGAGTAGGCCATTCAGCCCTTCGAGCCTGTTCCGCCATTTAATTAGATCATGGCTGATCTGTACCTCAACTAATCCTTTAAATTCCGATTTCCCGTTTTCTCCCTATATCCCTTAATATCTTGATTTACCTCTTTTTGAAGGTTACATGATACTATTCTAATATTATAATGTATATTTTATCATCTTTTCTAAATGCTGTGTGTGTTACCTTGGCTCAGTTGATAGCCACTCTTGCTTCGGGGTCAGAAAGATGTTGGGTTCAAGTAATTTGTCAGGATTTGAGTTCTTAATCTAGGTTGAAGCTTCATAAGGGAGTTTCTCTTGGTATGCTGGCCAACAATTGTTCAGATTAATTAGTCATTCACCTCCTAGGTATTAGTGGGAATTTATTGGTGCTAATGAATGCTGTGTTTTGCCTACTGTGAGAAGATAGCATGTTCATTCTGTGCCTTGAAATTTGCAGATTTTGATAACATGTAGCTGCTTCCTGAAACCACATTTTGGGCTAATTGTTTTGGGTTAGATAATTAGCATTAACATGAGATCTGCATATTCATGAAATTGAACTGAGGGATGAAAAGGCACCTCTCGAGAGATTGAGAGGCGTTTTGGAACAGGGGTCTACAGACCAGAGAGACAATAAAAACGGTCAACTTTAAAGCCAAAAGGACTTCATTTGGAGGGTTGAAATTTCCAATGTTGAAGAACACTATTATTTATAATTATTGTTTTTACTGCAAGAATTTTGAAACAAGAATATTCTTCTTATAAACCTGGGTCTCTGGAGACTGTAATAGATATTCCACTTTCTAATAGATTGAATTCAATACTTTGAGGAAACATCATTCAATCCTGTGCAGTTAATATGTATATAATATATTTATTGTTTCTAAAATCATGTTGTTACGGGTTTACTATTTGTTGGATACTTATACTAAAGATTCCCATACTGAAGAGTCACTTGAAATATTTATTGGGTATTCAAACATTACTTTAAACGTAATTTAAGATGATTCCTCATACATTTTCATCGTGGTTCACAATTCCCTCTCATCCCTTTTAATACTCATTGTATCTCATAGAAGTGAGTCTCGTGATGACAGCTACTCAGCAACAGAAGGTCTGATGCTATAAACTATTGATTGCCCTTTGCATTCGCCTGACAGAAATATTATTCTCTTAACATTATTTCTGAAATAAAATTAAAAGCACATTAAATTTTAGAACAAGCTGTATTACAAGTGAATATGTGGTGATATTTTGTGCCTTTGGTGAAGACAGGATTGGGTTTGACTCTAAAACTTTTCACAGTTGCTTATTAACTGTCACTGCCTCCACTCTACTGGATCCAGCCTCCAACTTGTCCCCCGTGTCCTCCGCACCACCATCGGCAGCCACAACGCCCCAAAACTTTGGAACTCCCTCCCTGAACCCCTTCGCCTCAACCCCTCCTTTCCCATTTTCAAGTTGTGCCTCAAAACCTTTCTCTTCACTGCATTTACGGTCACCTTCTCCCTCCCTTCGGCTCAGCCTCGGGCTTGGAGTCCTCGGAGACGCTGTCCGCTGTGGAGGGTGCTTTGTAAATGCATGTTGTTGTCATCTAAGTTCACAGATGGAAAATGGTGAGGTATCAGAGAGGCTGCCTACACCAATGGAATTGTATCCTAATATGAGGTTACACTTTCAGCAGAGGAAGAGAGAATAAAATTGAGCAAACATGAAGCTCAGTAAAGCTTTAGCTGAATAAACGCTCAACAGATTACAGCAGCCCTGTGTGTTGCTGAGGCTCTGCTGGGAGTGAATTCTGCTATTCAATGGGGTAGAAAAAAGCATTTGAATCTCAATTCTTCCTTAAGCCCAGAGTCTTCCAGTTTTGCGATCATAGTCTGAGTTAAGAAATCTTACTTTAGAGTACAATTAATTTTTCTGTTGGTGTAGGTTTTAACATTGCATTGATATTCTGGGCTTCTGCTTGAATACTTTTCAGAGATGGAGAAAAATAATAGAGCACGTTGTGGGGCCAATGTCTTGGGGCCTTTATCGAAGGTTGAGGTAGGGTCTGTGAGTGGAATACTATTTTATTGTTTGTGGGGGAAATAGAACAATGGGATGTAGTATTTTCTCATGTGTACACTTTTCTAAAATGGCTCTCGGTGTTGCAGAAATCTTCTCCTTTGTGTTTATTGTTATTCAGCCTCTTAAGCCTCTCCAGAAGCTGTACTTCACAAATATTAAAGTCCGGGAACTTAGGTAATAAATAATAATAATACTACTGTACTTGCATTTGATATAGTGCCTTATCACGTCGTTGAGGTGGCTTACAGTGCTTCACAGAATATTGACTCTGTGTTTTGTGCTGTGTGTTAGATATTGGATACCAAGAAATGTTTTAAAAAATATGTTTACTATGAGCATTTGTACTATTTCTTAACACCCTTTGAGATTCCTTAGGGTTTCAACTTACTCTTTGACAATTGTCTTGCTCTTGTAATATTGGAAGGATTTTTTTGGCAATATGATTTGCATTTGCCGCAGTCACTTTTTAGTTCTTTCTTGCCTCCCCTGCCTTTTCATATTTGAACCCCTTTATGAGAAGTCTCTTTACTGCAAAGTGAAATTGGTATAATTGTAGAAATCTCAGCACAGAATGAAGCTGTTTGGTTCACAGAGGTTATGCCAGTACTGGCTTCTCTAATGGAACTATTTGCTCTTATCCCCATTCTCTGCTCATATACTCTTCCTCTTCTGGTCTTCACCTCAATAAATACTGGAAGAAGAAAGAATGATTGTACGAAGAATAAAAAATGCATGGATTTTGTTGGTATTGTTGATGTGTTCATGTCTCCGACACTCCTTATTGAGAAACCGGTATAGGTAAACTTTGTGGACAACCAGGCCTTTCTGTACATTTGTTGCATCTTGGCTTTAATTCTGCTTCATCGCGTAAAGAATTAATTTGATAAACTAGAAGAGTAAAAGATTAATTTAAATTAAAACTACAAGCTAACTGCATAATTAATTTACAGTTTAAATTTAATTTTCATTAGTAATGCCAGATTCATTATTAAACCTCCCACCTCAAGGGGTTGTCATTCCAAAGTGAAAATTTGGAACTGAGGATATTCTGTGCTACAAGATGAAGGTGAGCTTGTGAAGGCACCATCTCGTAATGAATTGTCTGTAATTTCTTGTTATGCAAAAAAAAAGATTGGGGATGTATTGTTTAATTAAAAGCACTTTGAAAGTGTGCAGCTAAAACTGATTAAGGTTGTGTCACTTCACGTTTTATAACCCTTTAGAAAACTAGCTCATTTAAATAAACGACACATCCTCAATTCCTATCCATCTATCTTTAAAGCAATTTAAGTGAGATAGCTTTACCCGCGTTCCGAAGGACATGTTCACGGTGCGGAATTATATGCGGGGAATTGGATTGGGAGCCATTGGAAAGAGAAGACATTTTCATCAATCTATTGGGACAATAAAGTTGAATCCAGCATGTCCCTATTGTGATAATAATAATAATAACAATAATAATAATAAACCTTGCATTTGATATGGGGCCTTATCACGTTAACAAGATATCTCAAAGCACTTCACAGGATATACACTAAAATGGAATGACTGTGCATTTGTGGACAAACATAAGTCTTGTTCAATAAAAGAAAAGGAATATACACTCCAGGTCACTATTGTGTCATTGTCTTGATGGACTCATGTGCAGGTGTGTGTGCTGGCTCTCTGACCAAAGGGAAGAGGGGCTTGTCTCAAATCTTAGTTCTCTGACCTCTCACTTCAATGTTCCACTTTTAATGAAGGTTGCTGGAGGTCAGTTGAATGCCATCTGAGTTATGTTGCATACTTCTGCTTAGCACAACTGGACCAATGCACATCCAGTATTGCATAGAGGTGAACAGCAGCCTAATTTCCAGTTTATTGAAGTACAAAACTGTTGGGTGTGCAATGTCTTGGCTTTTCTTTTGGTTGATAAACTGGGCTACCGTTTAATGAAAAATGAGTGATGTTCTTTGAAAGGCAAATCAAAGAATTCACAAATACTTATCGAAAGGGCTTTGGTACATACATGATGGCATATCCCCATGGTATTCTTTGCATTTAACTTTGTTAAGTGAGTGTAATTAATTCTACCAGAGACAACATAGAAATTAAATAAATATGAACATTTTTATTGTGCACTTACTCACTCATTTAAACCTTGTTTGGTAATAATATTCCTTGGTAAATGAATAGAGCAGTAAACAGTTGTACTATATTTGCTGTAGCCGTCTATAAATTTATTGTGAATCATATAATAATCGTAAGTGTTTCAACTAAGTTAACCTAAGATGCTTCCTTGAAGAAAAATATACAGACTGTCGCACTGAAAGTTATTAGTGGCACACATAAAGCTTGAGAGAAGGATCATTGAGACTTAAGACACATGGTTATCACTGGAGTTTGGTAATTCCCTTTTGGTCTTTTTTATTTAAACAAGCAACAGAAATTAACAAATTAATAATAGTCACAATAATTCTAACACTTGGTCGATGCTTTATCATATAATTGAGACATCTCAATGCAGGATATATTGTACAATGCAGTGACTATATATATTGGTAAACAGGACTACTAATTTATGCACAACGATGCCTCACAAACAACATGGAGTGAATGACCAATCATATTTGGGGGATTGTTGGGCAAGACACCGGGAAAAACTGCCTTCTCTTCCCGAATAGTGCAATGGGATCTTTAATACCCAAGCAGACATGGCCCTAAATTAATATCTCTTCCGAAGGACGCACCTCCAATACTACAGCACCCAAACTCCCCACCCCCCCACATAGGAATGTCACCTTAAAGTATATGATTTCCAAGTTCCAATGTGAGGCCTTTAAGGTAAGGGTCCTGCAACACAGCCAGGCTGACTCAATTTGAGCACAGAGAGCACAAAGTATTCGATAATTTGTACAACACTATAAATGTAATTTTTAGATATTTACAATTATATCTTGCTCAGCTGCTTGAAATGCATTTTCCATATAAATTATTTGTCTCGTTAATAGATTACCTGTTAAGGTAGTATGCTAAAAACATTTTTTATATATCACAAACTGAGATAAAGTCATTTGAACTTTAAATTGGTTTCCGGAGTCCATTCTGTAGTTCATCGAAATGAATGACAGTATGGAATTGATAGTAGGAAGCAACATTTTTTCTAAACTCTAAACTTTCTAGACTCTAAATTATTTAAATGCTTTGCCTTCTGTGGTGCTTTTGATTAATTTTTTTCCTCTCATGAAGATTTCCTTTCATTTTATTTGTAGCCATTGGAGTAATGTAAGGATTATTAATATGTTTTATCCCTGTTTGATCAACCATATTGATATATTCTGGAATGACTGAGCTTTCCAAGCCCGAAACATATTCTGGTTTTGCCAACAAAATACACACACAGTCACCACACTTTACGGTATATTCTGTGAATATGGTGAAACTCAAGAAAGAAAATGTTGTTTTCCCAACGGATAATAATAATAATAATCCTTGCACATTATCACATTTTAGAGACGGCTCAAGCACTTCACAGAACTTACTGTAAAGTGGATTGACTATATTTTGTGGGTGAAACGCAGCAGCCAATTGCGCACAGCCGTGTACCACAAACAGTCATGGATTGATGGACTAAATTATGTTGATTACAATTTTTTTGGAGGGATTATTACCCCCGAAAAGTAATCCAGCTGGATTCCTACTTACTGTTTGGGGTAAGTAGGCTTGCGGGGTAAGGAAACTTGCCCAACGTTTCGCCCTGCCTGGAATTGAGCCCAGGCCTTTTGCTTGCGAGGCAAGTGCTCTAACCACTGAGCTGAGGACTCCACGATGACAATTATTGATGTTGCAATCTATCAAATGATGCACAATTGGCTCCTTATATCCTACTGAGATGCATTCTAACATTGTTTAGGTTTGTCTGAAAAAGGCAAGGTCATTAGGAGGGCATTGTGGTTTTTCAGTGCTTTCATTATGCTTCGTAATACTTTTATTGCACATGAATAATTGTAGAGGAGATTGATTTGAATCAAATCATATAACTGTGGTTTAAAATTGTGCCTAAATGTTTACGATTCGAATGAAATCCAATTGTAACCTAATTCAAATTACATTCACTTCTAATGTAAAATATTATCGCTAAATAAAAAATGATACTTAGTGAGGCTTTTGGCAAAGAATCCCCAAATAATTTTACTGTGAAAATGCATTGTTTTGCTGCCCTTGCCTGTCAAATAACATCTACAGTAGCCTTTGAGAATGCCTAAATGTATTCTACCTTGATGTTTAAATTGAATTTTTTTCTTTTACGAGGTTGACTGAGATAGTAAAACATAATTTGCTTCTAGGCAAAGCTTATGTTTTCTAACTTGTCAATTTACCTTTCTGACTAATTAAGTACACGCATCTGAAAATGAAGGACTGTATCGTTTCTAAACTACATCATCCTGGATTTCTGGAAGTATGAGACCAAACGTGTCTCAAATGGGCTTTCTTCATCCAAATCAATCTTGTGTCTTTCTGTCATTCTGACGAAGGCTCCAAAATGCTGACACACTTTCCTTTCTCCATGGATGCTGCCTGACCTGCTGAGTGTTTCCAGTGACTTCTGTTTTTATTTCAGATTTCCAAATTCTGCAGTATTTTGCATTTGTGATTTAGTGTGATCTTTATCTCATTTTTGTTTCTTTTCTGTGAGGGTAGAGCTGGAATTGTATAAGCCAACATCTGCAGGAGTGGAAATGCTGAAGCCTTGGTCAATAAACCCCAACAAACCTGCCAGGAGTTGCTTCAGAATGCAGATGTAAATAGAGCTGTGAAAAAATCTTAAGACACAAGAGAAAGCTATTGTTGAACCAATTTACTGCGTCTTAACTGCAGTGTCAGGATAAACGTGGGACAATTAGAAATGAAAGGCTGTTCTAGACAATGCTGAAAAATGATTCACAAATGTGTTTAGAGAGATTTTATCACTGCACTATTTTGTAATATAAATTTATTGCTCAGACTTGAAACATGTACATTACATAACTATTAGCCTGATCCATCAGCTCCTGGCATTTTATGAGTTTTTAATTATTGTCTTTCAGCTGCTTATCACTATGCTTCTTGGCTGATGTGCAATGATGATTCCATTGAAGAGTGTCTTGATAAAATATAATGTTTACAACCTAATTTATGACCTGATCTTGTAGATTGAGTTAAATAGGAATTTGAATAACCTTATTACAATGCTGAGGGAACTTCAGACACCATAGACACGTTTAACGCTGTGTAATTGGATTATCACAAGTGGAAACATTAATCCATTTTTGCATGAAAAGGGCAAGGGAAAAAGCTGTTGTAATCGCGGATAAAGACCTACTGTATTACATTTATTTGCAGTCTATTTGTCTTTAGAATATATTTTCCTGTGCACTGGATTACTATGCGTTATTTTCAAACTCAAATCTGTTTTGTAGTGTCCTGTACAAAATTGCAGTTGGAATTTTAAAACACTGATAACGCATACTCGTGATTGTAATAATGTATTAGTGAATGTGAAAGGTGATCGTAGATAGCTATAAAGAGGTCACATAGAATGCAATGATAGGAAGCTTACTGATACCACTCCATTAGAAACCCAATTAGTGGCATGAGTTATTGACTATTCAATAGCAATTTCTGACCTCATTTTAATTGCATCAGTTGCCACAGAACAGCAAGGATGGAGAGAGGCGTGAATTCAGAGGGTGTGTAAGATACGTGCATTTTCTTTCCATGAATGCACTTTTTCAAACACGGTTAGCTTTCCATCATTTTACAAGGCACACAATGACTTTGTTTGCACCATCCTTTAAAGCATGATTTCCACATCCTTTATTTCTGCTGCTGCAAAAGCTGCTTACGGCACACAATCCCTCTGCTGGCTGTGAGGGAAAGGCAGTCTGTGTACCTCTCCAGCATTCTGTGCCACCTCCCGCTGACTGACAGGCACATACCCTGATTCCTTGGGGAGATGTGTAATTTTGTGCTGGCAGTAGCATGTTCAACCTCGTGGATTAGCTCTGACCTCAAAGATGTTATTACAGAAATGTAAGGGTCTTTTCACTATCTCTCACTATAGGGGCAAGAACTGAACCTGTGGATATAGAGGGACACAACATGTAGTTATGGGTTCAAATACACAGATGTGCTACACAGTTATTTCAGGGAAGCAACTGCAGTATAAAGTATGAATTAATTTGGTTCCTCGAGTACAATTGAATGTGTGCATAAAATCTGAAGGCAACCAGGAACCGTCAAGCTATTAATATTTAATTCCCATCATATGTTAGGCTATATACAATCTGTTATTCAGGGGATTTACTGAAATGATATGCTTAAATATGTAATGCAGATGATGATGATGGTGTTGACAATTGAACACATGGGTGCTTGGTGATAAATAGTAACAGAAAGCGAGGGTTTGTGAGCTAGTCAAAATCGTTAAATTCTCTGCTCTATGAAGTAACAATATTATTATTAGAGCAATAGTATTATTAGTGGTATTGCTCTAACAATAATAATAAATTGGTCATTTTAATCCACGATTATTTGTGTGACATTGCTCTGGGCTATTGGCTGCCGTGTTTCGCCCACAAATATATAGTCAACTCACTTTACAGTAGCTTCCGTGAAGCGCTTTGAGACGTCTAGAAGACATGGAAAGCACAATATCAAATGCGGTGATTATTATTGTTATTATTATTACTATTAAGTGAAATGTCGTTGCCTTGAGAAATCCGCAAAGTGAACCAAGAACTGCTTATCTGTTTCATCTTGGGGCAAAACTGCACAATTTGTGATTTTAAGCCAGAAAGGTAAAATGGTGCTTTCATCTCGGAGAATAATGGGGAAGCAACAAGACAACCTTTTCCACAAGCACCCCCTATTTAATGCACGATAACTGCTTTGGGTTTGCTGCTTCTCTCGCTTTAGAGTGTTGAGATTCAGGATTGGAGCCAGAGACAGCTGTGATTAAAGCAAATGCCACAACTGTGACCCTGGTGGTTACAGGGAATGAATTTTAAGTCACTTTACGTCATTTTGCGTAGCCTGATAGATGTGCCATCAAAACCTGCTTCAGCAATTGAAAGCTAATCTCTGCATTTGAACTTCTATGTACATAAGTAACACATAGAGTTCCAGGAATATGTCTGGAGAGAGTTTCCATCTCCTTTTTAGGTTAACTACTAATAATGCAGGCCCAACAATAGGAAAGCAGGGTAGTAATCGTCTTATGTTGTCCTTTGTTCAATCACTCGTTTTCTCAGAGTACTAATAATAGCTTGGCGACATTGTCATTCTTGGGAGAGGAAAAACCACAGGCTGGTCGCCCATTTTATCTCCTTTCTCCTACCAGGTTAAAATAAATCACAACTGGCTTCTGGCACAGGGTTACCAAAAAAGGATAAATTGTGTGTGCTTCGTGTTACAATGTGCTGTGTTCGCTTCCACTGGTATTGCATATATTGGTCTTGTCGCGTGGCCTCCTATGCATACCTCTGAACTATCAGTTGTTGAGGATATTAAAGCAATCTGCCTCTGTGAAATCAATGGGACAGAAAACTGGCATGTTTTATTATGAGATAGAATGCTTCTTTTTATTAGATGAATACAGAAACAATGGCTGAGTTGGTGTGTGAACAAGCTGTGCTTTTGACTGGTTTGTGTTTTCTCAACCTATTTAAGCGCTTGATGCAGTGTGGTTCAATAGATTTATTTGATCTTTTCTTGTAACTATGTTTTCGTCTGTTTCTTGACTTGATTTCCTTTGCACAGGAAGCATGCTGAAATTCATTTTTGCAAACCTTACCAGAGAGAATATCTTTATTTGTATTGTGACGTTTTCTTTATGTTTGTTTATTTGAGCAACTCCCTGTAATGTTAAGGAACCCAACTGTATCCACTAGTCATAATAATTCTTACATTTGATTTAGCACATTTCACATTGGAAGGACATCTGAATAAGCTTCACGGAATATACTCGGATGTATAATGACTATTTTGTAGCCAAACACAGCAGTGAAATTGTGCACAGCCATGTCCCACAAACAACTATGAAGTGAAATATTTTTTTTTATTTGAGGGATTCTTCGCTTGACAAGGAGATCTGTCTTCTCCTCTCAAATAGTGCTGTGGGATCTTTAACATCCACTCGAACAACAACAGCAAAACAATGCTTTTATAGTGCATTTTAAGTTGGGAGCATGTCTCAAAGTGTCCAATGCGTAAACAAGCAGGTGCGACCTGGGGTTAATGTATTTTCTGAAATACGGCACCTCCAACTGTTCGAAGTCCCAACCTGGGGCTTGAACCTACAGCCTTCTGACTCAGAGGAGAGAATGCAACCAACTGAGCCAGGCTGATACATGCAAGGTAAATCAATGTTCTTTTTTCATAAAATGACATGTTTAATATCAGTAAGAAAAGCATTTGTACCAAACGGTTTCTGCTTTTGCTTTGTATGAACTGTTTTCTCTCTCTCTAAAGAGAAAACCCTCCCCATGTTAAAACACTTCTTGATCAAAGATCTCTGCTCAGGGTTTGCTAGTGGTGACGTAACAGTTAATGATTTGGGCTGATGGGCCCACTGATTTTCTCTTCTTCATTCCACTAGAAAAGCCCATGTCCCCTATTCAGCACTTTCCCAAATGATCCCAGATCCAACTGATTGCATTTCCCACCTCTCCAGCCACGATGGCACCATCTGAGGTATCTGCCACTTGCAGAGTGTAATGATGCAGTAACCTGTTTCAGTTTCTCTGAAGAGGCTTCACACTATCCCTGTAACATCGCAGTCCTTCTGAATCACTCTATCTCCCTCTTAACTTTCATAGCCCATAAATTGGTAATAATAATAATAATTATAATAATCCTTGCATTTAATATAGCGCTTTTCACATCTGATCGAAGTCTCAAAATACTTCACAGAATATACTGTAAAGTGATTTGACTGTATATTTGTGGGCGAAACACGGCAGCCAATTGCTCACAGCAATGACCCACAAACAGTCGTGGATGGAAAATTATAAATTTTTATGGTTTTTGGGGGACGGATTATTATTAGGCGTGTGGAATAAGGCAACTTGCCCAAGGTTTTGTCCTGATCTGCCTGGATTCAAACTCAGGTCTCACACTTGTAAGGCGAGTGCTCTAACCACTGAGCTCTTTGAGCACCCTCTTGAATGACCAGTTAGGTGCCCACTCAGCAGAATTAACAGTTCTGAGATTGACTAACGCATCCTGACATGAAAGGCACTATATAAATGTAAATTGTACTGTTTTGTATAAAGCAGAATTTAAATTGCTTCAACTAAGATCTACAGTTCTTTTCTCTGATATTTGGTACATTAAAGCAGAATAATATTCAACAATCAAAGTTAAGAAGCACAAACAAAACAGACAAAATAGATTAACAAAAATTTCCATCGAAAATGTTAGGAAATTGTGTTAACCTGAATTGATGAAACAGAAGATTAGGCCTCAGACATTATGGTTCAAGTAATTTTATTTAAAATAAATCATGTTATTAAAAGTTAGGGAAAATAATTATGGGGTTCAGTTCTGAATGACTTCATATTTACATAGATTTGGTTAATTCCTTCACAAATTCTCACAAATGTTGATGATGCGCTGCCATCTGTTGGCAGGAGAGATGATATGCAACTTCTATTGTTATGGAGTTCAGCAGCAAATTTGGGAAGAAAGCGTAACTTAGAAAGGAAGAAACATTGGTGTTGGATGCGTTCTGTGTTTAAAAGATAAAATATCTTGAAAACAAAATTGCTGGTGGTATTTGCTTCAGTTTATAATGATCAGATAAATAATAACTGCTGATATGTCTGTTGTATCTGTAGACCTTGAGGATTACAGTACTGTACTGTATATTCTGTGAAGCGCTTTGAGACATCGATAAGATGTGAACAGCGCTATATCAAATGCAAGGATTATTATTATAACTCAGACTAGAACACTCGATGATAAATCAAACTGCATTGTAAATTATTTGATGCGTAATCTTCAGTTTTGCAAAGAAATGTTACGCACTAAGTGTGTGTGCAACATTTTAACTGATCAGGCTTAACATTCGTAATTTATAACAGTTTAAAAAATAAAACAAACTTCAATATAAAAAACAGAAATTTGTATCCATTGGATTGTAATAAAAAATTAACTTTCTATCCATGATTTTGGTTAAGGATAATATGCTTGGTAGAAATTGCTGCTCATTTCTAAAAGGAGTTGATTGCTCTATGTAGCAGTTAGTACAGTATTTCAATGAAGTCTGATTTATTTAAAATATTTGTGTTTTAAACTGGCAGCACAATGGCAACAGACATTATGTCTGTTCGTGTCCTGTAAATAACTTTTTTTTGGTTTTGACACAACTTTTGATGGCCAAAAACACGTTTAGTAAAGTGGGACGAAACCTTTGGCACATTTCCTTACTTTGCACACACACACACGCCTCTGTTTACCTAGCAATAAATAGGAACCCACTTTTTAGTGAATTGGTGGATTGTTTTCTGCCGGTAATAATCCCTTGAAAAATAATAATCATTTGGTCACTCAATCCACGACTGTTTGTGGGACACTGCTTTGTGGAATTGTCCACAAAACACACCGTCACTACACTTTACAGAATCCCGTGAAACACTTTGAGACATCTTGACCATGTGATAAGTTGCGATATCAAATGTAAAGATTAGTATTCTTATATTATTGTGGGAAGGCTTAGTCATAACTAGATAAGGTTCTTTTCTCTGGTATTTATTTCAGTGTTTGGCTGTCGTTCCCAAATTGAGGTACTGTACCGTTTTGCACTGAGATTGAATAATCCCAGCTCATGAGAGAAGGAGTAAAGGTCGCTGCATTCTGCTTCAGTAATATACCTTATCCCCGGTCTCAGAAGGACATTGCTGATTGCACTAGTGTGATTGACTCTATTCCCCACTCGCAGGCGCTTCAATGATACCTGCAAGTGAACTTGAAGTTGTGCCAAATTGTGGAATGATGTTTACTGAATAGCTCTGTGTGATAGAAACTGGATCTAAACTTTTCAAGATCATTTTACATTGGAAACTCTGATTGAATCAGTTGGGATGGAATTCAACGCCATGTTGCAGTTTTCTTGAAGGACTTAGGGTCGTAATATTTCTGTACATTGTAATCCACACAAATCTTTCACTCGAAGGATGAACTTGAATGGAATTGTTAAATTAATATTTTAAAGAGGTCATGGCTTCATTAAAGTTTTACAAGACACTAATTACCCGCTGTAAGCAGGCAGACAGCTCTGAGGGTATCCAATAGTATTGGTAGTGACTCACTCTGACGTAATATTCCTGTTGATGATATTTGCAAACCATTCCTTGACGAGAATTGTTTTCATAATGATAAAAAACCTTGCATTTGATGTAGCGCCTTTCCCAATGGGGTGGACATCTAAAAGCCTTCATAGGAGTTACTGTAAAGTGTAGTGACTGTATTTGTAGGCGAACACGGCAACCAATTTGCATACAGCAAATCATAAATTCATAAAGTGAATGAATAATTTGATCTGGGGGCTGTTGGCCAGGACACTGGGAGGAACACCCTTTACTAGTGCTGATTATTATTATCATGGAATGATCCACCTTACTGCCTTGCTAAGTAACAGTGTGTTTGTCCTAAGCCATTAATATTTAGCAAAAAATAGTCTTGATTTAAGTTACATTTAGGGATTAAAAAAAAACATTTTAAAGCCATTTTTGCTTTAGGGAGTGTAATGGTGTGGAGCATAAGACTGATTCAGATTTCCTCGCCTCCATATCTTTTAATTTGAGAATACGATTTCCAACCCCCTGATTTTTACATCCTGAACATGCAATTTCCAAAGCCGATATTATACGATGTCCTTGACACATGTTAAATTATATGACGTTTAGCACCGGATTAAACGTATATGTGTCAGACCAGAACTACGCATGTTGTTTGGTTTGGACAGTAACTTAGTGCGTGTAGATTTTGCTGAAACCTCCAGTAATTTGTTTTTGTATTAACCCCAAATGCCTGAATCCTTGCCTGGGTGATAAACCCAATTGGAGTTGAGAATTTTTTCAATGAGATTGAAATGTCCCTCAGTTCTCTGGGGAGTAATTATATGCCAGCAATTTGTGCTGCCTCCTTTCACAGACAGATTGTTTATATCCTCCCTCCAGCACTGATGGCATTTTTATATCATTATTTTTCACACGTTCTCCTCAGGCCAGAAATTTTGCAGAACCTTTGATGGTTTCAGCAATTTTTTCCGACTCCTGTATCTCCTTTCTTATCATTGTAGATAAACCTGCAGAAGGCAGAGTTGTTCAGTTAGCTTCATAGTAACAAGGTGTCATTGCGAAACATGTCAGGAGTTGTTGTATTTTGGGGGTTTATAATATGATTTGTTTTTGATACAACACCGATAACCTCAAAATGTCTCACAAGATTGGTTTGGATGAAGAAGGCCATTTGGCCCATTTGACCCCATTTGTCCGGAATACAAACCCAGCTCAAGCTGCTTTTTAAATAAGTCTAATGTCTTGGGTTCAACCAACTTACCTGGTATCCTATTCCAGCCATTAGCTAACCTCCCTCCAGAGCCAGTGCAGAGGAGAGCGACAAGGATGATTCACCGTGTTAGAAGAATAAACAATGATCAAGCCAGCTAGGGCTGCTTATTCTTTGGTGAAATGTTGTTTCGTTTAATGTTCTCACCTAGGGTATTAGAAAGGAAAATGCATCTACTCCCCCAACCCCCACCCCACCCCATCATTCCTTCTTCTCCTCACCTGAGTACTGCATTATTGGTGGAACAGAGGGAGAGAAAGAGAAAACTTAGCGATTCTCTTCACAAAATGAGAGAGCAGCGATATGGACTTATTTGATGGGGGGAGGTGGGAGGGGGAGATATCAAAGCTACATATCATAAACTTTACAGTTGTGGTTTCGCCTGCAAAATATAAAGTCAATTCACTTTAAAGTGTATTCCGTGAAGCGCTTTGAGACGTCTCAAAGATGTGATAAGACGCCATATCAAATGCAAGGATTACTATTATTTTAAGCTTGTGCAGTTTGTCCAGCAGACCTGACAAATTCTAACTTGACTATTTCAGTCAGAGCATTAAAATACCACTGATGACCACAGAGGACTAACTCATCCCAGGCGGTGTACATCCACAAAACTAAATAAAATATGTTTAAATGGTTAGTTTTGAAAGATTGTTTACATTGATGTAATGCTGACATTAGTCACATCGTACGGATCATTTGAAGATGGTTCAACCCTTTTCCTGTAGTTTACTAAACTATAATTTGTTTTTTATACAGCGCAGGCCAGAAATTCCAAGTTATAAGGGAGGGGGAAAAAAATGGAGTTTTCCTGCTTGCAATGTCATCGATGTGATCAAAATATGTTACAGTGACTTTGATCAGATCAGGTGCAGAAATATTTAGCAGAACTACAAGAAACCATTATCAGTGAATCCTAACACTTCATTTGCATGATATACATTTAAGTCTAAATGTGGAGGATCTGTTTCACCGACATGAAGGAAGCATTTAGTTGATTGGCGGATCAGTTTTCCAGGCCGAGTAATTCATCCGAAAAAAAATAAGAAGAATAAATTGGTTACTTCAATCCAAGGCTGTTTGTGGGACACTTCTGAAAGCTGCAGAGATGTTGAATTAACTTTAAATCTGTGATAACGATTCTGAGACATTTAAGTGATAAGGTGCTGTCAAAGGCAAGGATTATAAATGTATGCAGATTGTGGAGTGTTACTGTAGATTAACTCAAGCAATTTTAGAGAAAGCAGTGTTAGATCAACTCAAGGAGGTTGTCTCACATCACTTCAGCTTTGAATTAATTGCAGTTTAACTGCAAATGACAAGAAGCAAACATCAGACTTCAGAATATAAGAAATCAGCAGTCAAGCACATGTATGCTAGAGTGCACAATACCTTTATTACTCATTACCAAGCATTCATGTTTTATGCATTTGAAAACAAAACGTACAAAACTTAATGAATGCTTAGTAATAAGTAACAACGACAACTGAACAAGAAAACAATGGCATCACAAGGCAGATCCAAGCTTTTCTTTATTCTGCATCATTATTCTGCAGTGATGATCAGATTCAATAGGAAACTGGGATTCCCCATTTCATTTATGACTATTTCACTTCAGGAGGATGTCCCAAGGCGCTGAACAGTTACTGCTTCAGACCCGATCTTAGGACAGGGGGTGGGGAGCGAATAACACTAAAAACCACAAAATTATATTTGTAGAGTGCCTTTTATGTCCCAAGGCACTGAACAGTTAGGAAAGGGGGGATTAGAAGTTGCTGATGGGTCCATCGAAGAGGAGAGTCTTGAGGCGAGACTTGAAGGAGGCCAGGGAGGAGGCGAGGTGGAGGGACTGTGCAAAAATACTGCCTAGATAAAGTCAATATCCAATCTGTGGAGTCCTGTAGCTCAGTGGTTAGAGCGTTCACCTTACAAGCGAGAGATCTGGGTTCAATTCCAGGCAGGGCGAAATCTTGAGCAAATTTCCTTACTCCACACCCCTAATAATAATCTCTCAAAAAAAATCATCAATTGGTCACTTCAATCCGCGGCTGTGGGATACTGCTGTGTGCAATTGGCTGCCGCTTTTCAACCACAAATATACAGTCAATTCACTTTACAGTATATTCTGTGAAGCGCTTTGAGACGTCTAGAAGATGTGAAAAGCACTATATCAAATGCAAGGATTATTATTATTATTTAATTGTCGTGTAATTTAACATTTATGGTGCAAACACATTACTCAGTTCCTTTGCCAATGATTCCAATGTTTACGGCTGCTTTATACAATGTAAATTCTGAGTTGCTGCACTTTCAGTCTGAGCTATTGCGGAATAGAAAGAAGATGATGGAAACGTATCCACATGGGACTGCCAAGCAGAATGCAATTCAAACCCTACACTATCTCACTCTGTGGAGCCTTCATGTTTCTTATGGTTGAATAGAATATTTTCAAGACATCATTTTTGGACTGTATACATCTGGGATTTAGTATTTTTTACAAGTGCAGAGCGATATACACTACTGCTGTAGCATTTAGTGGGGCGGAGTAACTGCTTGTGAAAGAAGTCTGAGTTGTGGTTCTACACAAAACTGCTTTAATTTCAGTTGAAATTTTGCGCTCTGAGATGCCGACATGAAGGGCGGTGTATGAATGCAAGTTGTTGTTTATTTTTCATTTAAAACAGCACTATGTTGCAGATTTAGCACTAACTGAAAAACAGATTTTTTTTTAAACAGAAGAAAAAGTAACTCCATAGAGACAGGAGTTTATCAATGTCCCCATTATAAAGATTGATTTTTTTTTACAACCTTAGTTATCCGATCAATTAATTTTCTATATTGTGGTTAATGAATTTTAGTTGACCTTTCTTTGTGAACTAGAAATCGTAACAACTAATATTAAGAGGAGAGTTTTCTGAAAATACCAATTCTGAAAAATCTGTTGCCCCTCTTGCTCACAGCTGCGTATTGTTACTGATAAGTTCCAGAAGAACCTGTGGAAATTGCACAATGTCCAAATCATTTTTATTCCATTTGTTTCTGAGCATGGGAAGGGTTGGGTAGTTCCAGCTATCAATAGCTTTCCTTGAATTTGAAGACACAAAGAGGCAGAGAGTAAGAGAGAACAGGCAGGAGCAATATGGATGTTGTATTATGGGTTACACATTGGCTGGCTAATGGGATGAATTTGGAAGTGTGTCTGTTGGCCTGAATGAAGATACACAAATGCAGTGATAAGTTGAGAGAGGTAACTCAGATAGTGGTACAAATCACATGCCTGGGAGCGGAAAATAGGCAGTACCTTTGTTAGACAAAGTAGTGGGGATTTCCTTGCAACCCACTTGATAAAATAACAATCTACACAGTAATCACAAGTCTCCCTTAGTGGGCATCAGCTACACAGCTACACTTGGCTTCTCATGCTGTAAACAGAGGCTAGCATAACTGAAATGGCTCCATGTGCTTTGAACTAACAAAAATACCACGGGTGAGCGTAAGGTAGTAAGTATTTGGGGGATTCAGGTGACGAAGATGCTCTGAATGACCTCTGAATCCTGTTGTGACAAGCACCTTGTATTCATTTCCAGCAACCCCCCCTTATTTAATTTTGCCACAGGCGAGGCGTGATTTTATAATTGATGTGGTTTATTAGATATTTACTTGTAGCTGACACTACTTGTTACGTGTTACATCTTTGGTAATTGGCATGGCTTATTATTGCATGGTTGTGTTTAGCTGGATTATTTATGTGCTGGATTTCTAACTTGCGGGTCTTATTCCTTGCTCCCAAGTAATTGATGTGGCTTGTTTCTCCTTCTCGAGCTGCTTGCCCTTGTAACCGACATGGATTTGTTGCATTATCAGTGATTCTGGAAGAATGTTGCTGAGGATTCCTTGAATCCGCTCAATGTTTCTGTTTGAGCTGGTGTTTAGGTTGTACGAAAATATTATGGAAACCTTCTGCCGTGAGTCTCCTGTTTCAGCTACTGTTTGGCAGTTCTGGGGTATACATTTCGCCCACAAAATACCATACCATGCCTTCAGCACATCCGCGAGATCTTTGCAGAGCTGCTTTCCAACTTGAGAGATATCTTTCATGTGCTAGAGCCCGCGGTGGCCAACCTCTTTGGTGAATGTTTCTGGATGTGATTTGTTCGGGATTTACCAAAAGGTTGGCCACCACTGTCCCGACAATCCCTCAAATAAAAAAGGCTATCAGCTCTCAGTCCCTTCATGGATATTTGTGGCACATTGCTGTGTGCAAAATTGGCTGTTGTTTGTGGCCACAAAGTTCAGTCACTTTAAAAAAAATCTTTTGAAATGCTTTGAAGCTTTTACGAAATGATAAGGCATGATCATAATACTGTAATATAATAATAATCCTTGCATTTGGTATAGGGATTTTCGCGTCAGGTCAGGTGGACGTCTCAAAGCAGTTTTACGGGATATATTGTAAAGTGAAGTGACTAAGTTTTGTGAGCAAACACAGCAGCCAATTTTGTGCAAGCATTATCCCACAGAAAGCCGCGGAGTGAATGAGCACTCTTATTTGGGGGATTTGGGGCCAGAACACCGGGAGAAATTCCCTTCTCTTTTTGGGAAGTCTTCCGAGGTGAACGGAGCTTATGCAATTGTAATTTTGTTGTTGTTGAATAGTGCCATTGGATCTTTTACACTGATCAGAACAGGCAGAGGGGCCTTGATTTAATATCTCATATATATGGCTTGAACCCAGAACCTTCCGATTGAGATGCTAGAGTGCTTCCAACCGAGCCAATCTTGACAGTATCAAATGCAAGGGTTATTACAGGATTATTACTGCAGATCTACTTTACAGCTTGGTCCTCGATTTCACACGTGAGTCTCAGGAAGCCTTCTCTCTGGATGCTCCAATCCATGATTTAACAAATATTTATAGCTTTTAAAATTCACGGTAAGCGATGAAATCTAATTATTCTATTCTCTTGTGAATCTTCTTGCGGTGTTTTGTCAGTGCAGAAATCGCAACAATTCTGCCTTTAACCCGTCATTATACATTGGTTTAATTTGGTTGACAACACAATAAATATCTTGAAAAGGTAGAATATAAGGCAGTGTTCAATTGATACCCAAACCCCCTGGAGCTTTGCTATGGTACTTTGACATTGCATAACCCCTTGATTGAATTATTTTCTCAAAATTCACTTGTAGCTATCCATTACATAATTAGGTAACAGGTTGTAAATAGGCCAATACAAAACAGACATTGTTAATGGAGTAATGTAATGCTTGTTGGAGCTATGTGGGAGTACTACAGGATTATTGAAATGTGCCACATTGAGAACAAAGCAAAGCTCAATGACAGTGAAGATGACCTTCACATTGTTAACTATATTTTGGAGCTGAGCTTTGATTCTTTCTCCATTCTCATCCTTGGTCTCCTCTCTTTCTCTCTCTGACTTCTCTCTCCCTCTTTCGGCAACCTTCCTTTCTCTCTCAATTCTCCATCTCTCCCTGTACCCTCTGTGGGTATTTCAGCTATCAATACTGACATTGGCTATTCTTACCTCCCTTTATCAAAGTTGCTTTGTTCAATGTCCCAGTCTGCTATCATTTTTCTAAGTTCACACACACTGGTCCCATTAACGTTAATAGTACTTTTGCTTTTTTGCCATCTGCTTCCTAGCTCAGCAGCAAATGTCATTATCACACAAATGGACAACTGAATCACTCTTTGGTTTAGTTGTATGGTAGGTAAGGGGTGTGAATAACTTGTGTTTACAATGTGTTAACAAGGTTATGGGCTAGCATAACCTCTACATTACAAAGATGTCTTAAAAAATACTTTTTAATCAGATGAAGGAAAGCAAATTGTCAGAAGTGTGTAATATGTTGCGCTTTACCGGAAATTAAACCTCCATTCTTTCCTGGGAGTGTTGCTTTTTTATTGTACAGTGAAACATTTTGTACAGTGCCGTTAAATCTGTGATAATTCTTACTGCCAGAATGCAACAGAGGACCCTTTTATTTTAGAACTAAAGTAAATGAATGAGGTTGAAGCTTATCCTCATTACTTGGTGGCTGCATCCCAACATTATACTGCTGCAGGTACCTAACCCATAGCCACCACAAGAGAAACACTTGTCATTGTGAAAAGTAGGCTCCAAAATCCCAGTATTTCTAACACCAGCGTGGTGTCCTGCTTTGACTTCTCTGAGACCTTTTTAACTGTACAGAAATTACCCTTGATCCATCCGCACTTTAATAAAACCCTGTGGTGAGAGGCGAAAATGTGACAAACAACAGATGTGTGGTCTGAATGTGCAAGCTGTTAAACAACTAGCAATTATCTCTCAGCTGAAAATCTTAACATTGAAGCTACAGAAATGCAGTAGTAAACGAGAGTAATATTTTCAGTGATTGCTTGAAGACCAAACACAACAGTCTGGCGAGAAACTGAAAGGGGATTTATCAAATCCTTGCAGCGATGGACTGTAACATTGCCAAGATAGTGTGTTTGGCACCCAGCCTCAGACATGGGCAAAATATCAATGCTGACTTGCAAGGCGAAGGATTTGGCTGTTTGGCCATGAGAGACAATGATTTATTAAGCAGCAAGTCTTGTGCATTTATTTGATAAGTAAGGTTGCCTTAATATGGTGTTTTTATGCTATGTACATATTCAGTGTTTGGAATTCTCCGGTTTTTTTTACGAGGGGCTGTATTTGTTTTGAAATGCAACAGGTACTGTGACTGCTGTAAGTTCTGAAAGCACATGCATACATATTTATGTTCTCTGCAGCTCTTGCTCGAAAACTAATGAGCAAAGTGAAGTGGACCGTCTTAATACAATTTACAATACAATTAATATTTATGGCACCTTTCATGTCGGGGGGGATTTATTGGCTTGATTTGAATGAACATGTACATGTATATAATGGCTTTGGAGTACAATCTGAGTGCAAGTGGTTCTTTTGCTAAAGTGGTTCTATGTGTTTTTTTTTAAAAAGAATCGGATTCACCGAAGAAAAAAAGCTTCAGTTCAATGATTTGTACCTAACTTTTGATGGAGTGAATCTTTAAACCGCGGCATGGAGATCAAGACTCTTTTTTTGTTTTCTAACCAGCTGTACAGATATTTGAGGTGCCTCTTCAGTGTTAACATGGGACTGTGGTACATACAGCACATTTCAACCGATGTCGTGTCAAAATCATGTGGTTTGTGTTAACCTTTCTGAAAACCAATTGCATTCAAATAGCACATGCTGAAACTATTTGACTTTTCTACAGCTAAATTCAAGAATATATTTATTTGTTATTAATTTTGACCTGATTAAAAGCTTGTGTGACTAGAATGGTTCAAGGCAAAGCAGATGAATGGTTATATCATGAGTCTGTTGCACATCTTCCCTGATTTGATAATTTTGTTTTATAGCTTGTAATACACTCAACAAGCACTGATAACGTCAGGAGTGCACCAGACTGTTTTTGGAATTACAAGATAGTGATGCTTCACTGAAAATACACGATTCTAGTGATTCAATTCCAATCTCTTATTTTGGAGGCAGAGTTTCTATATTTTGTTCTTTCTTCCGCTGGATTCTTAATCGCATAAACTTAACATTTCTAAGCACACTTTTCTAAAGAGGACAACAGCTTTTTTTTTCTCTCCGGCTCCCTTATTAATTTCATTTAAGATTCATTGGTAAAATCTGAATCACGAAAATACAGTAGAAATTGGAGTCTGCCTTGTACGTCTGAGCCACCACTTATTATCATGCAATGTTTAAAGGTTAACAATTTAACATCTTTTTAAAATGTGAGACAGGAAGAAACCTTTTTAAAAAAAACAGTGACACACAAGTTTAATATCATTTATTCAGTGTTCAACGCTGACGAGGTGAGGTGTGATTTACTAAACATAGTTATGACTGCAGATTTTAGTTTCAAGTTATGCAGAAATGTTCCAACATAAACCTGGCCTGCCTATTTCCCTCCTGAGCAGCGATAGAGAGCAGCATTTCACTATTACTGTGATTGTGTGCTGTTTCATGCACTTGGATTTTTATAAAAATCTCTTCATTGGATTTTTCAAGGATAATGCTGTGCTGCCTCTTCTGACCCCCATCTAAACCCTTTGTGTACATTTGCTGGGTACGAGTGGTAGAAGATACCAGGGATCGCTGCAGACTGAAATCACTAATACAATGGGAATGGGGAACTGATATGTGCAGAGAATAAGGCCAGATTGGAATAATGGAGAAATACAAATGGAAGAGTATTATACGCGTTATATGATGACTTTAGGCAATGGTTGTATGAAGCATTCCCAGGAGATGAAAGAGAAGCCTTGAGCTGTACTATTCCCAGTATCCCTCTTGCAATTGATTCAGGAAGTTAGCAGTTTGCAATCAAACTCATTCAGTCACAATTGAAACTTGAAATATGCAGCATGAACAAATGTTCACCAAGTCCTTTTTGTGCCACATGGTCAGATTAGTCATGCCTGTTAATGGCTCTTCGCCATATTTTCTGTGCTATGTTTAGCAAGTGTTTGACATGGAATGTCGAGAGAATGCAAGTGATTGTTTGGAACCATCTGGTAATTAAACTTTTTTGTAAGGATCATATCAGAAAAGCTAGTGCAATACATCTGGGAGAGCAGCAAATGTGTGAGCAGCAAATGTCCAAAACAGCAAATGTCTCAGCTTAGTCTCTTATTGGTAAATTTGGCATAAATGTGAGTTTTCCTAGCCATGTTAACTGGCTCCATAACTTCTTCAGTCAATGGGGAGCAAACCTAACAATCCTCAGGCCGATGAGGAAATTGCAAGTGTTTCATTAAAACAATAATAATAATAGTCATCATCATCATCCTTGCATTTATTATAGTACTTTTCATAGTACAGTAATATTTTTATCAAGGGATTATTAATGAACATAGACTTAGGTTTTCAGCTACACTGTCACCATGTTCCTTCTTACCGAATCAAACTCTTACAGTTGATTTTTACAGCAAAGGTCATTAACTCGTAATCGTTTATATCCAAACTCCTGAACCAACTTCTTCCCCTAATTCAACCTCCTCTCCCACCTTTTGGGCAAATATGGACAATGTTAAAATGACTTACCAGCCAGCATCATTTTCATCTTGGAGAAACCATTAATTACATTTGTGGTGTCACTTAGCTATATGTACACATTTTTTTCCTATCTCAGAATTGGAATCCTTTGAATGTCTTGACTGAGAAGATCCCATTTTTAAATCTCTGTGATTAAAAATAGACTAAATTATAACAATCTGGACATTTGATTATAAGACTTTTCATGTCAGGGGAATGTGTCCAGGGGCTTCACAGGATATAGTGTAAAAGTGTAGTGACTGTATGTTGTAAGTGAATGTGACAACTAATTTGCAAGCAGCAATGTCCCACAAACAGTCATAAAGTGAGTGATCAATTTTGTTGGGAGGAATGGTGGTTCTTTTTTCGAATAGTGTCATGGGATCTTTAACTTTGTTTTGCTCATGAAATACATGCTTTACAGTGCATAATGTGAAGTGTTTTGAGTTGTCTCAGTGACGTGATGAGGCACTATCTCAAATGCAAGTATTATTATTATTATTGACAGGAGCTTTGGCTTGGGTTTGGAACAGATATTCTATTTTATAAGAATTCTCGGACATTTGAAGCTGGTATTGGTATGCATATATGTCTATGGGTTTAATTCTCAGTAGGATTGAATCATTGAATATAATCAGTCGTTAAGGTTTATCGTGTATGGTACAGGTGTGACGTCCTAGGTTCGATTCCTGGTAGGGTGAAACCTTGGGCAAAGTTCCTTACTCCACAGGCCTGATAATAATCCATCAAAAAAACCCAATAATAACTTGGTCACTTCAATCCACGACTGTTTATGGGACATTGCTGTGTTCAATTGGCTACCACGTTTCACCCACACATATATAGTCAATTCACTTTACAGTATATTTTGTGAAGCGCTTTGAGGTGTTTGGAAGACGTTTAAAGTGCTATATAAAATGCAAGGATTATTATTATTATGGTGACTTTGCTGCTCCAGGCTGACCCCATTGTATTGCCATTTAAGCATTCTGAGAAGGTATCCCTCTTGAAGGCCTCTATATAATTAAATGCAAGACGTTGCTGTAACACTGTGGGTTGGATCCATAAAATCAGTCCCCAGATTGTGACAGGATGTGCTGTAGAAATGGCAGGGCTTCTGAGTCATCTGATCCCCCCTGCCATCAATTCCTGTGTACTGCCCATAAGCGCAGGAAGCTGGCAAACTCTCTCACACACAAACGTTTCCAGTGGTTGTTGGGAGACCAGGAGATGTGGGGAGGTCATGATTTCCTGTGTGTAGGGAATCAGTCAGTTGACAGAAGTGTGCTGCACTTATAATGTATCCAGTGAGCAGTCCACAATGCACTATTATCAGGCCTATGCTATAAATGGACCTGCTCTATAATGAGGGGCATTATAATGGGGGACTGGTAGTATGTGTTTATTTCAGTGGCACATCAAAATAGTATGTAGGGTCTCACTAGGTGGCACTGAACTTGTTATGGTCCCGTGCCCGCAGGCCACAAATATCCACTGTGGAGATTTGGTCTCTTGTGAATTCTTTCCTCTCGAGTCTCTTATTTGGGGGATTACTATTCTTAACAAAATAAAACAATCTTGCAGTCATCCTGCAGATGCAAATCCATTATGCTTCAGACTGAATATACCCAGTGATTTACTGGTCATAAGTCTTGTTTGTTTGGCCTTTAATGAAAATACTGCGAGGAATCTCATGAAAATCTCATAACCGATTGTTCAAGATTGCACAATGGTATCCCTTCAAGAAACTTTCAGCAATACAACTCCTCACAGCATCTATTGTGTATAGATCAACGGCAAACGAACATAAGACATTGAAGTTTTTACAGTAATAATCCTTGCATTTGGTACAGTGTGTTATCGTCTTGTCAAGATGTCTTCATGGAATATACAAAGTGGATTGACTGAGTATTCCTGGGTGAAATCCTCCACTATCAGTAGTTGCAAGTGAGGAAACTTTATTTCTTGACACTGGGTTAGAAGTTTAAAATGGAGACTCCTCCAGCTTTTGAGCATCTGGCTCTGAAAGCAAACATCAGTTAATAGTGATTGCGGAATGATCTCAGTGTCTGCTAAACTGTGTCAGGGTAAATGTAAGACAATCGAGCCAACACTTCACCATCTGCCTATCATCCTTATACATGTGTTTGCATAATGTATATTAACTTTTGCAGTAAAATGTAAATGTGACCGGCAGAAAAGAATATATCTCAAACTGAAATATTCTAACTTTACAATAAATATTTTATGTTGCCTGCATTTCCTCAATTTGAAGATAGCATGTAATGAATTAATCCTCTTTCCACTGTGTATTTTGATGGTTTGTCATACAATAAATGCCTTTTTTGATACAGTGACTTATGAAAACGCTTTATGGAATATAGTGTAAAGTGAATTGACTGTGTATTTTGTTTGTGGAACAATGATGGCAATACTAGTTCGTGCATTTGTCTGAAAAATATTGTCTGAAAAATACAGTCACTACACTTGACAGTAAATCATGAGAAACATTTGAGACTTGCTCCTGACATGAAAGATCAAATGCAAGGATTCTATTTGGTCAGTCGTCCCAAAGCGCTTCACAGGATTTATTGTAAAGCGTAATTACCGTATTTGTAGATAAATAACAAATTAAGACAATCCAGTCTTTTCTCTTAAATCTACCCCCATCACAAAAATCAACAATTGATTCATCTGTCTTGGTTTGATTCAAGTCCACATCCCAGTTGTGAAATAATCATATAATAATAATAATAATCTTTGCATTTGATGTAGCGCTTCTCTCGTCTTCTAGACATCAGCGCCTTGGGACGTCCTCCTGACGTGAAAGGCGCTATACAAGTGTAATTTTGTTGTTGTTGTTGTTGTTGTTGATCTCAAAGCGCTTCACAGAATATACCATAAAGTGAATCGATTGTGTATTTGTGGGCGGAGGAAGGGACATTAATTACACAATATCTCCAGTGGTGAGTGGTGTCCAGTCGTATATCTATCTGTAAACACACTGCAGGCAATGACACATCACTGCGATGCTAGGCTGGTAAATGATTAATGATTACACCGTTGGGCTGGAGTTCACTGTCCTCCTTCCATTGCAGCTGTGATTTGTTTTGCAAATGAATAGATGTTATAGTTCACATTTATGAACAGCCGATGTCCAAAGCTGGTTGCTCTGACTGATGCAATGTGGTGTGAGAGCACGGAGGGTATACAGTGCAAGTGATTTGAACACGGAATGCTGCAAGCCTCTGCTGCATGTTGCCAGGTGTCAGCACTGTGACGTTTAGAGTCGTGACGGATATAAATCGTCGAATTAAATCTCGAGATCAAAATCCTTTCTCGCTTCTCTTAGTGGTTCATCAATTGTATTGCAAAAGACCAATATATCACTCTGACGTCAGTAGTACTTTCAATTCAATGCAGTCCCTCGCCAACCCCCACCCCCCCAAAACAAATATCTTACTCAACACATTAGAACACCATCCCAAACGTGAAAGCCACTAGATAAATGCAAGTTGCTGTTGTCTTCTGCTGTCTCCTGAGGTGTAAGAGGCTATACTAAATGCGAGGATTATTCCTTGTTATTATGTGCATTACACATTGTGTATTTGCTTGCATTCACTTCCAAGGTTCATTCAGTATCTGTGTTAACTGGAGCACTGACAGCCACTGCATCCGATGAACTTGGAGCTGCTGATCCGTGTTGTCCATAAATCAAATCATGGATAGTGATGATGATAATAACAATTGTTGATGCTTGAGGTGCTTGGGATCTTCAAGATATGCAGGTTTGCTTTACCTGCACCCCACACAGACCGTTGAGTGCTCATATGGAGTCATATGGAGTGTGGGGAGCCCCGAAGATCAGTGTTGAGAGCATTCGCCTCGCAAGCGAGAGACCTGGGTTCGATTCCCGACAGGGCAAAACGTAGTGCAGGTTTCCTTACTCAGCAGGCCTGATAAAATCCCCCAAGAAAAAACAAACAATAATAAATTGGTCACTTCAATCCACGACTGTCTGTAGGACACTGTTGTGCGCAATTGGCTGCCGCGTTTCTTCCACAAATTATACGGTCAATTCACTTTACAGTATATTCTGTGAAGTGCTTTGAGACATGAAAAGCACTATATCAAATGCAAGGACTATTATTATATGATAGTCAAATTGCAGTTGATGTAGGGATACGTGCCCGTTTGTCTGGTTAACAGCGGTCGCTATACTTCCCAAAACAACTCATCTTGTGAAACATTTTGATATGATAGTGTGCGTAAGCCTGGCTCAGGAGGTTTTGGGTTCAAACCTCATTGTAGAAGCTTCATTGATAATTGAAATGAGACGTTAAATTGAGTTATTTTCTGTCTAGGTGGGCCATTAAAATACTGCTACTCAAAAAGATCCCCCAAATAAAATTGGTCACTCACCCCATAGCTGGCTGTGAGACATGGCTGTGGACAAATTGACAGAGAGAGATTGGCCATACTACGGCAATAACAACAACAACAACAAAATTACATTTATTTAGCGCTTTTCACATCAGGAGGACATCCCAAGGTTGTGGACAATCAGTGTTTCGGATCCGAGCTATGGTCGGGATCGGGGTGGGTGGAGGGAAGGGAGGGGAAGGGAGGTGACTGATGGCATGGTCGAAGAGGAAGGTCTTGAGGTGGGAACTTGAAGGAGGCTAGGGAGGGGGGTGAGGCGGAGGGAAGATACAGTTGTTGAAAATTTACTGATTAACTACACAGCTTTTTAACTTCTATGATAAATGAAACAATTTTCTCTGGACTGGAGTCCAGCTTTGCAGACGTAATTTATAACTCGAATGTCGGCATCTCCTTGTGAGGAGTGAGAGAAGATTTTATAGTTGCAGACATGTAACGTCGATTGGGCCTGGAGATGAGAGACACTACACATGCACTTTTTTGTTATGCCTACAACATGCCTCTCCACTATTATGTAAACCCTCAACTCCAAGCTGAAATGAAACAGTCCAAAGAGAGCCATTCTCTCTTAAATATATTTAAGGACTGAGAGTGTCTTTGTGAGTCACTGGGAGGGAATGGCATTTGCGCTTCTGGAACAAGGTGCCATTTTCCTTTTAGAAACACAAACATAAAAGATCAAAGTGGTTATACAGGTGTGTCAAATATCAAACGGCTTGGTCTGGTATGGGGATATTTGATGTTAGGCAATGGTACATTGCCATTGATGATCATTGTTAGTACCAGGGTTATTATGAGAGTTGGAACCTTGAGATGAGGGTTGCAGTGTTCTTGGTGGATCTGCACTTGATATTCTCAATAACCATTCCCAGGATGTTTTAAATCCACTAATCTTATTGAATACCACATCCTTTGTGTGTGTGTGTGTGTGTGTGTGGCTTTGACCGTCTGCGGCTCAAATAGTTATGAGGTTAAAGCAGTTGAAAGAACAGCGCCCAGGATGATTTGCAACTCAAAAAGGGTGATTGCCTTTGGCCTGCTTTCTTTGGAAAGAAGAGGGCTTGTGTCTTTTAGACCTTCAGACAAGGGGCCCCAAATTTCCTGGTTGGTACTTTGCCAGCTCCAGGTGGGTGGAGGCTGTGCACTACATATTTCAATTGGCATGTATCCCATAGATGTTTTAGTTACATACCGACTGTAGGAAACCTTGACTTCACAGAAGTAGACCTGCTCTGCCTTCTTGCAGCTAAGAAGCCATGTTTCCCTACAAATACACAGGTACTATACTTGATACTATATCCTGTGAAGCATTTTACATGTCCTCCCCATGTGAAAAACGCTATCTAAACTGTAAGGATAATTATAATTGGTCAATTCCTGTGAAGTACAATGCAACAATGTGATAAGGCATTGTGATATATCATTATTGTTGTTCTGAAGATTTTTTTTTACAATCTTTTTGTCATTTCAAGAAAATAATGATTAAAATAATTGTGCCATATAATTTAAAGCATTGAAGCATTCTGCATATATGGTTTACATATAGTAGCTGCACAGTGTTTGTTTTTTGTTATGTGCTTATTTAAAATGGGTAATGTAAAATGTATTAAATCTGCTGATGTTTGGTTGATTTATTGATCACTGGAGTTGCTTAACCTCGATTATTATACTAATATAGCTACCAGAACCCAAATTAGCTTCCACATTTGCCTACAAAATACCCAGTGACTACACTTTACAGTAAAACCCTTGTGAAGCTTTGAAACGTCTTCCTGATGTGAAAAGTAGTGTATCAAATTAAGGATTATTTTTACTCATCATTTAAAAAACAATAATAATTATCCGTTCATTTGATATAGTACATGATCACATCATTGAGGCATCTCAAAGTGCTTCACAGGATATAATCTAAAATGGATAATAATAATCCTTGCATTTGATATAGCGCTTTTCACATCTTCTAGATGTCTCAAAGCACTTCTCGGAATATACTGTAAAGTGAATTGAGTGTATATGTGTGGGCAAAATGTGGCACCCCATTGCGCACAGAAGTGTCTCATAAACAGTCGTGGATTGAAGTGACCAACTTATTACTGTATTGTTATTATTTTGAGGGATTATTATTAGGCATGTGGAGAAAGGAAACTTCTTCAAGGTGTTGCCCTGCCTGGAATTGAACCTAGGTCTCTCGCTTGTAAGGCGATGTGTATTTGTGAGCGAAAGGCAACAGCCAGTTGCACACAGTAATATCCCCCAAACAGCCATGGAGTGTGACTAATTTTATTTGGTGATTGTTGGTCAGGACGACTGGGAGAAAGTCCCTTTCCTTTTCAAATGGTGCTACGGGATCTGTAACATCCGTCTGAACAAGCAGATGGGACCTCGGTTGAACGTCTCATCTGAATGCTGGGACCTCAGACACCAGCACTCACTGGAATGTCACCTTAGATGTTGTGAAACCAAGACCCGACATGGGGCTTGCATCTGAATTAGAACTCACCACCTTCTGACTCAGTGGTAAGAGTGCTACCACTGTGCCAGGCTGACACACAGTACAACAGACCAGCCAACAATGCAACTGAAAGAGAATTAATTCCAATGACTGTGTGGTACAGCACATAGAACCACCTATTAAGAAAGTAACGAGTACATCATGAAAGTGCTGAAGCATGGAGATAAACAGCATGGAATGGTATCCGGAGATGTGCTTCAATAGAAACTGATGCTGTGCATTGTCTGCTGCCCAAGTAGCTTTAGGCACCATCAAATCCAGTGTGTATTATCAAGAGGTTGTCGGGACACATTCAGGCATAATATATATATCCTTCAAGATTATGGACATCTTTCTGGATTTATGGTGCTGGTTTGCCCTGGGGAAAAGTCAGTCAGTCAGTCAGTGGCTGTAAATTTCAGGAATATATTTGTTCTCCGCTCAGCAAAAGATTTAATTGCAGAACTGAAGTTGTTGGAGTCTATTCTTCAGCGTGCCGTGGCACTGAATATTACTGATGCTTGTCACTTTGGTAAACTGTGAATATTACTAACTCTCGTCACTGTGTGGTGACACTGTGAAAATTACAAACGCATGTTGTGACCCTGAATAATACTGACATTAGTGTTCAGCAGCATGTCCTCCTGAGGTGGAAGCTGCTAAACAAATGTAATTTGTTGTTGAACCTTTTTTCTTACTGACGCTCTTCAGCAATTTGTGATGCTGAACATTAGTAAGTCTCTTCATAATGTGCAGGGACCCTGTGGGTATTACATCGTATGGTAACAATGTGAATATTACTGTCATTATTCAGCAGGTGGTGACCCTGTATATTATTGATGCTCTACAGCATGTTGTGGCGCTGAATACCACTAACTCTCTGGAGCATGTGGTGACACTGTACAGTTCTCACAGATCACGCACAGCACAATTCCCAGAGATTCTGCCATTCCTGCAGGTTGTTTAACAGAGCTGCAGTTCATGACTTTTTTTTGCTGAGGTTTTCATTTATCAAAATGTATGTTTTAAGTGGTTTCGGTTCAAGGAAACATAAAGTACCACGTTTGGTAACTCGAGAAAGGAAGTGAAGGAAATGATTCAAAACAATATAATTTTCTGCTGAGCAGTTGTTCGAATGACAAAGGCTATCTTTAAAACTGGGGCCAGAAGGCAAACCATGCATTCAGTATATTGGCTTCAAATCCAAGAGGTTGTCTGTCGCTCTAATCTGCCTCTTGTTCATTAATTCCTATTCTCTCTGGGAAAATCTGCAGCTACATCCTCCATGCGTCTCCTTTATTTCACCCACGAAAGACACAGCCAACTCACTTTCAAATAGATTCTGTGAAGCACTTTGAGATGTCTCAATTACGCGATAAGGTGCTGTATCAAATGTAAGGATTATTATTATCGATGAGTCAATGTTACATTTGCTGGAAACCCTGAGGGGAGCATTCATTGCCAAGTATGACAACTGACTGAACTGTTTGAGTCTTGAAAGACACAATGACAAATGACAAAATGAGTCACTAAATTTTACAGAAAGTCCTGTGAAGCGCTTTGAGGTGTACAGTTGTTTTGTTATCACATCAAATGCAAGGATTATTAGTGTGTCAGGAAGTGAGGGAACCAAGGAGGAAGTAAACCATTTGGTCTAATCCTAACCAATAACCCTGTCTAATCACATCTGTTTATTTTTTGTTAGCTGGTTCCTGGAGCCTTACGCCTTAGAAGGCTTTACTCTATAGCTGTCTGTCTAACCGGGGAAGGAGTGGAGGCACAGAGGTTCCCTGTGGAAACAACTGAGTAAATTAAAAAGATGAGGATTGGCTCACTCCCTGAGAATGTCACCAGTGGATTGTTCTTGTGAAAGTACATAAGAAAAGCTTCTGGTTTCAAAGTTTATCGAAATTAAATATCATGAAGATGAACAGAGCATTGCAAAAAAACATAATGCATGAACATATTTCTCATAACAGAAATATGAAGTAAAAAGAAAATTGAAACTGAACGCAGGATTCGATTTAGTTCCAGTGACTAACTTTTCCATTTTGCTTTATTCAGCCTCTCACTAAAGGGTCTCACAACTTCAGTTGGGAAACTGCTGATGACAGGAACTTTCCTACCATCAATATATCATATGAAGCACTTTGAGATGTCTCCAAGATACAAGGTGTATAGGGGAAAATCACATTTAGTTATTTACAGCCAATATGAAAGGATTACGGTATCACTTTTGTTTTCACTGCCTTAGATGTTTTCTGTATAGATTTCATGCTTCAATGTGTGTGGAATTATAGCATTTGTCCCAGGAGATTGATTTAAAAAATAGCAAAATCAACAAACCAACTGCTACATCAAAGCAGCAATCCTGAATTGTATTTCTTTCTTTCTGGTAATCATTACTACATTTTATTATATTTATATCTATGATATCAACATCTATTTATTTTTCTTTATAAAGAGGTATAATTGAAAGCAATTGTACATTATACACTACCTTTCCTGATTGCCTGTAGCATTTTGTGTTTGGCGCTTGTCAAAACAATGAATAATGCTCTTTTGAATAAATGAGTAAAAACAAATCCCATTAATCCAGCAATAAGGCCTTTGGTGAATCTCCCAGGAATCCTCCACCAGCACAGCGGCATATATTTTCCGCTTGTCATTGTTGTCTCTATATTGACAACATTAGTCATGTATTAAAACAGACTGCAAACAATTAAAGACTGTCTCCTGGGAAGTGTTTGAAGGAAACAAAGAAATCGGGGGATAAGGTTAGAGAGGGGGATCCAGTACCAACCCAGTGATAAGATGCAAAAGAGAACAACCCCTGCCCCGATATTAATAGATTGCTGTGCATCTTGTTGTAACATTCGGAAGACTGAATTGTAAACCATACAAAAGAATTTCCGCGTCTGTCATTTGCTTGCTGGATGGATGTTTGAATCGTTATGATCCAGATGAGGTGGCTACGTGTTATGAGATCTCTGCTGTCACGCAGCCACGATGCACCTGTGACTGTGACCAGCAGCTCAAATGTAGGGACAAAAGGAACAATATCAGACAAGCAGGTAAGTAACAAAAGAAGTGTCCTAAACAATCGCCTTAAAATATGTGGTATTTCTGCTCAGCGATTTCATTTTGAATTATATTTTGGTTTGTTCATTCTGTATTGTTCAGACTTCATCTCTTGTCTCTCTCTCTCTCTCCCCCCTTCAGCAGTTGCTGACCTGTCACTCGAATTCTGCCCATATTAATCTGTGGCTGTCTGTTAGGAGGTGCTTTTGCAATGCCCTGAGTTAACACTGTTTGTGGGACCCTGCTGCACGCAAATCGCTGCTGCGTTTCGCCCACAAATATGCAGTTAATTCACTTTATACAGTATATTCTGTGAAGCGCTTTGAAACGTCTAGAAGACATGAGAAGCGCTATATCAAATGCAAGGATTATTATTATTATTATTATTAACACAACAGACTTGATATCTTCTCCTCCTGTCACCCCCTCTCCATCTGACCTACATGGGAAAAGCACGTAATCCTCACTTGCTGTTTCCCTGATGGAATGGCTGAGAGCAACAACTCTGAGTGGAGAATGCATGTTAATAGTAATCCTTGCATTTGATAAAGCACTTTATGATGTCTTTGAGACCTCTCAAAGCATTTCACAGAAAACACGATAAAGTGAATTGACTTTACTGTTTGTTTTGTGAGCGAAACGCTGTAGCCAATTGTGCACAGCATTCTCCCACAACCAGTCGTGGAATAAGTGACCAAATTATTATTTAAAAATGTATTTTTTGATGGAAATATTACCCCCGGAAAAGTGATCCGCCAATCAACCTATCATCCGTGTTCCTATTTACTGCTAGGTAAACCGAGGTGTGTGGAGTAAGGAAACTTGGCCAATATTTTGCCCTGCTGGGAATTGAACCCAAGTCCTCCACTTGCGAGGCGAGCGCTCTAAGGTCTAAGTTACGGGACCACACAATGTATGAGTGCGTGTGTGAGTGAAGCACTTTAGCAATGTTTAGTGCAGTGATTCTGATCGCCACCACATTGAGCCATTGAGTTTTGCACATATATCAGTTAACCCATTTAAAAGATTTCTTTTCAAATGCAAATCGTGTCATTTGGGCTTCCAGATGACATTCCAGTGCATGGAAACAGGTTTGCGTTGCTTTGCGCTGGCTGGGTGAGGCAATCTAGCTGGGAAATCCAAGCTGAGTACTGACTCGAGGCAGCAGATTGTTCTTCCACATGGTAGGTTCAGCTGATGAAATGTGTGTATCTTGTAGACAAATGCAGCAGATACCACAAGGCACACAGCATATTTGAAACACATTTACAATTTCCAGATTTGTTTTAAGATAAAATACACATCAGCTGTAACTCAGCTGTGTATTAAGAAAAACGTTGATGAGCCGGTGGAAGTAGACCGTTTGACAAGATACATACCAAAGCAGCTTTTACCACAGCTAACTGCAATGACTTCATGTCTCAATTCTACATTGAAAAACTATAAAGTGACCCTGACATCATTTCTAATGCGTTGATGGAGGTGAGATCGATTCCGTAATTGCGCTGTAAAAGGCTTTTCATTTTGTTTTTAGGGAACAAACTTCATTCAAGCAATGTTAATGCCACTTGGGGTAGAGTTGTGTTACGAGGCTGTAATGTATTTGTCTGGTTCACGTTTACATCATGAACTAGGAGATCAAAGTCTGAACAGACTGTGAACAGTTTCTGAACCCACAGCCTTGAACCTACTCAGCACAGCAGTCATTCCAAGCTATAGACATGCTGGTTGTAGTTTTGTACTTGTATGTTTCTGAGTGATTATCCTGGTGCAGAGTTTGCTTGTATGGTATCCTGATGATGGTGGATGTTACTGCAGAATCTTTTGTGTCACTGTGAAAGATACCCCTTTGAGGTATTTTGGATTGGAAATAATCTGATCCGAAACACTTATTTGCATCATTTTGCCAGTGCAATAATCTGTGCAAACATCAACAACAACGACTTTGATTTATATCCATGCCGGACGGCGTCTCAGAGCACTTCACAATAGCGGATCCCGGGACTGAGCCAGGGGCAGGGATAGAAAGGTGACCAAAGGCGTGGTCGAAAAGAAAGGTCTTCAGCTGGGACCTGAAACAGAGAAAAGAGGGGGCAAGATGAAGGTAGTGAGGGAGGGAATTCCAGAGCCTCAGGGCATAGTGGCTGAAGGCCCGGCTGCCGAGGGTGGAGCGGAGGATTCGGGGGACATGGAGGAAGCCAAACCTGGTGGAACGAAGGCAACAGGAGCTGGTTTGAGGAGAGAGGAGGTCAGAGAGATAGGGGGGTGCAGAGGAGTGGAGGGATTTGAAAACAAGGGTGAGGATCTTGAAACATGGGAAAACTGCTGTGCTGTTGCAATTTTTTTTAAATCAATACTTGTCTTACCTTAGTTCAAAAGAGTGGCGTTTTGTAGTTGAGTTGTTAAAAATGCACAAATATCTCAAAGACAGTCATCCTTAAGATGGTTATGGTTGTGAAGCTCAGAGGTCAGACAAGGTCAGGCACAATGGATCCTGCAGCACTCAATCTCTTAGATGTTTTGATGTTTAAAGGACAAGGTCACCTGTGGGGGAGGAAAGACAGGAAGCTGCAGTTTTACTGAATAGGAGGAGGTAGTAAAGGCTTGATGACTATAGCATCATCATCATAATAATAGTAATAATCCTTCTGTTTGATATAGTGCTTTTCATGTCTCCTACATGTCTCAAAGTGCTTCACAGAATATACTAAAAAATGAATTGACTGTATATTTGTGGGTGAAATACGGCAGCCAATTGCACACAGCAGTGTCTCACAGTTGTGGATTGAAGTGATAAAAAAAATTATATAGCAAAAGAGCTTCTATTTTCTCTTTCTTGTTTTTATAACATGAATTCAGTACGAAGATACAATAATAATAATCTTTGCATTTGAGATAGCGCTTTTCACGTCTTCTAGATGTCTCACAGCGATTCACAGAATGTACTGTGAAGTGAAACAAAAACAGAAGGTATATGTCTATTAGGGTCCGTCAATATGGAAATTTTCCAATATCGATATATCGGTGGGCTCATATCGATATATACCGGGTTTTTTATACTGCGCATGCGCGTGCATTCGGAGGTGTTCGCGCATTCCGATATGCGCGCGCATTCCGTGCTCTAGGCCCAGGAGATTTGCAATGCCGGCAACAAGGTAAGTTGAAAAAGTTTTATATTATACTGATATAACCGATATATCGATATATCGCCGGACACAATATACCGATATTTGTAATATACCGATTTTTTTTATACCTAATTTTTCGATATACCGATATATTTAAATTTCCAATATCGATATGAAAAATTATACCAATATATTGATATATCACTGGACAATAGTGTCTATATGATTTTTTTCCACCTCCCAATGGTGGTCAGTCTGATGTGGGGAAGCTCTTCCACATACGGAGGGAGAGTGGCAAAATCAAACTGGAGCAACTCAAACCTGAGATAACCTTGAGCACCTTCTAGTGGCCAGTTGTAGAATGGTCTGAGAGTTGATCCCCAGCCTGCTTTAATAATAATATCCTCGCATTTGATATAGCGCTTTAGTGAATTGACTGACAGTATATTTGTGAACGAAATGCGGCAGCCAGTTGCACACAGCAGTGTCCCACAAACAGTCATGGATTGAAATGACCAATTTTATTATTGTGTTTTTTTTGGGAGGGATTATTATTAGTTGTGTGGAATAAGGAAATTTGGCCAAGGTTTCACCTTGACCTGCCTGGATTCGAACACAGGTCTCACGCTTGTAAGGCATGTGCTCTAACCACTGAACTACAGGACTCCACTTTGTCGGCCAGGGAAGATGCATTGCTGTGGTCGAATTGGTCGCAGATTACACCTCCAAAATACAGTCACTACACTTACAGTGAATCCTGTGCTTTGAGACATTCTCCTGGGCTGAATGTCGAATGCAAAGAATATGTTTCATTAAATGTTGATTTTGTGGTGCTTGTTTTTGCCCCTGTTGAAAATGCCCATGCATAGCTAGCTAGCTGTTGACTATAAATAGTTTTGAATAGCATGTTGAGGATGCATAAAAGCTACGGGTAGAATGACTTGGATAAAAAGTTGTAATAAATGAGCAATGTTTCCATTTATAAGAGTATTCGCCCTCCAGATATTAACCCATTTCCTACTCCAGGCTTGCTGATTACTTGAGGCAATAAAGCATTTCAGTCACCACAGGTTACCACAATTTCTTGGGCTTCAGCACTGGACATTTGTTTCCATTTTTATTGGGTTGGCTTGTTTAACAGAAGACCTAAGCACTGAGATCTTATCAGCCCTTAGGACTATCATCATCCTACCCTCTCAATAATTTATGCTCAGCCTCAGGCCTGTGCCTAAGGGCGAGCATCAATCTGTTATTATAATTGTTTGCAAAGTAACCTTAATGTACATTGATGACTTCTGATAGCTTGTTGGGGCCTGTGAAGAAATCAAATTATATTCTGCGGACGTCCTTCCAGTACAGAATGAGGACAAAGAAAGTCAAGTAAATAATAATAGGTTAATGACTAGACAGGATAGGCTTTGAATTCTTCTGTGAACATTTTTCATAGCCTAGCTTTGTACTACATGGGATGGATACAATTCCACCTAGGTCTGGATTTGGTATAATAATGTAGCATTTCAGTGGGTCCAGAATTTGGCAAATTCTTAAATGCAGCCTTAATTTTGAAACTCTTTTACTGTAAATTCTTTGAAGAACCAGGCAAAATAGGCTTTGAAGTTGAGCCTTATTTGAGCAATTTGCTCAATTCAGAATGCCTTAAAATGTTATGTTAATGGAGTAAATGCAGACCCAGATGGAATTTTACCCCCATCGGCATAGTTTAAATGTGCAATGTTTGTTTTGAAACCTAGAATTATAAAAAATAACCTGTCATTTAGAGATTATGCAAATTAATGTCTTTAGTTACACACTGCCTTAGATACTGCCCATAATTTAAATTGTGAAAACATTGGTTGTTTTCAGATCTAACATAAAAACAATCCAATTTGATCTTCATTCAGCTTAAATGAACTCTCTTTGCACATTTTTGTGTTTAATAGCAGGCAAAATATTGTGGGTTAAAAAAAACAATTAAATTGTGCGGTTTGGGCTGAATCATGTCAAAAACGTTTCCATACTTCGCTGACTTTTTGAATGATAACATATTGCTAAAACTATCTTAAGAAAGAAGTCTGTTGTAATCAGTTCTGACAACTGAGGGGGTCTTATACAATATGGGGAGACTGCAGTGAGACCAGATTGGCACGAATTGTATGAGCTTTTGTGCTAATTGAGATTGTCACCTATATAGTGGTCAAGTTCTACAATTCCAAAAGGCTCAAGTTCAACTCGTCCTTCTCCACCCAGATCACAGCTTTACCACCAACATATATGCTGCAAAGCATGTATTTAAACCAAGACACACCCCTGTAATTATGGTGTTGATCTTCAGGACCAAACTTCAGGAAAAGGCAAAGCCCACATTTCATTATTCAAGGAAAAATATGGACAACTTACACTTATATGGCTCCCCTCACACAGGCTCGCATCCCAAAGCCCTTGGAACTGCACTTGTATTGTAACTACTGCAAATTTCTCAAAATTGTCAAGAAACAATAATTGAAATTCAATTAATGAGAGCTGAAGGCTGCCAATCGCTCTATATCCAATAAAATAGGAACTAAGTTAAATGGGAGATAGGAGAATGATCCATACACTCTCAACACATTTGTCTTTCACCAGTCCAACCTTCCGCAACTGTTGTTGGCAGCATTTCGCTTATTTTTCATATTGACCTTTGTTCAACATGCAGACAGACACAAAATGAATGTTTGTAACTGGAGGAACATTTTAGAGAAATAATAATAATAATAATTATAATAGTAATCCTTGCATTTGATATAGCGCTTTTCACATCTTATCGACATCTCAAAGTGTTTAACAGAATATACTGAAAAGTGAATTGACTGTGTATTTGTGGGCGAAACATGGTAGCCAATTGCGCACAGCAGCATCCCACAATAGTCCTGGTTTGAAATGACCAATTTGTTTATTATTGTGTTTTTTGGAGGGATTATTATTAGGTGTGTGGAGTAAGAAAACTTGCCCAAGGTTTCGCCCTGATCTGCCTGGATACATTGTGTAAAAGTAGGATATTGGAAGCATGTGTCTGATAACTAATTCACTTTACAGTATATTCTGTGAAGCGCTTTGAGATGTCTAGAAGATGTGAAAAGCGCGATATCAAATTCAAGGATTATTATTATTATTGGCTAAATATTCCTTGGACTTCCTTTGCTAGTTGTCTAACATTCACACTACCAGCCTGCTCCTGATTTAAGGTGGGTGTTAAAAGATAATAATCTTTTTACATTGGGGGAATGTCCGAAAGCATTTCACAGATGTTCGAGAGGTAATGTGGAGTGACTGTGTATTCTTTTGTAGCCAGAAGGTGGATGAGTGATTTGGGTGGATAAGAGAGCAATGCCAGATACTCCATCAGCCATGAAATGTTGTAGTCCTTTACTGTTATCAGCCCATGGAGAGCTGCATCATAACCACACTTGACATAAATTGATTGTTTGTTGAGAACACACACTATTGAAGCGGTTGGGAAGAAGAGAGAGTTAAACTGTGATCTCTCTCTTTCTCTCTGGTTGTTGCCAATCTACATAAGGATTTTTATTGTTCCTCACAACAGTCAATCAGTCACGGCAAATCTACATTTAGTTTTCCAGTGAAGCTTTACCTAAACAGAGACACTCATAGGAAAGTTATTTAATCGAGGAGCCAAAAAAGGCATTTAATGTTCATGCCATTGACATTTATAGCCCTTGTTCAATGAATCAATCATTTTTAGGAACGTTCAGAACTAGATGTTGGAGTTGTATTTTGGTAGTTCAGTGGAAACTTTGAGTAATTTAAATTCATTATTTGTGTACGTACAGTCAGTCACTGATGTACATGTTTGGCTAGGACACAGGGATACCAAGACAGGGAACACAGCCAATGTGCACCACATCTTTTGCCTGTAAATCTGTGTTATTTTCATTGGTAAATATCCATTCTAATAGAATTCAAGGTGGAGGCTTTCTGCTGCCTTACTGCTGTGCGCAATTGGCTGCCGCAATTCGCCCACAAATGTACAGTCAATTCACTTTACAGTGTATTCTGTGAACGTTCTGGGACGTTGATAAGATGTGAAAAGTGGCATATCAAATGCAAGGATTATTATTATTATTATATTGCCCTATTTACTTCCAGAGCAGAATTGTTTTGATACAACAACAACAACAGAATTACATTTGTATAGCGCCTTTCATGTCAGGAGGATGTCCCAAGGCACAGGATAGTTAATGCTTCAGACCTGAGCTGAAGACAGGGGTGATGGGGGGGGAAGGGGGGGATAAGCCGATGGATCCATCGAAGAAGAGAGTCTTGAGGTGAGACTTGAAGGAGGCCAGGGAGGGGGCAAGGCGGAGGGACTTCGGGATGGACTTCTAGAGGTTGGGGGCAGAGTGGCTAAAAGCTGTTGTACTACTGTTGAACTACAAAGTATTATCCATCAAGAAAGCTGTCGGTGTGCACAGCATCCTAACAACAACAAATTACATTTGTACAGCACCGTCGCATCAGGAACTGTACAACAAAACAACAACAACTTGGATTTATTCAGCACACTTCATGTGGGGTGGCGTCCCGGAGCGATTCACAGTGGCTGAGTCTCTGAAGAGTAAATGTTTTCTTCTAGGCTGGCAACTAGCAGGGCAACATCCATTATTATAGTTAGTTACCTTTTGGGGAGGAAAATTGACATGAAAGCAGCTTTCCCTGATTGAAATCTACCTCCACACCTTAACACCGGAACATCCTTGATAGAAAAAATGCTCACATTATGTGGCAACTTTGACTATTTGTCTCTCCCAGCTGCATCAACAACTATTTTGAATTAAAAGCTCTGAAAGCATATGTGGTTTGATGCTTCTGGTGAGCAAAATCATCAACTGGGACTCTAGACAGTGTCTTCCAGCAGCAATTTGTGATGTTTTGTATTGCCATCCCAAGCCTATAAAGACAATTTGTCCTATATCAGCCATCTTTTGGTTCTGAAGTTATTCTTTTGTTTCTGTGTTATTCAACACTAACCTGTTATTCTGGGTCCTCATGTGAGTGGCCTTGGCAAAGAGATATGTGTATCGTGAAGCTGATTTCTGTCTCCAGGGTTCAGGACATGAACTGGCAAGTAATTCTGCTTTTAAAACTGGGTGAGTCATTCAGCATGATCTGAAGATCCAGCCTTTCCTCGGGATAGATGAAATTAGTCTTCTGAGCGAAAGCATAAACAACAAAGTGTATCCGACAAAAATATAAAATGATTTGGCCATCTGCAAAAAATGCAAAAATCCTGTTCAAGATTAGAAATCTTCATTACGTATTTACTGGAAGAAATCTGTGGCAGTAAAGTATTGCCTGATGCTCCGAACAGTGTTCATCTTAGCTTGTTGTGACAGATACTTCAGGTGTGACATGAGGGGGATTGGTTCTTACATTTCACTGGGGAACAAGAAACTGGGACAGGCTGTGGCAGGCAGATGAAATATTTTTGTTGAATTCAAGGCGACATATCCAAAAATGCCGGGATTATTATTAGGTTGCACAAAGAGTTGCAAAACTTTGAAATGTCAATTAAAATAGTTTTTTTTTTCACGTTCCAGAGGGCATATTTCTCTTGACATTGAAACTTGAATATTGAAACTTCTTTACCCAGAGAGTGGTGGGAATATAGAACTTGCTACAACAACAACAACAAAATTACATTTATAGAGCGCCTTTCACGTTGGAAGGGTGTCCCAAGGCACTGAAAAACTGGGACAAGGAGTAGTTTAAGCGAATAGCATAGATGCATTGAACGGGAATTGAGATAATTGTTTGAGTCCTGTAGCTCAGTGGTTAGAGCACTCACTTTAAAAGTGAAAGACTGCATTTTGCCCACGTCTATACAGTAAATTCACTTTACAGTATATTCTGTTAAGCTCTTTGAGACCTCTAGAAGATGTGATAAGGTGCTGTATCATATGCAAGGATTATGATTATTACATGAGTGAGAATGGAATAGATGGTTTTGCTGTTAGGCTTAGTTGAGGAAGGGCAGGAGGAGGCTTACGTGAAGAAAAGCTGGCATAGACCAGTTGGGTTGAATGGCCTAGTTCTGTGCTGTATATTCTATGTACAGTAATATTTAAAATGATGATTAGTTTGTACCACTGTTAGTCATACAATACACCCTCCGCTTTCAAACTGCTAGATGTAACTTTATTGGGAAGAAACATTAGCTAGTCTTTCTCCTGTTCAACATTTGCCTGACATAGTCTTTTGCTCTGCATTCGACCACTGGTCTGTTCTTATAGTTACATCGCTGCTCTCTCTTTTGCTCATTTTTCTTCAACTCTAACTCTAACTTTGACAATTGTTTGCTCCAATACTTTCCACCACCATATTTTGTTTTATCTTCACCCCAAATAAAGCTTCTGATCTTTTCGGTATCCTTTCACGGAATCTCAAATGTTGAGTCTAATTGAGAGCGATCTACTCAAAACTGAGATGTTGACCTCGGCCTTTGAATATAGTGCTAGAGGTGTACTGCATTGTTGGAGGTGCCAACCTTTCAATGAGGTGTTAGACCAAGGTCACTTTTGGCCTGTTCAGGTGGATGGTAAAGATCCCATGGCAGTGTATGAAAAGAGATGGAAGTTTCTCCCAGTGTGCTGAACAACAATTACACTGGGTGACAGTGATCATTCACTTCATGACTGTTTGTAGGACATCTGTTGTCCGCAAATTGGCTGCTTTGTTCATCTGCAAAACACAATAACTACACTGTATAGTAAATCCTGTAACGCAAGTTGACATTTTCTTGATCTGAAAGGTGCAATATTAAATGCAAGAATTAATATTATTCACATTTTGGACAGGGCTAGCCCCTCTGAATTCAAAACTATTCTCACATTTCCATTACCAAAGCACCTTCCAACAATAATTATAATTATTACCCTCCAAGAAGCTTGGTTTGTTTCTTCTTTTGAATGAAACATTTATTTTCTTGTTCAGAACTCTGAACTCTCTTTATAATGCTGAAGTTTGCGAAAGAATGCTACCACCCACATTTGGGGAGGTTTTTCTTCTGTTATGCTTTGGGGGAAAGATATACAAAAGGCTACAGTCAGCTGGGTCACATTTTTGATCCATGTCTCTTCTCTCTCTCTCTTGCACGTATTCTGAAAACTTTCCTCTTTTGAGATCCAAAAGGTTGCCCTTTACAATGTACTCCTCCTCTACTCCTTCAATGTAGAGCATTACACTCACCCATTTGTTTTACAGCAATTCAAGATTGTGCAACATTTTATCTCCCACATTCTTGCCTCCCTCATACAATAAATAAGCTTTTAGTTCCCGATCTTGGCCTCACTCAACCACTTCTCGATTTATATTATTTTCGCTCCTACAGCTTTCAACATGGAAAACAAACCACTCTACATGGCTCAGCCCTTCGTTTAGCTTTCCATTGAAGAAATAGCTCCCTTGAAAGGAACGCATATGGAACATGTAAATTTTCTTTCTTTAAACATTTGACAAAATTCTTTATGTTACTCTAATCCTTGAGCTGGAAGCCAGTGACCTACATGGATAATGATTGTTCCAAAACAAATTGTGCCCATTGACTAAGCTTCCTGTTTGCGTTAGGTGTCCGTTTTCAAAAATAGTCTGACAGAGGAACCTCTTTCCAAAACAGCTGTAGGATATTTTCCTGCAGAATTTCCATAGTTACAATAGTTCCCACCCTTTCAAATCAACTATGGAACTTTCTCCTCCTTTCCCCTCCATTTGTACATTTGAATCAGCTATTACCTTTAGATTTATGTTTTGAGATTTATGTTGAAACTTTCTGATTATTTTTGGTGTAATTCGAAAGGTGATGTTCATTGATTGTGGTCGATTATTGTTTTCTCATTCTTGCACGTGTGTGGTCTATGAACCACTGCTTAGAGGTCAGAAGTTACACGATTGAAACATTTGGGAGTTGGGGGGAGGGAGGGGGAAACCGAATGAAATGATGATCACTTTGTTAGAATATATTTAATTCCTTTGTTTCTGTAGAATCAATTGTTATCATCTCTTATATGACTAGAATCAATGACATATGGATGCAGTTAAGAACCTTACACCATATGATACGGCACTTCAAAATTAAACACTTTTGAAATCATGTGAAGAAATTGGTCGTGCAAACTGGTTCTCGAAAATGCTTGAGTGATGCTTTGGTCTAATGCATGATGTTGTCCCTTACAGCACACCCCTCACTGATACACATCCACTGTTGATATTGATGTCTCATCCACTGATATATGATCAATATCAATCCGGTGACAATAACCACATAAGCAAATATCAGAATGTACTCAATCTGGCCTTAGTTTTCAGACAGAAAGAAAAATAATCTGACAGTCACATTCATCTGTCTGAATCTTAACCACAACAATATGTATGTAAATGAGACTTTAAAATCATGGAGAACTGCTGGAAAGGGCTTCTAGGGACTGTATTATAATAATAATCATCTTTGCACTTAATACATAGTGCCTTTCATGTCAGGAGCATATCGCAAAATGCTTCACAGGATTTACAGTAGTGTGTGGTCACTATCTGTAGGTCAACTACAAAATATAGTTGCATGCGATACTTTAAAAAAAAAGGCCAGGCCAACTATAACCATGCAAAAGGCAAGACTTTGGAATAACAAATGTTAGAGTTAAGCTAAGATGTGGAAATAAAATACAATATGAGACAAACCCCTTTATCCACCACACAATTCTTTGAAGTATATACTGATGGTAGAAGGGGAAAAACTATGAGTTTGAGACCTGAGCAGCCAAAGAGGTTAGAATAAACCAACGGCTAGCAGAAATTATTTTGAGAAATAGAATGAATCAAAACAACTGTTTGGAGAGGATTGGGAGTCATATGAACATCAGATGGAGTATTATAAGCAGTAAAAGGACAATGGTAAGGTGGATTGTGGACTCAGTGAGAGGGATCAAAAGCAATTGTTGGCATTCTAAGAAGATTGGGAGTTAAACACCAGATGAGTCTTATAAGGAATGATTCAGATAGAAATCTTCACATCTGGAGAAATTCCAGATCCAGTCAATTTGGTTTTGGAATCTGTAACATATGTAGGGATCAGTCAAGCATCTGTTATGAAGTAACTCGAAGAATTTACTGTGTACAGGGCACCTGGACCAGATAAAATACAACACAGTATCTCCAAGGAAATTAAAAGATGCTCGGAGTTATATTTTTTTTGGGAGTCACAATCATAACGTCTGTATCCACTGCCTGAGGATAAGGAATATTGTCCTGAGATTCAATAAGGAATGAGGCTTAAATCAAGAGATTGTATTGAAATCGCAAGAAATTGTGTAGACCTGCTGTGTATCGGTTAGAGTACTTTGCTAGCAAACGAAAGGACCCGGGTTTGATTCCTGGGCAGGGTGAAACCTGCCCAGGAATATAAAGATTCCTTATTCCACACGCCTCTGTTTACTTAGCAGTGAGTAGCAATAAAAAGCATAAAATGACAACAGATACGCAAGACTTGATTGGAGTGTGCAAGTACTAATGGAAATGTACAAGAGTTTTTCAAGGTTTGTTTGCTGTTTATGTTTGATTTTCAGCACCTTGGGACATCCTCCCGATGTGAAAGGTGCTCTATAAATGTAATTTTATTGTTGTTTATGTATATATCTCAATGACGTTACAGGATTTCTAAAAAAATTTCACACCAATCATTAGTAAAAGGGAGATTGATAGCATTCAAAAGGATATCAACATATACGAATTGGCTGAGGAAAGATAGATAGACTCTGCTAATTGTAGAGGAATGCATAGTAGAACATGGAGCTTATTTTACAATGATCGGAAGTGCATTGGCAAAGCAAATAAAGGGAATTATTTGGATATGATTGCTGTTCATTGAAGTGAAAGGAATATTGCTCAGAAAAGGAACAATCTCCTTAATGAATCTTTTTTAAATCTCCAGATTTTTATCCTGGAATCACATTTAGGGATCTGGATTTAACATGGGGCAGCAGTTGTAATCAGTGGTCAAATAGATGCGGGACAGTAAAGATTGAAATTGTTTTTTCTCATAATTGGTCACTTTGTGGGTGCTTAATAAAATATAATAATAATCCTTGTGTTTGATATAGAGCTTTTCACATCCTCTAGACATCTCAAAGCACTTCATAGAATATATTGTAAAGTGAATTAACTGTATATTTGTGGGCAAAATGCGACAGCCAATTGTGCACAGCAGTGTCCCACAAACAGTCATGGATTGAAATGATTAATTTATTACAGTTTTTTTTTGACGGATTATTATTATAAGCAAACTTGCCAAAGGTTTCGCCCTGACCTGCCTGGATTCAAAACACAGGTCTCACGCTGTAAGGTGAGTGCTCTAACCACAGAGCTACAGGACTCCACACTATATAATCTTATAATATCAATAGACACAACACGCTGAATATATGTGATTTCCTCCTTTATGTCAAGGATTCAATCCCTCCTTCTAGAAGACTCAATTGAAAGACTGCAAAATTATTGTTGGGGATAATGGCAGGTGAGTTACTAGACTGAAAGTGCATATATTTTTTCATCGTGTGTATATATTTTTCATTGAAGGCATACATTTTTACTCTGTGACATGTACCTCACTGGACATGTGGCTGGCAGATTTGAATTTTGGCAGATTTGAGTTTCAACCGCTTCAGATTTAACTGCCGTATTTCCTGACTTGATGCTTTTCAGAATTTTAGAAACAACAAAGGGGAAAATGCAACCATGAACATTGTAAGGAGAGCATCAAGGGATACTTTAAAACAAAAAGTGAATGTAAAAAAAGAGTTGGAATAATCTACCTTTGTTTTATTCTCATTTCACGTAGTTTAATAGTTTGGCAGCTGGCTGTCACCTGTTCACAAAAATAAATCTGTGATACACACAAGAAGCATATTTGGTACATACAGAAGCTGATCACATAGAAAGTTTATATTGTTCACAATCAATTTGCTTAATCAAGCTTATGGTATCAGTGCTTGTTGAGAATAGTCTTACTTTTTTAGACTGATAATATTTTCTGAGTTTTCTGAGGTAAATTGGTACCTTGCTTTCAGCCACCATGCCCTAAACCTCTGGAACTCCTTGGATCAATACTGTCTTTCCTCCTCCTTGCTCATTCATCTTCAAATCACACATGAAGACTTTTTAACTGTGCCTCTTAGACAGCGCTTTATGTTTCAGTGATCACAACTGTATTCAGTCCTCAAGGTGTGGCTTAACTAAACTATGATATGCTTATACCTTGAGTATGACATCTAGGTATCTGAACTCAACTGATTTAGCATTCTTGCTTGCACCCGCCTCCGCGACCATATAACCCCCACCCTCGCCCGTCTCCATTGGCTCCCCATTCTCCAGAGGATCGAGTTCAAGATCCTCGTCCTCACCTACAAGGCCTTACACGGCCTTGCCCCGCCCTATTTAACCAATCTACTTTCCCCCTACAAGCCCACCTGGACCCTCCGTTCAACAGGACTTGGCCTGCTCCAAGCCCCCCGCCCGAACCGCCCCACCATCGGAGGCCGGGCCTTCAGTTTCTCCGCTCCCACCCTATGGAATGCCATCCCTCAATCCCTCCATTTCGTTTCTTCCCTTTCCTCTTTCAAGGCCGGTTTGAAGACTTTCCTCTTCGACCGTGCCTTTTGTTCCACCCCGAACTCTTCGACCTCCCCTTCGTGTTTCACCCCTTCCCTAACACTCCCCTCTCAGCTCGGGTCACACGCCTCCTGTGCAGCGCCTTGGGACGTCCTCCCGACGTGAAAGGCGCTCTATAAGTGTAATTTGTTGTTGTTGTTGTTCTTGTTCTTGCCAGCTTTGGTTTCAAAGATGAATTTGGGCATCTGTTGCTCTGAATGGTATAGGAGGAATGCTGTGCCTTTTCTTAAACATGCATCTCTTGCATTTAGTTGTTTCCATTGTACAATAAGGTACTTTGACAATTTAGAGATTATTATTAGAAAACTTTGAGGCCAGTTTTTGGATTTTTAGCAAGACCTATTGTGCAATTGGTTAGGCATTTTCAACAACTTGGTGAAAGGCTGTGATTTTCATCCCACCCAAGGAGAAATATTGCAAGGGAGTTTTGTTTATATTTTCTGCTGCTTTACAGGGACTTTTTTCAAAGTATACGAGTATCATTGTTGTCTGGCTGTTTCCATGTGCCCACAGCATTGTGAAATTGAATGTGATCATACTAAATGTACTTAATGATACAACTAGAGTATTTTTTATCTTGATAAATTTAGACGTTTAATGTACCTGAAGGCATGTTCTGGGTAAAAGAGGCTTTAAACTTTTTAAAAACATTTTCGTATGACATCTAGGTCACAGTGATGTTTCAAAGTTGTGGCTATTTCAGATTTACGGCACTCTTTCGATCCCTGGACATCCAAATGATTCTTCTAGTTATATACTAAACATAATGTCATGTTACCCAATTATCATTCATGAGCCATTCATGCCTTATTTTCAACTAACAGAAATGCTACATGATTTTTTCTCCTAAACGATGGGAATCCAATTATTGTATCTTTATTTCATGGTAGAAAGCAAATTGTCAGGATTTAGTCTAAACAGAAAGAATAAAAACACAAAAGCTGGAATTCTGAAACAAAAATAAACACTGGAAAATCCACGACTGTTGAACCTGGAGCTTAAAGAGAGAGATAGGTTGACGTTTTGGGTGTGGACAGATTCAAAAACTATCTGTACATTTCCCTTTCAGATGGTCCTGCTGTGCGTTTCCAGCATGTTTGCTTTTGTTTCAGAATTAGGCTTAATATTGAAACAAATGAGTCAATGGGATAGAATATAACATCAGGCCAACAATTGACATTTTTGTCAACAGTAAATTTTGCCATCACTACTATAGTAAGGATCAATTTTAGACGATAACATGAAGTAAGCATGTTCCCCCTTTACACCAGGTTGGTCTAAACGTTTGGCTGCCGTTGGCCAGATCCCTATGTGAGAAACATCTGTGGGCTGCATGAGCAATATTGTTGCGTTACCCTCCAGAAATGTAATGCAACATTTACGGGTTGTGGAAGGAACTAGTAGGGTAGATAAATGGAGAGAGAGGGGGTGGTGGATGAAATTGGCCCATATGCCGGATGAGGCCTGCAGTACGTCAGTTAAACCAACCTGCACTCAATCTGCTGTGTATTTGTGTGTCTGAACGTAAAAAAATGAATCCAGGAGTTTAAATGGGACTCTAAAATTTGCAACACAAAGTGAGATTTTATAGAAACACTCCAGATGCTGGTAGTCTGAAATAGCATCTATAGAGAAAAGAAAGTGAGGCAACATTTTGGATCCACAAAACGTTTACTCAATTTCCTTTCTCCATAGATGCTGCCTGACCAGCTGAAATTTCTCAGCGATTTCTGTTTTGGTATGAGATTCTATATACTGCTTGGAAAAATATGGAAAGTACTAAATTGTGTTTCTGTGCATAGTATATCTCGTGTATCACATCCTGTGGGTGTCACCTGCTTTTAAGTAACATAACGAAAGATTCATCAGTTTCCCACTGTGTGGAAACTATCTATCTCTGTGGAAAGTAAATCACCCAAATGCATTATGCTTGGATCTGATTTTCTTGATAAGCTTCTTTATTGTACAATGTTAAACCTCAAAAAACAAATTCCAAAACAGATGTGATTAAGTGCTGTTTATTGTTCGTTGCTGGAAGTGATATTTGCAGAAATACCATGAACCCTGGAATAGTCCTATGTTTTCTTTCTGTATAGTTTCTATTCTAGGCCTCTGCTCATTCCTCACTCCAGCAGCATATGGCCAAGGTAAGAATTTTAGTGTTAGTGCAGTCGAATAATTAACTTGCTTGTCTTCTCCTATTGTTCAATTGGTGAAAGCACTAACCAATGTAGAACTCGGCAATACAGATCGTTACAGGTCCCATGTTCAATCCATGTGCAGTTGGGGTAGTTGATCACAGCTGGAGCAGTGGATGGGTGCTGCAAATTAACCTTTACACTTCTAGGTTAAGGAGTAACCTTGCTGTCATAGTTCTTGCTGCCGATCACTGTCCAGGGGCCCAGCTGGAAATGTGAATGTGACTCAAAATCCAGAACCAGTGACCTTCCTACTTATAATTCATGAATACAGCTTGTTCCCTGAACGTCATTCTGAAGAGTGGGGATGGGGCTAACATCCAGTACCACTAAGACAGAGACACTATTTTGTCCAGAATAGAACAGTATGAGAATGAGAGAAAGCAAGGAACATGGAAGGGCGAATTGACCAGAGAAGCTACTTCTCTTCTCCTACCATATACTGTATAAACTTTATTTTACCAAGGCCTATTATCCAATTCATTTTAATTACCTGAGCAAAAGTTCTATAAACTTTTATTTTATTCTATAAACCTTTATAAAGGTAACCTGACCTGCAAAACTGGAATACCTATTTAACCTTGCACCCCAACCTTGGGAACGTTGCCTTCCAGCAGTTTAGACTTACTACTGTATTTTCCACAGTGGTGTCTTCCAATTATATTCAGAGAAGGTGCATCACATTTATCAATCTGACATTGTACAGGGGTCTGATCCAGGGATCAATAGAGGTCACCTCCCTTGTTGTCATCCCCTCACCCACACCCCCCTGTAAAATGGATCTGTAGTATTTGCAGATATTTATAAATTTGAAAAATATATATTGCAATCTGAACAAGGTTATTAAATTCGAAGCACTAAAATGATAAACTTTAGAAATTCCAGGTGCACTATGACTTGAAATCACTGCGAAATTTACAAACCTTGGTGGGAGGTGAGTGCAACTTGTCCTCCACTAGTTGGTAACTTTAGCAACGTTCAGAGATGCCCCCTCCTTCAACTCTCGGTTGAAATGGCCAACATGCCATTATATGATGGAAAGAAAAAGGAAGAACTATTTCTTCACCTTGAAATGACCCTAAAGCTGCAATTTTATTTCTTCACTTCTAATTCAATGCTCGCTGTCCTGTCAATAAATACTCATAGGCATTTGTTGTTTCATGTGGTTAGATTTGCAGCATTTAAAATTAATGGGGAAAAAGTGTATACTTGTCGGGACAACTAAGCACCTGGCACCACCCAAATGACTCAACTCGTCCAAGGCATATGCAATTTTAAAGAAATAAAGCAACGAATCCTGGAGGTGCAATCCAATAAACCTTACCTTTGCCTATAGTGCAAACTTGGGTTTGCAGCAAATAGTGCAAAGAGCGCTGTAGCTCTTTGAGCTTGTGGAGCCCTGTGGCCAGGGCCGGCGCTACCATTAGGCGAACTCGGCGATAGCCTAGGGCACCAAGATTTTGGGGGACGCCAATATTTGGGGGGGGGGGGGGGGGGCGCCAAAATTTTTGGGGCGCCGGCCAGCTCTAAACCCAGCAGGAGTGGCAGTGGCAGCAGACAGATATCAGTGAGGTGACGTCTCCAGCTCAACAGCTCCCCCAGCGAGTGGGAGGACAAGGCTCCACTAGAGATTAGACCACAGGTGAGGAGCTACTCCAGGGATGGGCACAGGGCAAGGTACAGTAAAAGCCCATATATCTGGCACGCTGGGGTGGGGGGTAGCGGGGGGGTCGACCAATTGACTGTGCCGGATAATCAGGCGGCAAGTTGCCGAAAACCCAACACAAAAAATTTACTTATTTTAAAACATACCATATTAATAATACACTAAATAGTAACAGAATATTGTATGGATACTTACCAATAAAGATTTCAGCAAACTCGGTAAAAAATCAGTAAAAAAGCATTTTTACCGATTGATAAAAACCTCCAAGTTCGTAAGTTTAATAAGTGCACATGCGCATGCATTGTGTGCATGCGCAAATTGAGCATACTCGCGATTGCTGGAATGGGGAATTGCCCTGGGAGTGGGGGGTCGAGCAATCCGGTTAATCGGGTCAAGGATAAACGGGCTTTTACTGTATATAGCAATGTGAGGGGTAGGGGTCATTACTAGGAAGTTACTAGGGGGCAGGGCGCACATCTGAAGGCTCGCCTGGGGCACCAAATAGCCTTGCACCAGCCCTGCCTTTGGCTTATTGGTTAGAGCAGTCCCCTTACAAGCCAGAGTCCTGGCTTTGATTCCAGACATGGTGAAACCTTGGGCAAGTTTCCTTACTGCACATGCCTGATAATAATCCTTCAAGAAAAAAAAAATGGTCATTTCAATCCATAACTGTTTGTGGGACACTACTGTGTCTTGCCTACAAATATACTGTACAGTCAATTCACTTTACAGTATATTTTGCAATTATTATTATATTCTAAAGGGGTCTGATTCTCAGCTTCTAGTTTGGATGCATCACATTTCCATTTCCTTGATGAATACATTAACTGAACTTGGTGTGTTGTATTCAACAAGGAAACAGAAAAGTGAATGATACAGGCTAGAAGCTGATGCTCAGACCCATTTGGAATATTGTCTCTCTTTTCACTGTTTGCTTTATAGTAAAGGTTGCTGCTTCCACCTCCCATAATTGACCTCTTTATTCTCTCTAGAATGGCATGAGACTTGGATAAGTTGAGTCATTTGGTGCTGCCAGGTTCTTGCTTGTCCCAACAATTATATCCATCATTAGTTCTATTGCTGATTTGGATTCATCACTGATGTTGTCATTTATTGGAGCCTGATCTATCAATCAGCTAATAAACGCAATCTATAGAGCTTTTTATGAGAGAAATTGTTCTCATCTTCAGAGTGCATAGTAAGAGCTGCAAGAAAGAGGCAAATGAAAATGTTATTTATTTTAAACAAATAAAAGTTAGAAAGGATGGGATAAGTCAGACAGCGAAATGGTAAAATTAAAATGAAAACAAAAAATTGGATATATAGAGGGAAATGGAAACCGAAACTGAACAAGGTAAAAGGGATGGCAGGTCAAACAGAGGTTAATGTTATCCTCCAGCATTCCTCCTGAAGAAAGAAAGATATTATCTGATATTTGAGTAACTTTTTGGTGGAATTTGTTTTAGAACTACAGTGGTTGAGCAGGAAACATAAAACCGCTTGCTACACAGACCCAGAGTTTCCTTGAGCTTGAAGACTCTGTAAGGGTTAAGTACTGTATATTGACTTAAGTGTGTTGAAAGTAGTCCAATCTGTTCAGTGATTTGCAGTACTGGTGGCATTAAGGGTTTAAAATATCACATAGTCAATAGCTAACTGAAGTTAATAGGATTTGCTCCCTAAGGTTTGAGTAATTTTTCAAATTCATTGGTAGAGAGGGTTTAGCACTGTAGCTGGAAAATATTAGACCCAGCAAAAGTACAATAACGTGAATGTGAGACGATAAAGGAAAACAATTCCTCCAAATATCTTAAATGTGGATAAAATATTGCTTGCTAGGAGAATGTCAAGGAAAAGAAAGGGAATAATAAGGGATCAGAACAGAACTGTGGGAAAATATCAGTCTATTTGGAAATCTGTAATTCTGAAAGTGAGAAACCTTATTTGAATGGATATTAGACCCTTGGCTGGGGTGCACTTGCTCACCAAAAAGCCATTAATTTCAGAGAGGACCAGTTTTACTAGTGTGGTCAAAGGTTAATCTGCTAGGAATTGCTGGCCAGCAAAGTAATTTATTCTGGAACCAAAATACTCTCTGAATGATTCCTTGAAATCTTCTTAAGGTTGTTCAGTGACTAAATTTGTGAAAGCTCCTTTGACCCCATTTCACTGGACCAAGAGTAAACGTTGATGATTGCAATAACCTGATTCATAAACGCAAGCATTTTCTTAGCGGATTAAATGTCTAGACTGTATACTGGCAGTGCTAGAGGCATACGTAGAGAAGCGTTAAAGAAGCCTCCAAGAGGGTTGCAGCTGCTAGTTTCAGATTCATCTTTATTCCTTGGCAGCATTCAGAGAGTCAAATGCAAAATACAAACTGGATTTCTATTATTTCCTTAAAATTGTGTTTTTCCACCAGGAAGTCAATACAAATGATTGACTCAACCATCAATAATTAAATCCAAGGCCTGTAAAGGTTTGTTTTATGTCAAAATACATTGGATTTGCATTCAGATGAAATGTCTGTATTTTAAGTGCAAATGGTGTTACTTATAGAATACCTGAAGAGAATTTGAGGCTAGCATTGCAGTATTCTGAGATTAGGTTGTTAGCTTGGCTCAGGTTGGTTGCAATCTCACATCAGAGTCAGATGGTTGTGGGTTCAAGTCCCACATCGGGAATTTTAACTCTTATAGTCTAGGGTGATAACATTACAGTGCTGCATTGTTGGAGGTGCCAGGCTTTTTGGATGAGACATTAAACTAAGGTCCCGTTCAAGTAAACAATCAAGATCCCACGGCATCTATTGAAAAAGAAAAGAGTTTCTCCCAGTTTCTTGGCCAACAATTCTCCAGATAAAATGAATCATTGTTTAGGATATTGCTGTGAAATTGATTCCCACAATTGCCAACAAAATATACAGTCACAATACACTTTACATCAAATCCTGTGCTTGATAGGGCACTATATTAGCTTGAAGGATTATCATTATCATTAGACTTGTTTGCAGTAGACGGCAGCTAAATATTAGATGCTTTGCCATGGATAAGGATAGCACATTTGAAAAGCAAGTCAGCTAAACTGCTCACATGCAAGTTTGAGAAGTTAGCTTCAAGATGGACACCTGGGAAGACATGATAAAATATGATGCAATATTGACCTAAGCCTGTAAAAAGGTAGTAAAACCTGAACAGAATGTAAAAGAGGTGAGGAAGACAGTCACATAAATTTTACAATCACAATTGCAAACATTTTATCTATTTCTATCTCGAAAGGCATTCATTCTCAGAGTGTCATGGTCAATATGCCACCATGATTAACTGATTAATTAGACACTCAGATCGTTGGTGGCACTTTGTCAATGTCGATTATAACAAGATTAGTTTGGATGAAAAAGGCCCTTCAGCCCATCTGATCTCTTCCTTCCAAAATATTTGCCCTACCATCCTCCTTTAAATGAGTCCTGTGACTGGCTTCATCCACTAGGTTGCTTCCTAGCAACCTGTTCTGGTCTTTACTTGAAAGAAAAACGTACTGGTATCTTCCTGGACACTATTGGTGTGTCCTCTTGTGTAGCTATCTTAGTGTTTTGTAAAGTATTGCTCTGGGTTTACTTTTTGAATCCCATATAAAATTGTATGCAGCTCTGTGTACCATTGAACAGAGAGCACTGCGTAGGCACCATGGGCTGAATGGCTTCCTTCTGTGTTGTAAATGTCTGTTTCTACTACAGTATCTCCTGCGTTTGCTACATAATAAACGTTACCACATTTCAATTGTGTGAACTCTTTGATGTGTAAAAAAAACACTTTGTCAGTATATATTAGCCAAGTTCTGGTTTATTATTGTATATTCCAGACTCAAAGAGTACCGATTGTAAACTGCATCTGCAGACTTACATGTTCTGTTTGAATCGAAGACTCCTTTTTTTTTAGTAGGTGGTTTGGTGTTGCAATTGGCTGTGGATGAGGTGCGACCAATGAGTTCACAATGTTGTTCTCTAGCTGACCAAATAAATCACACTATTAAAGCTATGGCTTGAAGAAAGGGATACTGCAAAGACAGTGGAGTTTATTTGAAATTTCTCCCTGTGTGTTGTTGTATCCGTTTACAGTAATGGACGTATTGAGTAACATGTGGACTCCATACTTTAATTTTTCAGTCGAAAAATTTGTATGCATTTGTTGTGATATCAGTGAAGTCGAGGTCTGACATTATGTCATCTCATTCACACTGTACCGTGGAGTCTAAGATAAAACATTTTAAAATCTGGAATGAAATCTACAGTGTAAAAGTCTCCCGTGTTTAACTGACAAAGAATCTCACACAGAAGTTGTGGTTTGAATACTGAAATGGGCCATCTGGCAGCTTTAATATGGACTTGAAACAAGGATGGAATAATTATCCCAGCCAGCCTTTGTTGTTTCCAGGCAACATAGACATCAGCCTGGTGATGACCGTAATTCCTCATGTCTCTGGATCACCCTCTAACCATTCTGCACACTAAGCTTAATCACAGACTTGCAGCATCTATTCTTATCTGAACTGCCATGTTATAACTAATGAGTAAACAGGACAAGGCTCATCCTTATTCTATCCGTATTATTATCTGGAGAAAATTCTACTAATATTGACTCAATAATGTTGATTTAACCGGGATTTCTTCTCATTTTTGTTCAATCGAGGAAAATGTATGGAGTTTATGCTAAATTTATACGATAATCACGTCCTTATATAACAAATAAAGTGAGAAATAAGTAAACACAAACTCTTTTGTGGAGTTTGCTTTAAACTAAATGTGACTAAATACCCACAGAGTTGAATCAGTCTTGCACTATAAAGCGATATAGTCCTACTATTTAACCTGAACCTTTTCAAAAGCTTTTTATTGTGAGAAATAATGGTCATTCACAGTTATTTTGGTAACCAGTGGAATCTCTCTTTATCTCGGCTGGATTTTGCTTTGCTTTATTCTTTTTACAACTTTATTACGATTTGTCATCTATGACAAGTCACTTTGTATAAATTCAAGTACAATGCCTTTCCCTAGACCATGTTTCTGCTGATGCTGATGGTGCAATGTTGACTTTTCATATAATTGTTCACGAGCAGTTCTTTCTTTGCATCCAGTACTGGTGCTGGTTATTTGAAAAGCTTAGTTTTGACAATGAGTTGCTTTGAAGTGTTCAGTCTACTTGTGCTCAGTTACTTTTGTGACATGTGAAGGTGCTGTCGCCCAGGGGGATATGTCAATACTTGGGGTGAGTCTGTGCAAAAGTTTTATTTGCATTGTGCACCAATCTTATATGAAAAGTAGTTCAGCAGTTAAAGCGCTCACCTCACTAGCACCTGGGTTCAATTCGTGGCAGGATGAAATGTTGGACAATTTTCCTTACTGCACTTGCCTCTATTTACCCAGCAGTAAGAAGGAACCTGGTTGTTAGTCGATTGACAGATCACTATTCCAGGGATAATAATTTCTAAAATTAAAAAAAATTGGTCTCTTCATTCTATGACTGTTTGTGGGACACTACTTGTATGCAATTGTATGTGGCATTTCACCCACAAAATATACAGTCAATTAACTTTACAGTATATTCTGTGAAGCGCTTTGAGATGTCCTGAAGACTTGATAAAGCGCTATATCAAATGCAAGGATGGTTATTAATATTATTATTATTCCTATACATCTTGTCTTCCAAAGCTTATGCCACAAAGACTTATCTATCTCTCCACAAACAAAACCTCCCCAGCCCAAGCCATGAAATCAATTGTCATCTAATTCAAGTAGGTTGCTTACGTCTTTAGAATCAGTGATTCTCATCACTTTAAGGATGTGGATCATATCATCCACAGTCTGCTTTTTTTCCCCGGTGGGAACAGCTTCAACTCTGTAACACTATGCTTTGATGGCAGAGCTACAAGACTGCAACTGTCCTTGTGCAACTTCTCCAAACCCTTTCTAAAGCAGGAATGTCCTTCACAAGGTGAAATCACAAGGCAAACCTGCACATGATATTCACAAATGGCTCACTCAAAGCTAGAATGGCTTATTTCAACTTTTCAATTGGCTTTTAAGATAAACCTGGTGTACGATCAGCCTTTTGGATAGCAGCTTTACATTACCTGGAACCGTTTAGTCAAGAATTATAGTCAAGTTATTTTTCTTCTCCACCTCTGCCGATGGACCCATTTCATTATGTCGGCATATTTATCTGAAATCTGTTTGAAAAAAGCCTTACACTTCGTCTGTCTACGTTAAAATCTATCCATTTTGCCTTCCTTGAGCTCGGTATCAGTAGTTAGATCAGGCTCAGAGAATTTTCTGTATGGAATAATAAATTCCTAGCACAGAATTACTCGACTGGTCTATCAAGAGTTCAGATGATATTGTGTGAGTGATTTATAAATGGCTTCTGAACCCTGAGATTAGGTTGCAGCCTTAAATTTACCCCCGGTAACAGTTACATATATAATACTCTATACTCATTATAACACAGTCATTCAGAGCCACAAATTGAGTACATTTATTACAAGGTGCGCTCCATAAATGTCTCATTACAGTCTCATAACACTGCATAAAAATGTTAACAGGAGGAAAAGCTTCTCAGCTCAGGTCCGGTAACCTTATATCAGAAGTGGTCCTGCAGCTGAGAGCTATGAAATGAGGATAGGATCAGTATATTCTTTACAGCTTTTCAAATGTGAAAACAGTAGCCTCTGTTCCTTGTAGTTCATGCTGTGCTACCCACAAGCAGAGATCGGTCCTATTTGTGAACCTCATTAATAAAGTACCACCATGGTATTATTTACTGTAATTTGTGAAGAAATTCTATATTTACTATGGGTTAGTTACTGCACAGAAGTTGCTGTGACCTGTGGACCGTAGACTGATTTAATGAGGGCAGCATTTTATTGAGTTAAATTTTATTCACACACGAATGAATATCATACAATTTGGGAAGGAGACTGATGTTGTGAAGCATTGCCGGTGGAGATGCAGTGGGACACGTCTCACTGTCTGACGCTGCTCTCTCTCTGCTGGCTGGACTGGGCCTGTTGAAACAAAGCTGTGTGTGAAAGGGAGGCCGATTTCAGTTATATCAATATACGATGGTCTGGTAGGCTGCTACATTTTTAATGGTTTTTTTTGTGATTTCTATGGCTGGAAAATGCACGATTGATAGAAGATACATCGGTGAAGTTAGGGTTGATCCAGGTCACTGAGCTAAATTGATTAGACTCCTACTGCTCAATGCCTTGACTCCCTGTTTAGTTACTGATCCTGTTCACTGTTTGAAATTGTTCTAGGCATGACATAAACAGAATTATATTTTTTACATGTGTATTATTTAGTGTGTGTAAGCCCATCCATCCAAGGAGTATTACAAGGAACTTATTAATAATAATCCTTGCATTTGATACAGCACGTATCACATCAAGAGGATGTCTCGAAGCGCTTCTTAGAATATACTGCAAAGTGTTAGTGACTGTGCATTTTGGAGGGGGAACGGGGATTATTTGCGCAGAGTAATGCAACAGATGCTCTGTTAAAAGGATGATGGAATTGCCTGGTGATTTACCTAATCAACGGACCCTCTCGTCTCCCCTATATATCTGAGTTAGCACATGATTTGCATGTGGTTTACACATAATCACATAATCAACCTCTTTGTGTTAAGTTTCTTGACCTATTGTTGCATAATGTTGTTTGCCCACCTCCATGAATTTGTTTGTGTGAGGTATTTTGCAATCCATTTAGCAGATTATTCTATGTTTAGTGAATTGACTGAACCTGAAAATGTACTGTGTGCCTCCCCTTTCCCAACATTGCTTCTGATGTCAAGGTTGACCACAGCAGTAAACTGTGGCTGTTCTTTGCGATTAATTGAATGCTATTATTTGTTATTTTAACCTGGAGTGGAAGACCGTGATCTGTGAGGAACGTGACCATTAAAGCAGTCTGCAGGCCTGACTTTAGCACCGAGAACTGTGTTGACTACTAAACTGTTGCCATCTAGTTGTTTTGATCACCGTGTTTTCGATTACCCGCCTTCTCCCAATGACCTCGAGTCTCCCCAATAATGAGTCCCAGGTCGGGTCCGAAACACTGACTGTTCAGCACCTTGGGACGTCCTCCCGACATGAAAGGTGCTGTACAAATGTTATCCTGTTGTTGATTCATACACAGCATTGGTTGATAAAGGAAATATAAATCAGTTCTCTTAAAGAAGCTTAATGACTAGATTAATTGGGATAATGATTGCACTCATAAAATTCAGTTCTTAACATTATGTACAAGGAAAAATATATAACCTTATTTGTACTGGTGGTAGTATAAATTCTATTCTCCATTTAATTCTGTTATAATATTGGCCTGAAATTTCCCAGAAAGTGCTATGCTCTGGTTGTATGACATTTTAATGTGGTCCTTATACAGACTGAATTTTCATTCTGCAAGAGGGTCTGACGGGAGAAGTTACTGGTTCTTTCCAGACACCTCTGTGTATGTCACGAACATGCATTCCAGCACCTCACCATGCTACATCAATTCAAAATACCAGCATCAACTTCAAATGCCCCACATATCCTGCTTAAAGAGCTCTCTCGGGTCATGCCATTAACTGAAATTTTGACTCTTGCAAAAGGAGCTTGAACACAGAGCTGTCTTGTCACTCATTTGAACTGCAGTGTGGAACCTGTTTTGAGGTATGGTAATTTTGTTCCTAGTCTCCCTGTGGGTTGCTCGAAATCACATTTGTAAAACATACATTTTGTTGCAGTTGTCACACAGTTGTAGCCTCTTATCTGCTACTTAATACATACAGTGCATCTATATATATTTTTTAATATACTGTACAGTAAAGCCATTCCTAGTCTGATCACTACCTTGAGGTCTCTGCTAGAAGCACTAGTGTCCATATTGGCTGAGTTATAATGTCCCCATGGTCCACTCTCAATGGCAGATTATGCAGTTTTAGCTGGTCTAACCCCAGCAGTTATCCCATTGCACACTCTGGGATCTCCAAGGCTTGTCAATATGCGTCTAATACTTTCCGGAATTAGGTAAGAAGGATATGTCCCTCCAGGGAGAGAGTGCGCATTCCATTCAAACAATCTATCTCTGGAATTTCCATGGGCAGAGGGGATACAGGGAATTCGCAGCTTGGCTTGGATACTCTTAAGCATGGTGATGGGTTTCTGCATCTGTCAGACTGACCCCAAAAAAATCACTCAATGATAGTCACAACGCTGACTAGCGTATGTAGAATGAGAAAAACCACTTGGACAAGTAAATTCTCTCAAGAGACGGTAACAAATACTGAAGAAAAAATGCTTCATATAAATTTAAAACATCATCTGTGTGAATACTTCAGGGCTAAAACAACAATGGTTAAGTTTGTTAAACTCGTTTCCCTTCATTTTGCTATGAAAGCACCATTCATATGCAGTGTACACAAATGCAAAACTGGTCCTGCCACCACGCTTAAATCTTTTTCATCACGTCGAAACCCTGGCTGTCTACAGGGGTGTATCATATTTGAATGGAACACTCCATCGCTCATTGAAGGTGCTCTTATCTGTATGAAAGATTGGTCTGCAATTTTGTTTTAATGAAGACCTTATCCTGTTTTGATTTGACAAATGGCCTTGTCCCCATTGGGACAGCTGCCAGATGGTATGTTACTCCATCCACCCCAGACCCTTTTACATCTAAACTGCTATTGACGTAAATGAAAGGAATTTGCACCAACTGTAGCATTTGACTGCTGTAAGCCTCTATGCAATAGAAACCCAACCATTGAATTGGGTTGAAAAAGATAGTGAACATTAGCATGTCATTACCATTCGAATTACCATTTGACTGGCTAGAGCCCAGCCTCCATCAGGAACATTACGGTTTTGCATATGGATGCAGCATCCACAAATCTTACCCTTATTTTGCCATTCAGGAAGGAAAGATGCAGGCTGCACCCTTTGCTCATGAACCTGTGATGACTTGAGTTGTTCGTCCTTCCTTTGTCACTGAACTATTTCCGTGCAGAAGTATTTTAAGAGTCAAATTGGAAAATCACTTTAGTAACATCCCTCGGTGTTGATCCTCACAGTGTGAGGATGTCACACTGTCTGATCAGGCTGCTTCAGGCACAGACTGAACTCGGCTGCTTTGTAGTGTTTGCCTAATTTTTAGAATGTAATTCATTTCAAAACCAGTCTGGAGAAGGATTGTAAGATGAGGACGAGAAAAGGCCATGCATCTCACTCTGGCCTTTAAATTCCCATCTCAGGACTTGCTCCCATCATGGAGAGCAATATTGATTTGTTTTTCAGATTATAATTTTGCTGACCTTGTTAGAAACGGCAAAACCGCTGGAGTGAGCAACGTTTTATATCTGTGGTTCTTTAAAAATAACTGTGACAAAAAAAGGGATGAAAATTAACATGCCTTTATTCACTCAGCCCATTTTCTTTTGCAAAGCAATCTGAGGAAGCTGAATTAATGTTAGCAGAGGGACTGTTATTGAACTCAGTGCTTCAGTGGTTGTATTCTACACATTAATTCAGCAGTTTCCTACTGCCAGGCTCAATAATAATTTCTCCAAACCTGTTCCCCTGAGAGATCATTAACACTTGCTGTTTAAATTAACACACAGTATTGTCTAAAATTGACAGACGGAAATAAACAGGGCATTTTAAGTAATTTTATTTTAAAAGTCGCTAAGTCTTGCTCTTCCTATTAATACGCAACAGAAATGTGTTATGAATGATGACATGTATTGCATGGATAGAGTGGCTGGCTGACGCAGTAAAACCAATGCATTTTTCTACTTTTATTTTTCTACTCAAATTCTTTCTAAGATATTTAGCAGTTTGAGTTCAGATAATACAGTCTACTTCTCTTATCTTAGAATCCTTATTGCTTCTGCAAATAGATTATATATATTTATTTTCTCTTCAGACCTGACTAGGAAACATGTGAGGTTTAGAAATCTGTCAAGTTATTATGCTGGGATGCATAAAACTTGCTTCATTATTCTGACTTGGCTAACCTGAAGATGCGCATTATATTGAATTGATTTTGAACTGTTTTGTTTTGGCAATTCTGTTTCTTACAATGCTCCTAAGTGTTCCTGAGGCAGAGGTAGGTGCAGTAATGGTGCTAGCTCTTAAAGAAGCAGTTGAACTCCATTAAAACTCTTGGTGTAACCACATACAGGCAACCTATGAACTGGAGTGATAGATATGGCAGATACAGCAGTTAGCTCATGATTGCCCATTGATTTCCATTGACTGAGGTAGTTACACTGTCACCTATAGATATATATTATTTCCATTAAAGGCCTCCTGATACATTTTGAAGATGAGCAGGGAGATTTCCAAGTATTTTGTCAGATACATGCATTCTTCCCCGGTCCAAATATGCAAAAAATAATGGCTTGTGGTAAAATGGGGTCCCATGTTTTGGCTCTAACCAACCCGTACTTAAACTCTCTATGATTAGGTGAACAGAGTGCATCCCTCCGGGGAGAGGGTGCTCACTCTATACCAGATTAATTGAAATTAACTACTGGATATACTGGATTAATGTTGCATTCTTATTAATTTGGATTGATGACTCTTAACCTTGGCAATACAGAACTACAATTTGTGCTAATATAGTGCCTTTCATGACAGGATGATGCCTCAAAGTGCTTATTGAGTGTCCGTGCGTGTCAGACAACCTGCTGACACTCCCCCCACCCATAAAACATATTTTCTTTTTCCTTAAAACTGGATAACTTTACTCATGGTTTTGTGGCTGTTCCTATTCGATGGAATGGCTTGTAAGTAGGTCGAGTTAAGATATAAAATAAATTAGGGATTGCTGGGTTAGCTTTGTTTTTAAATATATGGCTTTTGGTTTTAACTCTTATCAAATTCAGATTATAAATTAAGAAGAATAACCAAAATGTATTGAAAATAGGGTATTTATCAACTTTGTCCATAAATTTGATACAATATCTACATACGGAGACACACACACACTAAAGGGAGAGGTCAGTTCCTCACACAGTGACATCTCACTGAATTGTACTGAAATGAAGTGACTTGATCTTAACAAGACCAGGGCTGATCAATTTAATTAGTTAACATGGTGATGTTAACTTTGCAGAGAGGAGATCTGAATTCAAAAGGTCAGGTTTATTCTGAGTGAGTGGCCTGCAATAATAATAATAATAATAATCCTTGCATTTGATATAGTGCTTTTCACATCTTATCGACGTCCCAAAGTGCTTCACAGAATATACTGTAAAGTGAATTGACTGTATATATTTGTGGGTGAATCGCGGCAGCCAATTGAGCACAAACAGTCGTGGATTGAAATTACCAATTTTATTATTGTGTTGTTTTTTGGAGGGATTATTATTAGGCGTGTGAAGTAAGGAAACTTTCCCAAGGTTTGGCCCTGACCTGCCTGGATTCGAACACAGGTCTCCCCAGCTTGCAAGACAAGTGCTCTAACCACTGAGCCACAGGAGCTCCACAATGTATGTAATGTTCATTACAGGAAACTAAACTTGAGAGATTGAAAGCAAGAAAATAGTTGCCTCTACCATTGATTGAAACACCCTTTTCAAGCAAAGCTCTGTCATTTTACAAACATGCATGACCCCTTAGGGATGCAACTTACTCACATGAGGTACATCTATAACTTTTGTGAGCACAATCCTAAACTAGAATGATCGTACATCACCAGCGCCTTGAGACATCCTCCCGACGTGATAGGCGCTCTACAAATGCAATTTTGTTGTTGTTGTATACCCACCAATGAGGAAATTTTTTTGAAAGCAGAGCAGATGGAGAAAAAAAGATGTAGCAGCATATTACATTAGTATTAGTTACGTTATCAATAGAAGGTGTCATTTGGGCAGCTCCTGAATGAAACGTATAGCATTGTCATTTTGTGCACAGTCCTTACTATGAATATGGTGGGATTGGGGAAAAGCAGTGAGAGATTCTGGGCTCGACAATGTTTTTAACAGTATCCAGACCGTAAGCTATCATTTATAGATTGCAAATGTTTTGCTCTGTATATTGTTGGCTATACTGAGAAGCCATTTCTGGTCTTGCATTTGAAATGAAACAAAATTGTTTTGTGAAGGAATTGCTTTGTACTATTGTGCATTAATAGCATAAATCTCAGTGTCTGAGTAATGTTTTTGCCATGATCTGTTGTGTTGTGCTTACGTAAGTACTATAGTCACTGAGCCTTGATGTAATTCTTGTGTGTCCTTTGGCTATATGAGGTTGATGGCAGGTGGAATGAGAAAAAAAATGAACAAGTCAGAATGTGAGAAGATAAATCTTGGAATGCAAATTCATAGCAAAGCATTATGTGTGTCATGGAGTTGGCCGATACTCCTTGGGTTTACTTTGAGACTTGAAGCAAGAAACAACTTTGGTTTACAAAGAAAATAGCTGCCAGACAATTGGGCAACAATACCAACAACTTCGATTTATATAGCGCCCTCCACGCCGGACGGCGTCTCAAAGCGCTTTAAACATGCACAGTAACATGCACAGCCTGAAGTGAATTTACTGTTGTGGGAAAGGCAACTATTGTGGTACTTTATAATATTATTGTAACTATGGTAGCAGATTCAGATTGGGCAACTTTGGTTTCTATTAAGCAAACTCTGTTGCTATGAAAACAGTCTTGCTTCTCCTCCCTGATCATAATTCAGTCTCTTGTTTTCTACTCTCCTTTCCTGAAAGTGATGACTCTTGTCAGGTTACACTACCATGAGCATCAACAGTGCAGTTTGAGTTATTTTTATCTCTTGTCCTCTCCGTTGTTTTACCCTTCAAAGTAAACTAGAGGAACCTGTTCAACAGTGATGCAGTCATTTATTTGACATTTATTCCATACAACTGATGAGATTAGATACTGTTTCCACAATAAGAAATAATAATCCTTTCATTTGGGTATAGCATTCTTTCATGCCAGGAGGATGTCTCAAAGTGCTTCCCATGATTTATTGTAAAGTTGAGTGATTGCATTGACAAGTGGATGCAGCAGCCTATTTGAAATTAGCAATGAACCCGCAAGGAATCGTGAAACGAGCGACCAATTTTATTTGGTGGATTATTGGCCATGACTCAGGGAGAAACTCCCTTCTCTTTTCAAGTAGTGCTATGGATCTTTTATATCCACCTGAACAGGCTAAGTTTACCATCAAATCTGGATTTGATTTTCAGAAGGGCAAATCATTGGGCAACTTCTAATTCCTTATACCCTTATATAAAAAAAGTCATTAGTCACTCAATCCACGACTGTTTGTGGAACACTTCTGTGTGCAATTGGCGGCTACATTTCACCCACAAAATATACAGTCAATTCACTAGATAGTACATTTTGTGAAGTGCTTTGAGACGTCTTGAAGACGTGATAAGGCATTATGTTAAAAGCAAGGATTATTATTATCATATTGGAAGGACAGCATCTCCGCTAATGAGATATACCCTTAGTGTTAGCTGAGATTATGAAAGATTGAATATGCGGATGACATTGTTTCAAAAGTATCAGGCTGGTTGATTGAGATAAGATTGTGAATAAGAATATGTACTCACCACTGAAGTGAAAAACCCCAAGAGAACTGAAACATGCACATGAATGATCCTTTAATGTCATCCAACCCTCCAATCATTGTCCTCGCCTTCAAGGTCCTCCGTAGCTTTGCCCATCTCTACATCTGTGAACTGCTGACCTCATATCAACCTGCCTGCTCCCTTTGCTCTGGCCTCCTCCACATCCTCTGCTTAAGCCTGCTCCACCATTGGATGCTGGGCCTTCAGCCTTTCTGCCCCCACCCTATGCAACTCTTTCTCACATTTCCTTTGACTTGCTCACTCCTTTGCCTTCTTCAAGGCGTATCTCAAAACCCTCCTTTTTAATGGAGCTTTCAGCCACCCTCCTACCCTTCCTGCGTTCCACCCTCCCCGATTCCGACCCCCAGCTCGGGTCCATCTCCCTGATTGTCCATCCCTTGGGACGTCCTCCCAACCGTGAAAGGCAGTATACAAATATCTTATAAAGAGTAATCAAAAACCAGTTTCAATGCTGCACTAACACTTAAGCAAACCACCAAACCTCCGAATGGTTTATCGCCAATTTCGGGTTTGTTTCAGTCGATACAGTTTTTGTTACAATTATCTTGCTTACAAGGCCGGTTTCTAAATTTGAAGATGTCTCATAATTTAACAATTAGTGCAAATATTTCATTTCCCCACAATCATTCATCCAAAAACTGGCAGAAATAGCCTTGAAAAGGTATGATATATTATTATGCATCTAGGGAGAGATTTGTGACTGCTGCTCAGATAATTCTGTTTGTAAAAGTACTAGCCCCAGTGGTGCTAAGGAACTCAAGCCAGGAAAGTTTGATCCCTGGTTGCTGCTAAGTTAGATGATCTTACCCAGGATAGCAATAGGTTGCAACAACTGGCCTCAATATGTCGTGACTGAGGAAGTGGATTAGGTTTCTCATATCTGTCCAATAACTCGTGCTAAAAATTGTGTGTGGACACGAGATAAGGACAGGAATTAGGCTTGGTTGCAATAACCTTATATTCAAAAGTCCGCCAGCAAAGTCCAGGTTCATATGTAAAGAACGGACGTTTGGTGAGATACTGGCCAGCAGTCGTGGTACAGGACAACGAGTTGGAATTTTGGTGTACTTCACTTTCCATTAAAATAATAATATTCTTTGCATTAGATATATTGACTGATCATGTTGTTGACACGTCTCAAAGTGAAGAGAGACGTGTAATGTATCTCTCTTTAATGTGAATTGACTGTATATTTTGTGGGGCAAATTGTGGCAGCCAACTGCGCACAGCAGTGTCCCACAAATAGTCATGGATCGAGTGACTCAATTATTATTAATTCTTATTTTGAACGGATCATTACCCCCAAAAAGCGATCTGCCTTTCAACTAACAAGCAGGTTTCTATTTACTGCTAGGTAACAGACATGTGGAGTAAAGAACCTTGCCTAAGGTTTTGCCCTGCCCGGGAATTGAACCCAGGTCTCTCGCTTGTGAGACAGTGCTCTTACCACGCTATAAGATCAAGTATTCAGTGGGCTCCCCTCTTCCTGAGACATGGTTTTGATTGCCAAGACTTTCACTAGATTTCTCTTTCAATGCTTTCTCTACTATAACTTATATAACTGTAACCTCAAGCTTTATTTTTACTGATTTTTTAAAAAACAGAATTGTGATCTTGCTAAGGATGTGTGGCAGCTAAAATATATTCCCTTTGAAAATCAATGGTTAGGAAAATAAGGGTGCCAGTCTTTCTGTCTATGGTTAATGTTTACAGAGTCTTAGATGTGGGTCTGAATATCAGCTTAATATGTTGTTTTAAATTGACTTAAAAATGGCTTACACATTTGCAAACTTGATGAGAAAAGAAAATCTTGACTGATGTTAGCAGATCAGGCTGTTTAACTATTGAATGCCCGTGGACTTGGGAATGTTTAAACCATCATGGTTTTGCGCTTGGTTCAGTAAAACTACCATCAATCTTACTGGGTTAATTTCATATTGACAGACCAAACTGCTCAAGTTCAAAGAATACGTCAGGTGGCATCAGGATCAAACGCTTGTTGGAAAAAAAAGTCAGTTGCATAGTTTTTTATTTCAAAGCGTTTGATCGAAACACTTCAGTTTATTGACTTATTTTTGAACTTTCTGTTACGGACACAGTTACATTTTAATGACTTCTCAAGTGTTGTCATGCTCTGATCACCGTACTTGCAGGTTTAGTCTCTTTGTAATGAATCATCTTCTGAGTTTTGAAAACGCATCGGATGTAATGCCAGATGCAGATTGTGATTTCAACCATCGCTCTCTACAGTTAAAGTGTGTATTAGCGTAAGTGAGAAGTGGACAGTGAGGAGGTATGTTCGTAAGTTGGATCTCTATAGCAATGCAATAATATAACAAGTTCACTATCTCGGTTATATCATTGTGCTGAACAATAGCCAATCTCTCTCCAAAGCAAGGGTGGAAATATATAGAGAGAGAAAGAGAGCAAACAGGGTACACTTGCATACCAGCTATCAAACAATTACAGAGCAACGTTAACTCATCCTTCCATCCACCTTCCATGGATTTTGGGAACATTCTCTTCTGTTCCACTCCTGATCTTGGAAACACTTGAGGTATGAATTCTGGGGGCACCAGCTACCTACCAGGGGTCTGTGTCCTTCAACAAATTGATCCAAGGTATGAAGGCAGATAGTGAGTTTGTAGGCTATGTTACTAAGCAGTAGGGATTGGTGCGGAAAAGGAGATCATAGCGAACTCTCACCCTCTTCTCACACATGGTAGAAATCCCACCTGGGTTTAGATATACACTATTATTGTAGCATTTCAGGAGATAGCCATATAGACTACATCAAGACCTGGGGGGAATTTTATTCCACCTGAAGCCCCACCGATGTGACCCCACCAGCAGGGATTGCTGGAGAGGGATAAGGAGTGGGAACCTTGGCTGATTTATCTGTGCAATGGCATTGAGGCCAAGAATACAGTCTCAATTCCTTACTTGATTGATTGAGATTAACTCAGCACAGCCTTGTGACTTCCTGGTCTGTATGACTAAGTGCTGTGTGACTAAATGCCCACAAGTCATCAGGAGGCCTGGAGCAATTTTCACTACATCTCAAAATATCACTGTGGCTATGCTGTGCGTCTGCCGCAGGGAGATGGAAAGGAGATAGAGGACAAAGGTAAAATAATTTCAAGTTTTGGTTGAAGGAAATAGCATCTATATAATTAATAGTAAACTTGATGGATAAGGAAATAAAGGGAAATAGGAGAGTTAGGGGTGCAATGTGGAGAATAAACACTGATACACACTGTTATTATTATTACAGACTAGTTGGACCCATTGGCCTGCTTTTGTGCTGTATCAATCTATATAACTCTATATAAGCACTAAACCTCACTGGTGGTATATTTTGAAATGTGCTACAAATGCTCCTGGAGATGAAGGGTTAAGATGGATAGTGTCCGTGCAGAAAAGTGTTTTCAGTTGTTGAACCCTCAGGAATGTTTTGTTTTCCTTTGCTGTGACTTCTTTTGACGATGTTTTAATGATGTGATTACATTTCCAAGCAGGAGGACTTGTTATTTCCCTTGTTATTGCGACTTCAAACACTGAAATTATATAAATCAGGCTTTGGAGTAGATTAACCTTGTGTATGACACAGCACGTGCAAAGAAACAATCTTAAAAACTTGTGGGCAAAGAAGAAGTAAGCCAATCAGTGTTGCAGGTTCTCTGTTGTGTTGTAGGTTTTCTTCCCCACTGATTAAGCTTCCAACAGTGTAGTGGTTAGTAGTGGGATTCTGAATTTATATTTCCCGATTGCTCTTGCTAGTTGAAGAAGAGTTCTGTGGGCGCAAAGCTTCACCGAACCATGTTTGAGTTTTATGATGTTAATAAAGAGCTAGGTCATCTTTGCTAATGTGGAGAAACAATCCCCGAGACATTCGGAGGCAAATGTTTAAGCAACTATTTTCAAGAGGATTCACGTCGGCTGTGCTCCTCGTAGAATGGAGCAATTTGACGCTCTGCTCGAATGAACTCCTCAACATGCTCTTGGCACTTGGATTACGCTGGAAATTGCTTCAAGATACCCAGCTCACAACACATTTATACCAAATGTGGGGAGTTGTAGGGTGGGTTAACATAAGATAATTTGGAGCCAAAACACTGGAAAAAGTGCAAATGCAAAAAAAAATCCTGTTTTTGTCACTTACTATTTTTGCCCTGAAGCAAAGCTTGGAATGGGTGACCTCTTCTCAAACCTTTGCTAATGTGTATGGCGTTTGTCTTTTTATCTGCATCTCCAGTTGCTTTATTATCTCTTTCTGATTACAGTATTAATGTTGGGACCTGGCCTCTTGCATTTATACAGAGCCCTTCATGAGGGTTAACTGTTGAGTAATAATAAATAATAATAATAAACCTTGCATTTGATATAGCGCTTTTCACATCTTCTGGACGTCTCAAAGCGCTTCACAGAATATACTGTAAAGTGTATATTTGTGGGTGATGTTTTGATATGACAAAGTGCCTATCATATCTGGAGGATGTATCAAAGCTCTTTAGAGGAATTAATTTAAAGTGTAGTGACTGCATATTGTAGTTGAGCATGGCAGTGAATTTGTGCATAGCAATGTCCCACAAACAGCCATGCAGTTTGGCTGTTTCTGGGACACGACCATGCATAATGGTGCTATATAAACATCAAGTTGTTGATGTTGAAGAGAATGACCAATTTGAATTGGGGGATTGTTGACTAGGACACCAGGAGAAATTCCCTAATCTTTTCAAGTACTGTCATGGGGTCTTTAATGTCCACCTGAACAGACAGAAAGGACTTCATTTTAATGGCTCATCCAAAAAATAATTTGCACCTCTAATAATGCATTGATTCCCCCAGCACTGCACTGGAGTGTCGGCCTAGACTTTGAGTTTAAATTCGGAATGTGATGCTTGAATTCACAACACTCAGAGGTGTTGACCCAGAGGTGAGAGTGAAACCAACAGAGCTCAGCTGAAACCTAAGGGGGCAGAAGAAGGTTGCAACCCCAGACCCAGGTAGGAGGTAAATACGAGCACCAAAATTGAGGAGAAAAGGGGGACAGAAAAGTGTGAAGGAGAATGGGTGAGGGGTTATTATAAGAGTGACTTGGGGAGAAAGTCATGGGGAAAGAGATTGTGGATGAGCCAGAGTGACCATAATGAGAATGAGAGCTGGAGTGACTATGGGGTAATACCTGCTTTGAAGAGCCATGTGTGTGGAAAGGAAGAAACAGACAAAGGAAGAAGTTTTGTCAAGTGTGATTTGGGAATGGTTGGGGGGGATTCAGTGCCACCAGGGAGGTGGTGAGCTTGACTTCAATACTGACACCATCCTGATACAACAACAACAATAAAATTTGTAAAATAATAATAATAATAATACTTGCATTTGACATAGAGCTTTTCACATCTTCTGGACATCTCAAAGCGTTTCACAGAATATACTGTAAGGTGAATTGACTGTATATTTGTGGATGAAACGCGACAGCCAATTCCACACAACAGTGTCCGGCAAACAGTCGTGGATTGAGATGACCAATTTTTTTTGAGGGATTATTATTATTAGACTTGTGGAATAACGAAACTTGCGCAATATTTCGCCCTGACCTGCCTGGTTTCGAACACAGTTCTACACGCTTGGAAGGCGAGTGCTCTAACCACTGAGCTGCAGGACTCCACAAATTACATTTGGATAGCGCTTTTCACAGCAAGAGGATGACCCAAGGCGATACCCTGATGTCACCCTGTTCACTGCCTCTTTAAAAAAGGCTTTTTTTATTGTGGAAGGTGGAATAGAGGACTCCCATTCCCCAGCATATAGGTTCATTCTGACCAAAGGTAGGATTGTCCAGCAAGCAGAGAATGACATTACCTTGTCAGTGCTGACTGGCTTATTTGGTCAGTGCAGGAAAGAGGAATAATACCATACAGTTTATCCACTCTGTGGCAGATGAGTGTCTGTGACTTTCATTTCCTCTTAATTCTTTAATGTGTCAATTTTTTTACATAAAGCTCCCTCTAGCCCTCATCATCGCTGATCGTGATGTGATGATGGTTGCAGGAAATGTCATCTTCGCAACAGCAACAGGAAAAGCCGCACTGTTGCTGCAGTCAATGCCTCCGATTTCCATTTCTCTGAATTGAATTGAGTAAACGAGGTCTGGCAGCAGCTTTTCATTGCAGGTCTTTAACCTGATTACACGAGATGAGTACCGAATGAGCAGTGATTGATTATTCATGGTGGAACTGTCAGCAATGAAACATAGTCAGGAATCAGACAAACAACTCCAGCCTAAAGATTGTTTCCTGGCAATAGAGCATTCCAACAGCTGCTTAGTTTGGCTGCTGTTTTTAACCTTTTCCAAGTTATACTTTTTTTTTTCCTTTCCACCTCCCCACCCCCCCTCCACATACACACAAATTTGTTTGAAGTGGGCTGCTATTTTCATTTAACAGCCCACTTCATAATCCCTCAAAAAAACCCAACAATAATTTGGTCACTCAATCCACGACTGTTTGTGGCTGCCGCATTTCGCCTACAAAAATACGGCCAATTCACCTTACAGTATATTCTGTGAAGCACTTTGAGACGCCGAGAAGACGTGAAAAGTGCTACATCAAATGCAAGGATTATTATTATTTATTATTTCTGCGGTGAGTGAGTAAAAAAAAGTGTCTGTTTCCAGTATTGTGGTTCCACTACTATTTTGACAGATGGGAGGGAGTTCAAACTTGTTTTTCTTCCCTTCTCTCCCCACCCCATTTTATTCAACTACAAATTGAGCTGGAGTAATATCAGAAGGAGAGTATTAAAAAAAACACCAGCCTTAATCACAGGCAGCTTTGTGTCAGTTACCTTCACGGGCAGTTCACGCCCCAGAGGAGTGTTTAGTCTTCCTGTAACTCCGGCTGATCGCTGTAAAGTTATGTGAGAGGAAATAGTGTTCGTGTCCCTTCAATAAAGCTGCAGAAACGCTGAGGAGAGGAGCTGCAGTATTAGAGGGTGGTCGCCACTCTGTCAGTACTTTCCCTTTCTGTCAGCTGCAACAAACACACACACATACACACGCACACACACACACACACTCACTCACACACAAGGCAGCGTTTATGTCATAAAAAATTCTGCGGGCTGCAGGAAGAAAGTACAGAGAAGTCATGCCTGCTGTTGGGGTTGCCTCAAAGCTAAGACAGCCAGCAGAGCGGACTAAGCCAGTCCACACTGCTCTTCGAATCCCACACATCAGCAGGACTGTGTGTCAGCAGGATTCCAGGTCAGAAGAACTCACTGGGACACAGAGCCCAACTTTTCCTTTCCAGCTGTCATTGAAGTCAGTTTCCAGCGGTGGAGTGAGGACAGCATTTCAGGCAAAGACTAAGGAGAAAGACGATAGTAAGGTCAGTGCTTCAAAACTCGATCAAAACACTTCAGAGTTCAAGCTGTCTTAACGGTTTGATTAATCTCAATGTTTTTACACAGACAAAAAACAACCTTCCCCACTGTGTGTTGAATTTTTTGTTTCACTTGAATGTTAGGCAACATTTAAAGAAAGGACGAAAGGACCCGTTGCAATCTATTTAATGAACAGTTGTTGCATCGTTTTCCTCACCATCTTATTTTCAGGTTATTGTTTATTTAAAAACAAACAAACAAATCTGACGTGATCCCACCCAAACTTTACAGAACAGTTCAAACTCTTAGGCAATATGATTCAAAATATATGCATATAACGTATTTATGCACTTGTGTACACAGCTGTATTTGGTGTGTGTGTGTGCAAGTATGTATGTGTACGTGTGCATATATGTGTCTGTCCATATCTATCTTTGTATATGTGTATAATAGATATATATATGTGTGTGTGTATGTGCACTGAGTTTGTCCTTGCATGAGGTATGATGCACTAGATTTGATATGAAAGTTGAATGACATGAGTCAATCAAAGTAACAGACTTTCATTGGTTACTGGCCCTTTTGAAATATATCAGAAAATAGAGCAGTGGCTAAAGGTGGAAAAATACGTACGTAGAATTCAAGATCAAAGTGAGCGAGAGGAGTAATTCAGAGAGGAAATAATTGAAAGGGCTGACTGACCCTCCTTTCACATTCCAAATGTGCACAGACCTGCATTGCTCTATCACCCACGCAAACTGCATTTCAAATATCACCTATATTTCTCTTTGCTCCGCTAACTTCTGATTTTGGTGTAACCAATATCATTTCACAGTCTGGTGAGGTTCTGTGAATGAAACCAGCTCAAATTGGACAGCACACACAAAAATATTAGTAAAGTTACATCAGAACTAAATAGAAACTAAACTCTATAAGTTAGTGCAGTTCTGACAGCTTCTGCACACAAGTGATGTCTGACAGGGTTAATTGACAGGCAGGGGTGCACAATGACACTTTGTCAAACTCCAGTCTCCTGCACAATCCCTTCTCATCTACTCCAACATTGGCAGGCAAGCTGTAAGCCTTTATATCCTACTCTATAGAACGCTTTCCTAAAATCAATCCAGCTCACATCCTCCATCTTTGCTTTCAAAACCTTTCCATAAATCTATCTCTTCGGTCGTGTGTTTAGTCAATTCACTCCGATTGTTCTATTTCCCACCTTGCTCGTGTTTCCACTCTGTTTTTATGAATCCCTCTGAGACATTAGAATAAGTGCAAGCCATTAAATGAGTGGGACCCATTGTTGCTCAGTGATATGGATTAATAGTTTCCAATTCATGAAGTTTAAGTAGGACTGCTCTTAACTGAATGCTAAAACTAATTGTTGCATGCTGTCAAAGAGGACACAGTTTAGGAAAATGCAGATATTTTCACAAACTCAGTGTTACGTAACACTTCTGAAGCTGAAACTAACTTGACAGATGGCAATGTTAGGTGGATCAATTAAGTGCAGCTCACATTTTTTGCCTGTCGCCAATTTATGGAAATGGCCGTGGGACTTGAGCTATTGTACGGATGCCATTGTCCCTTGTTCAGAAATCCTTCCAACACACACAAAAAAAATCATTGCCAGGGAAACGCCTTCAGTTATAAGGCTGGGCTATGTTATTGTGGATGTCGTGCTGATTTGACACAGGTTGAAATGGCCTTTGTTGCCTTGTGGAGACCTGAGAGCTGAGGAACTGCATTATGTGGTTCATTTATGTCAGGCATTGCTGGGGTTTGACCTGAAACCACAGTATAACCAAATGAGCATTGCTAAACTTTACCACACTGTCTACATTTATATTTTATACAACAGGTGTTATGGCAATAAAAGAGATGCAGTTTGTGAATGAGGCCAAATGTCTGGCATGAAAGGCATATGGTAGTAGTATGTGAAGGTTTGATATTATTAATAATGTGTAGCAACTTTGACGGTGGCATCCAAAATGTTAATTGTGACATACTTCTGGTTTCTGAAGATCACATTGTGAGATTTGCAGTTTGGATTACTAAACCAACTGTGTTCCGAAACGGCTGATGAGCAAAAGCAACAAATCCAGTTTGTGAATACAATATCGCAATTCAGTCCTCAACATGTACTGATGGGAACACCCATCATCAATGTCACTACATTCAAAGGGAAGGAATTTCTGAGCTCTTAAACCAAACTGTCTGCCAATAAACAAAAATGCAGGCATTTGAGATGCCTTCCTGATGTGAAAGGTGCTATACAAGTGTAATTTTGTTGTTGTTGTTGTTCTCCTCCTTTTGCTTCACAGGGATTTGCTTTATACTGTAATACTATATTTTGTGGCCAATTTGTACACAGCATTATCCTACAAACAACCATAAAGTGAATTACTAATTTTATTGGGGGGATTATTGTCTATGACATCTGGAGAAAATGCCTCCAGAAAAGGCAGCCAGGACCTCAGGTTAATTTCTCATCTGTAGAATGGCATGTCTGACAATGCAGCCCTTTCCTCGCATTACATTAGAGTGTCAGCCGGGCCTGTGATGTCAAAATCTTGGCTGACATTCCAATGCAATGGAGTGTGGGACTCACAACACCCAATTCAGAGGCTCAAGTGAGGCCAGGCTGATGCTTATTATTTGCAGTTTACAAACAACTGCAAATTCCTCATTGTTATTCATTTATGCCTGAATGTCTACTCTGCATTTAGATTGGGTTGTGTGGTACCGAGGCACATAGACCAGGTGGATCTGAAGTTTGATTCAGAGTCTGTGCTGAGTTTTCAATAAGGACTCTACAGTTGGCGTCGGGGTTGATGGTCGAAGGAGGGAGAGGTACAATTAGAGTTTTGATGGTTAGCCAAGGACTCCTGCTGGAAAGTGTCTGTGTGCAGCTCAGGTGAGGATATGATTGAGCATGACCCTTCTCCCTATTGAATAGCTTGTTGGTACTTACTGTACTAATCAGCATTACAAATCAGGATTAGCCACTGGTTTTGAAGGATATTCACGGTGATCATGGTGATGGCTTTCTGCGTGTGTCAGACATCCGGCTGGCCAAACAAAAAAAAAATCTCTTTTCATGTTCAATTTCGGAACTTGTGGTGTTCTGTCACATTAATTCCTTTTAATGTGTTCTGGCTCCACCAAGGTCAAGCGCTCTGGGATGCCACCCCGGCGAGGAGGGCGCTATATAAACGCTAATTGTTGTTGTTTTACATCTGTAAAATTAGGTAGTGTTTGAAACCGTTCTGAGAAGTACGTAATTTCACTCGTACCACCCTACGCTCTGCTAATACTCTTTCTCTACCTGACCCTCTCTCCACCAAACCACCCCACCACAAAAAAGGAGTTTAAAGGTCAGCAAAATTATAGACATCATGGACACACATTCACCATTACACGCAAATGACTTCCTTCTGCATGCGGTTAACCAGGGATGTCCGTCGTAACCTCCCAGGATCACATATTAAAAGCTGACTGCACCTGTGTGACCAATTAGAAGTCAGAAAAATGTGCTCGAGTATAATTGAGTTAACAGCAACGCCTGCATTGAGCTGGGAGCAGACGCGAGTGGCAAGAGCTGGGGTTATGGTGGAACAAGCGAGCGGTGATCAGTGTGAGGGTTGAAGGTTTTGCCTTCAGCCGCCCTTCTACTTCTACCCCCACCCCCCCCTCCCACCCCAACATGCTCGGGTCCTGACCCCCGACTCTTCAGTTCCTTGGGACGTCCTCCCGATGTGAAAGGTGCTCTAGAAATGTAATTTTGTTGTTGTTGTTGCATTTTGAATTCTATCCTTGTGTCACCTTACATCAGCTGCAGCTCACTAGAATCCATTAGCAAATGTGATCCCCCCCTAAGCCGCTCTAAAGCACAATCTATACACGTTTCTTCTCATTTGACTTAGTGTTGGAATACACTCTAATAACATGTCGTTATAACTCCCAGTTTCTTCAGAAATTGTGTTTGGAATAGCACTGTGCCCTCCTGTACCTGTGTCCTCCCTGTCCTGAGGCTCAATGGTTTATTGCTGAACACCACCAGCTGCCAGAAGAAAGTTAATCTGTTTCATATTAAAGATTGTTCAACAGATGCTCTCTGTCTGAAAAATGGCTTACGTTCAAGATATGATGCGCCAGGTTTCGCTAGTTGTCCAGCTTGACTCTTATGTTTTTTTCTCTATTAAGACAACTGAAAAAGGACAGAAAGTGCTGCAGTCAGCAATAAAACTCGCTATCAAGTTATCGGCTCTGCTTAAAAATTCCGACTCGGGGTGTTAATGATCGTGTCGGGAGCTGGTTGCCATTCTGTTGTACACTTTTGAAGAAATTCTTTCATTAGCCGATTGAATGCAAACATAAATCACCTATTTTCATTTTGACCTCATCCCATGGGTTTGGACAGTTGTGAGCCGCAGGCAGGGTTCCTTTAAAATCATTTGTGAAGGAATCTATAAGATGCCCAACCCCACTGGAGTATTCTGATTGATCATCACACCTTGGGGGTAGCTGTTGCCCCATCTCTTAGTCCTGTTTCGGGAGGACGGAAGACTGCATTCCCCCTCTAGTTGTTTTAATCCTGACAGGACCATACATTTAGGAAATGTTTCATAATATAGATGTGGCTGCCCTTGTTTAATTAGTTATTTTATATTTCAAAGTCCTGGAAGTGAAACATAAGGGTTAAAAAGAAGTTTTCTCAATAAAAGAGCTGGATTTTCAAAGGCATGTATGTGTTACATGTGCTACTCTGTCCATTGCTGCATTGATGATTTACCTTTGAAGAACCAAGACGGTGATCTTCCAGATTGTCCAACAATCAAAAATCAATCAAAACTTACATTTATATAGGGCCTTTCACGTTGAGAGGACATCCCAAGGTGCTGTACAGTTAGGTAGGGGCAAGAGCACGGTGGGAGGGGTCCGGGCAGGATGAAGAAGAGTAGGAAAATTGACTGTATAGTTGTGAGCGAAACGCGGCGGCCAAATTGCATGCAGCAGTGTCCCACAAAGTCATGGAAGTGGGATTAGAGGAAATGTGGGGGAAAGATGGCAAGGGGAGGGGTTGGGATAGGAAACAAACATGGATTCTGGGCCACAATAACCAGAAAATATACTATCTGTCTGACTCTTAGGGTTGGAGCTATAACCATTTAAGTAATAAATTATTAGTACTCATATTAATACATAGTCAATTGACTTTATAATGTACCTGACAAAGTGCTTTGAGACGTCTCTAAGATATGATATGATGCTGTATCGAATGCAAGGATTATTATCATTAATATTATCATTAAATGTTTGCTACAAGGCTTCTCTTTTGAGTTTAGCTGCTTTGGATACAGTTGTATGTATTTAGCAATGAACCCAATTTGCCAAATTGCTTTCAAACCCAAACAATAATCCAACCAAATATGTAGGCGACCACTGATATCTTGTAAATGTATTGAGAGTTGAGCCCTGAGTATATCAGATGGACTAGCATTACGTAGTGTATTTCTAGCAGTGCGATTAAGGAGAATTTATGTGTTTGACTCTCATAGCTTCTGGAATGTGATACAGACCTTACCTATCAAACAATTTCCTAAACATAATCCTTATTTTTAATTTATCAGGTAGCCTTAGTTGTAATGGCCCAAAGCATTATGAAGCTTGCACAGAAACCCACGAAAGCAGTAAATCCCGTTGGTGTTGAAGTACAGTAGTGAGTCCATTGTAATTCCTTTTAAGCATGTCTAGTGCTACATTGTGACGCAGTGTGGATGCAGAGAAAAAGACTGAATGAAGCATTTTAGTCCACAGCAGGCTATCTCCCATCTTGCTTAGGCTAATTTAGCACAGTGGTGCACTTGTGCTACGAACAATTTTCCAAATCCGAAGAGATACCGCTTCTCAGCGGAAACAATGATAGATTAACCATATTAGCAACCATCTGTCACGAGATGAACATCACCGCTTTAATTGTACCGACCCGAAGGGTTGGAAGGTGGTTCTTTCTAACCTCTGGGGTTTCCTATTCAGCTGTTCATTATCATTACTGCTAATGTTATCTTATTGGTGGGAAAGAAAATAATTAGCTACATCACAACTAACACACAGCAATAAAAGCATTTTAATGGGAATCTAGTGTGAAACATGATCTTTTCACCCAAGGCTATGCTATGTTTGTGAACAAAATTGCATTCAATACAATATAATTTGGAGCAGTATTTTGCGGTAATAAAGCGATTTATTTAATTGGTGGGGCGAACAGGATTGTTGTAGTAAGTACAGTAATTGTAAATTGCTCTTTGCAACTCAGCGTGTGTCGTGCGGTGTTGGGTACAGCGAGTGAAAGAGGATTAAAGGCCAAGCCTGACAGCAATCCTGTTCAGCTCAGCAAGCATGTGTGAATGCGTTTACACATACGCTCTGTGGCTCTGGGCTTGTCTGGGGAATAGATCCAGTGCAGGGCTCAGTCTCACTCACCAGTTGAGAATCAAACATTGTGACGTTTTACAGTGAATGGTTACAGGATATGGCCAAATCACAATCCAAACATGAGATTGTTTTTAGGGAAGGATTATAAATTGAAACATTATCCTTCTTAACTTTTGAAAGCAATGCATTTTGTTTCCAGCACAGCTAAACAGAGCAGATTATTTGTTGTCATCATTTGTGACCTAGGCCAAGGCTAGTGTGTTCAAATGAGCTCAAGTACTGTTTGAAGTTGTCTGTCTGAACTGCTAGTTATTTGCAATATAAAAAATAATTGTACATCCGTTAAATATTCATACACCCCACAGTTCGACTAAAGATTCCTGACCTCTTTCCCCCACTCCACATACACACACAGCCCGAGCAACACAGAATCCACCATGCTTGTTTAACAAAACTGTACTTGTTCTTCTTTACTTAATCTTCAATCCTATTCCCAAGGAGATTCTTAGCCAATATTGCACTGTGTAAAAAGAAAGTTAATGGTCACAGTAGGGGATGGTGTTTCAGTGTAGCTAGCCTGTGATGGATTGACATGTCAATTTATAGGTGATACCAAGCTGGGGGAAAAGATGTGCAATTGGAGGAAGAAGCCAAATCTTACTCAATGGGGCTTGAAGGGAAGATTTCTGGCAATTGTTCAATTTAAATAAATGCAAGGCACTGAATGCAGGTAACAAAAGGCCCATATCTTTCATGGATGGTTTGAAACTTGTTTTAGCAGTGTGAGTCAGTGAGAAACAAAGCAAATTGAATACTGACAAATCAATTGAGCTCAGATCCTCAGCGGTTGTAAAGTGAGAGAAATGCATATAATTCTGTTTGATGCAATGCAAGAGGGGCTGCCAGGGGAGGGGTGGAGGCTTATTTGGATAAATACTGGCATGGAATACTGGACCAAATGCCTGGTTTGATGTTGTACACCCTCCCGATGTGAAAGGCACTATACAAATGTAGTTTTTATGTTGTTGTTGAGTAGATACAACAACAAAATTACATTTATGGAGCGTCTTTCATGTCGGGAGGACGTCCCAAAGCGCTGAACAATCAGGTCGGGACCCAAGCAGGGAGGAAGGGTTGGGGTAAGGTGTAAGGGGAAGGAGAGTAGGAGAGATGGAAGAGTTAGGAGGGGAGCAGAAGGCACAGTTGAAGAGGAAGGTCTTGAGACCGGACTTGAAGGAGGAAAGAGAGGAAGTGAGGTGAAGGGATTGTGGGATGGAGTTCCACAGTGTGGGAGCAGAGAGGCTAAAAGCCCGACCACTGATGGCTATGAATGGCCTTGAAGGTGAGGACAAGGATCTTGAATTCTATCCTTTGGGGGATGGGGAGCCAGTGGAGATGGGTGAGGGTGAGAGTGATGTGGTCGCGGAGCCTGGTACGGGAGAGTACACAAGCTGCAGATTTCTGAATGATCTGCAACCTGTGAAGGGAGGAGCTAGGAAGGCCGACGAGGAGTGAGTTCCCGTAGTCGAGCCTGGAAGTAATAAAGGCGTGAATGAGAGTTTCAGTGGCATGGGGGGTGAGGTATTGGTGGAGTCTGGCAATATTGCGGAGGTGATGAAAGGCTTTACCGGTCATGGAGCGGATATAAGGAAAGAAGGACAGATCGGGGTCAAACAAGACACCCAAATTCCTGACTGGAGAGTGCAGCCTTGAATGCTGATGTTGTCAGTGCCTGAGGTGCAGATACATCAAGGCAGCGGGAAAAGGAAGTGTAAGTTCAAGGTTTTGAATGGCACTTTCTGATAGATGGCAGGAGGTATTTACGCAGCGATGATCAACAAATAATAATAATCCTTTCATTTGACATAGTGCGTTTTGCATCTTCTTCTTCAACTTCTCCCTTCACATTAACACTTAGCGCCTTGGGACGTCCTCCCGACGTGAAAGGCGCTATATAAATGTAAATTGTTGTTGTTGTTGTTCTAGACATCTGAAAGTGCTTCACAGAATATACTATAAAGTGAATTGGTTGTATATACGTGGACAAAATCAAATTGTTTACTGGAATATGTGTTGGGAGGTCTGGATGCTGGACTCATTTAAGACACAGTTAAATCCTGCAATGCAAAGTACGTAGTTAAGTGGTTGTTCTGGGAGGATCAGACTGAAGAGTCTTCTTGATCATACCTCCTCTGTTCTTAGTAGTTGTGAAAGGTGGGTGATGTGTGAGATGAAGCGCTTCACTGAAGCTGCCCTGTAAACAAACGATTGCAGTTGATATTTGATTAGATTGAACGATGAGACAGCATTTCCCACTGGAACTAGCCAACCAGCATCTTAGCCAAAACATGACAAATACTTCCCAGATGTGATGGATGTCTTGAGTGACAGGCAATATTGGGAGTCAAAACCTGTCGGTATAGATGTATTTTCTGCAAGTCACTCTGCCTCCTTTTCACTCAAATCTGCAATCAGGTTACATATTATTTCCTCAGGTGACATTAATGCCTTTGTTTCCTAGGAATATTTAATTATTATTTGTCAAAAATACCAGCTGTACCTTTCTGCCTCATCCCTCAACCCCCAGACCATCGATGTTCTGACAGCATGTCTGTCCGACATTGAGTCCTGGACGAGGGACAACTTCCTCCAATTGAACGTGAGTAAGACCGAGGCCCTCCTGATCGGCTCAAGCCAGCGCCTCCGCACATCGGGCGCTGCCAGCCTCAACATCCAAGGCTGTACTCTCCACCTCACAAAGCCAGTCAGGAACCTCGGCATCACGTTCGACCAAAAACTCTCCTTCCTCCCCCACATCCGTGCCTTGACCGGCACCGCTTACTTCCACCTGTGCAACATTGCCAGGCTCCGCAATTATCCTACCCCCCACGCTGCCGAAACACTCGTGCACGCGTACATCACCTCAAGGCTGGAGTATGGTAACTCTCTCCTCGTCGGCCTCCCCAGTTCCTCCATTCACAGGCTGCAGGCCATCCAAAACTCTGCAGCCCGTGTATTATCCCACACCCGCCTCTGCGACCATATAACCCCCACCCTCGCCCATCTCCACTGGCTCCCCATCCTCCAGAGGATCGAGTTCAAGATCCTCGTCCTCACCTTCAAGGCCTTACATGGCCTTGCCCCGCCCTATTTAACCAATTTACTCTCCCCCTACAAGGCAACCCGGACCCTCCGTTCAACAGGACTTGGCCTGCTCCAAGCCCCTTGCCCGAACTGCCCCACCATCGGAGGCCGGACCTTCAGTTTTTCTGCTCCGACCCTGTGGAATTCCATCCCCCAATCCCTCCGTCTCGTTTCTTCCCTTTCCTCTTTCCTCCCGACGTGAAAGGCGCTTTATAAGTGTAATTTGTTGGTTGTTGTTGTTGTTTGTTGTTTGTTGTTGTTGTTAATTTTCTCTCAAAGTGAACATTAAAACACGGCATTTGGTAAACCTCTTAAAGGGACCAGTATAACTATAACAGAAGGTATACAGCTGTATAGAATACATCCTGAGGGCTCAGATGAATTGATTTACAAAGCACACAGGAAAGGCACTGATGATAAAGGGAAACATGGCTTGTCCCTTGAGTGTATAATATGAATTACTGCCCTCAGGCGTCTGCAAGATCCAGCCTGTAGGACGTTGTGATACAGAATGAACTTGCCCCAGATAGTATCAACTTTTTAATAACAAACTGCTCTTTTAGGAAGGATACAAGGAACACTGTTGACTAGGGCGAAATATTGGGCAGGTTTCCTTATTCCACAAGCCTCTGTTTATCTAGCAGTAAGTAGGAATCCGGTTGTGTGTCGCTTGGCGGATCACATTTCCGGGGGTAATAATTGCTTTAAAAAAAATTGGTCATTCAATCCATGACTGTTTGTGGGAACACCGCTATGCACAATTGGCTGCTGGGATTCACCCACAAAATATACAGTGAATTCACTTTACAGTATATGGGCAGTGGGAGTGAGTTGGTCTTTTCAAAGAGCCGGCACAGACTAGATGGGACGAATGGCCTCCTTTTGTGCCGTAAGATTCTATGATTCTATGAAGTACTTTGAGACATCTGGAAGATGTGATAAGGCTCCATATCAAATGCACATATTATTATTATTATTATAGATAAATTGAGCATGTGTTGGGTGTAGGGGAGGATAAGGGAGGGAGTGTTAGTGTAATTCAGTGTTGGTCTTCTGCTGGTTCTTTGTGTAGTATTCCATTGTGTTTGTGAGCTGGTGAGAAAGATTTGATGTGAGTTGTCAATCATGGTACTCTCTTACCACGGAATCTGATCTTGTCTCAGTGGCTCTTTCTTGGTGCACCTCAGCTCTGGGACTGGCTACATGGAAAAACAGGAGTACAAACATGCGATCCACTTGTTGTCTAACAAAAGCAGGATTAGAGTAAGAATGAGGCACCGACCTGACCAATATAATGCAAGGTGCTGTGGTTCTGAAAGCCAAGCTATTCGTTTCCTTACAGGTATGAAAAACTAAAAACAATTGAAATGATCCACAGCTGATGTGATGAGGTTTCATTTAAATTTACTGCAGCAGGGCTCATTAGATAACACTTAACATTGGTAAACGGTTTTTACGGCCTCAGTGTGGGGCTGTGCTGCTTCTTGGTGGATCTGTCAGCTTTTCAAATTAAAACTCAAGCAACATTGTAACAGTGCTGCTGCATTGGGATTCATTTAAAGGTTGATTGCAGCCCGTTTCCTAACCTAAGCTGTTTCTCATTGAAAGGTGATTTATAGAAAAGAAATCTAAGAGACCGCAATAGAAAGTAGTCAGTAATTAGGATGACTTGGAAGAGATGGATAACATCGTACTGAGCGCAGCAAAGCCTTTGAATCATCTCACGAATGAGGAAATGCATGTGACTCAACGGTGACTCACACACAAGTAAGTTAAAATATGTCGGTGAAATTGAAATATGAGACACTGTTTCTGTTACTTGCCTATTAGGTTACCATTACATGTACAGTCATCTGGCAGTAAAATCACTGATGTGGACACAAAGAATCCTGTATAGTGTACCTGAACAACAATGAAGCTGTTTGTAATTGTAGCATGCGATTGAGAGTTGGCCCTGGGGACTTCCAATGTAGAACAGGGATAAGATTGTACAATTGCTGGTCATTCGCTAAAATAAGCCTTAAATAGTAATCCTTGCCTTTGATATAGATACCGTATCAGGTTGATGAAACGTCTGAAAACGCTTCACGGGGGAACTGTGGAGCTCATGACAACAACAAGATTTTTTCATTGATATAGGGCCTTTCATCTCAAACTAAAATCAGTTGTAAATGATCCATAGGTGATGAGCCAAACGGGAGCTTCAACTGTGGGTCGGGGAAGCTGAGGAAGGATGACCAAGAGCACGGTCGAAAGTAAATGTCTTCAGGTGAACCTTAAAGATGGAGAGGGACTGCATATTTTGTAGGCGAACGTAGATTTGTTGATGTGTACATTGAGTGTATGACAATGATTATTTGGGTTTTCACCTTGAGCGATGACTTAATTTAGAAAACGTGTTCTATCAGCTGTGGGTTTAGCTATCGGTCTTAGTTTAATTTGACAATGACAGAGTCAGATTTCGCAGGGTTGTCCGCTGTTGGAACTTTGAACTTGTATTCTAAACTTACACTCCAATGCAATACTGAGGAGGGCTGGATTGCCAAAGTCTTATCTGCCCTTGTATCATATAAGGCATTGAACTGCGGTCCATCTAAATGTTTGGGTGGGCATTAAAGATCCCATGGTATTGTTTGAAAAGAGAATAGAATTTCACTGGTGACATTGCCAAACAAGTCATTCATCTCCTGGTTTGCTTTGGGACATTGCTCTGTCAAATGTTTGCCACATTTGTCTACAAATACACAAATGCTATACTTTACAGAAAGTTTGTGGAAACACATTGAGACTTTTCACATTGTTGTTGGCACTATATCAAATGCAATGATTATTATCATACAGGGAGAAAATAATCTGGAAAGTCTCGGCATGTATAGTCTCACGATGGGTGAATGGAACATTGAGCTACAAAAGATAATCATTTTCAATTTCTATTGCGCCTTCTACACAATTACAAGAGTCTCTGAAATGTTTTGAAATATATAATTAATTAGATAAAGCAGATTAACGCTGAAACAGAAAGTATGACGGAAAAATGTAAGTGTTAGGAAATGCATCAGAAAAGATTAAACAGGTGGAACAGTTAACATAATGAAGCATGAAAAAAAGGTTTGGCATGTCAAACTCACAGCCACACACCACACAGAGTTCACTTCCGATCATCTCTGCTCACCCACTCTTTTGCTCTTTCCCCTGCTCCTTCCCTTGCACTTCCTCTCCTGGTACCAGCGATACAGAACTAATTTATATTTGTGGTTATTTACCCATCTCTGTCTACCTCTGTCTTGAAAGTTAACATCACTACAATAATATTCTCGAGGGAACACCTCTCTGATTCTTTTCGCATAATAGTAAATCATGTGTTAACACATCATAGAGGAGTAGTTGGAGAAGCATGTTAACATGCAGTATATTGTCATGTACATGTATGAGGATGTGAAACTGACACTTTAAAAAATATTTGTAAGGCCAACACATGTAATGTTTCCTGATATGGTCATTTGGGTTCACTCCCAGAATATTATCCTCTTCCCTCGCTGGTGAAATACTTTGATTTAAAACGTCCTTCAGGAAGCATTCTGAAAGAAATGATTACCACGTCCTGATTTATTGGAGGGAAAGATGTTGGTTTAATAATAATCCTTGCATTTTGATACAGCGTTTTTCACGTCTTCTAGACGTCTCAAAGCATTTCACAGAATATACTGTAAAGTGAATTTACTGCATATTGGTGGGCGAAACGCGGCAGCCAATTGCACACAGCAGTATCCCACAAACAGTCCTGAATTGAAATGACCAATTTATAATATTTTTTTGGGGAGGGATTATTATTAGGTGTATGGAGTAAGGAAACTTATTCCTTATATAGGAAGGCCCAAGGTTTCACCCTGACCTTCCTGGATTTGAAACACAGGTGTCACATTTGTAAGGTGAGTGTTCTAGCCACTGAGCTACAGGACTCAGTTTAGATTCAGAAAACGATGAACAATGATAACAAAATTACATTTGTAGAGCACCTTTCACATCCAGAGGTCGTCCCAAGGCACTGAACAGTGAGGGGCTGGGACCCGAGCATGGGGGATGGTGAGATGTCGGATGCAGGGTTGGGATGAGCGAAGGGAAAGAGGTACAGTAGTAGGGCAGCTGAAGGCACACGAAGATAAAAAACTAAGGTGGTAGAGAAGAGAGGATTAGGAGGTGTGAGGTATTATGTGGTGTATTAGTTAGCTGGGCAAAACGGTCTGTTTCCGTGCTGTAATGTTGCATATGTTTACAGCCATATAGGGTCGGGAAATAGGATATCCTCAATAATAAAGTGATCACGATGAGCTGTGGTACATACAACTTACAACGCTTCAAAACAGACCCAGTATTTGAGCTATTTACATAATCTGTCATCAGGATGACTTCCACGTTAACTGGGAAAACCAGCATTTTGACCATTAATTGTTGTTTTTGATAGTTAAGGGATTAGCCAGTTTATACCGGTTTCCTTACAGCTGGATCAAATTTTACAAAAGGCACTTTCTCCTCTAAATGCACTGCTTGGAGTTTCTCTAATAAAGGTTTTCTGCCCAGATATTCTATATTTTACTGGATTATAAATAGATAAATGATGTGAAGTATACAGTATGAGAAATTTGCTGCAAGCAGTAGATAATGTATAAATATGAGTTTTACTTCTCTCTGCACTGTAATGAAAACTGTAGACTATTTTGTTACTAGAGTAAATCAAATTCACGTGCTTGAGGTTGAGCAAAATATTCAGTTCAAAGGCATCACATCTGCTCTCCCGATGGCTCAGTAAGTTTATTCATTGAGTAGCTGAGCCACGCAGACCCAGGTTTGATCCTGATCTGAAATTGGTGCTAAATTAGCTGATCTCACCTTGGATGTTGCTATAACCACTGCAATTGGCCTCAGTGCACTTGGGCTAGCCAGAACTCCAGGTCCTGCTGGAAGGTGCTTAATTATGCACATTAAATAAAATCTTGTTACGTTTGATACAGTGCCTTTCATATCGGGAGGACATCTCAAAGTGCTTCGCAGGATTCACTGCGAAGTGTGGAGACTGTACTTTTGTGGAAGAACCAGGCAGGCAACTTGTGCACAGATGTCCCACAAACAGCCATGAATTGAAGTACCAGTTTTGTTTAAACTGGCAATTGGGACCTGAGTTTGACTTCTCATGCAAAGAATGGAATCTCCAACAATATAGTGTTGTCAACCACAACTGTGAATTCAAAGTGTCCACAAAATATGCAGTCAATTCACTTTACAGTATATTCTGTGAAGCGCTTCGAGATGTCTCAAAGACATCATAAGGCACTATATCAAATGCAAGGATTATTATTATAAAGTGCTAAGACTGGGTTCAAACTCACAACCTTTTGACTGGGAGGCGAGAGTTCGACCCACTCAGCCAGGCTGAATGCAGAACATGAACATCATTGAGGTTCGATTGTGCCTTTGATGTAGCTACTGAGATTCATTTGTCAAGGTTTACACATTGAACGATGGCCTCTGGGATGATTTACCAGCCGTCATCGCCTGACACTTGTAGAATGATACCTGAGCAAGGGATCAGTCATTGCGGGAGAGAAGAATGAAATGAAAGAAAATGAGTGAGAAGAAACGAAAGGCATCAATGCCAGACTGTAGCTTGGATTATGAATTACTACCAGCAGGTCACACGTTCCAAACCAGTAATTTTGGAACGCGTGAGCTGCCAAACTCTCTCACCCCATTTCTAAACAGTCACATTGCAGATGTATGTTTACTTACAGAGAAAACATATGGAGAAAACACTTAAGTTTCCCAATTCAGGTTTTACTGCAGCTAGTTATCAGGGAGCAAACAATGTATTGCAAAATCTGTAGCACTTCTACCATAATAATAAGTAGTGCATTTGATATACTGCCTTATCACATTGTTGAGACATCACAATGCATGATATAATTCCATAATTGTTACCTTATATTTAGTGTATTTTACTCTCCATTTCTTTCACATCCTATCCCCTCTCCTTCCACATATACATATGCCCGCCATGATAATTACTTGATGAGTGGCACCTCCCTGCCTCTCTGACCTGCTTGAACCCTACTCTTTTACACACTCCTTCAGTCAGCTGGCTTTGGCCTCCTCCACGTGCTTTCAGCCACAATGCCACAAAACACTGGAACTCTGTCTCTTAGTTCCTCCGCCTTGCCTCTTCCTTGCACGTTTTCAGACCTAAAGTCCTTCCTCTTTGATTGTGCTATGATTACCTCCCCTCTCTTCCTCGCTCTGTGTCAAGCTCTGCCACTGTGAAGCGCTCCGAGGAACTGTGAAGGGCGCTATATAAATGCAACTTGTTGTTGTTGCTATAAGACTGGTCAAGATACCATTCAAGCAGCTGACTCACAGCAACGTCAATCCTATTTATTGTAAGCTGTGTAAGAGGTGGGCAGCAGTTACCTGCAAGCTTAACTACATGTTTGAGATCAGGAATCAATTGTAAACTGGGATCGTTTTCATGTCACAGTGAACTAGCACATCGGTTCACATTGCCACCAAGCCATCTGTGTCTACAAACTGTTTGTTGCATGGCAGACATAGCAAATCGAGTTAGGCACGTTATTATTCTATGCTAGCCTCAGCAGCCTGCCTCTCCCTTGCCAACTTTAATATCAAGTAAAATAAGTCATTGGAAGTACTTTTTACTTCAGGGTGAAGACACCTTAATCCCTTAATAAACAAGTTATCCTGTGTATGTAAACATAGCAACAGTAACCCTGTAACTGAATTTATGCACCACCGACCGAGTTGGCATTGATAGTCCACTAAAAATACATGGCCGTCTTCAGAGATGGAATTGTTTTCATCAGTGAAAATGGGTGTAATGGCCCATGAAAAATGTAAGAACATTCATAAGAAATTTTCAGGAATGGGAAAGGCAGTTTTCACTCAATTGCATTGCATGCCAATAGCATAAAGTCTGGTGGTATGAATATCTGAATGTGTTTTCTTTTGCAATGGGCAATAGGTTGTTGTGCTTCACTTTGTTTGAAATAATCATAGGTGATAGAATATTGGGCAAGGTGGTCACCACAGCATATATCTGTCACAAGCTTCACGTTCTATTGTGCAACAGGGCTCATCTCTCTGCTGTGCTGTTAGATAATGCATTCCTCTGAGATGTACTCAAATGGAAGCTCTATCTGTGTGTTACACGTGCAATACCAGTCTTAAAATGCTAGGAGCTCGGCAATTCCAGGACTCAGCGTTGCCATATCAACCTGCCCGCTCAGCTGGCTCGGGCCTACTCCACATTCCCTGCCTGCTCCACGCCCACCATCAGCCTCTTTCCCCCCACGTTTTGGTACTCCACCCCACATGCCATTCGCCTCAATCCCTCTCTTGCTTCCTTCAAGTCACGTCTCAAGACAATCCCTGCTCTTCGACTGCGCCTTTGGCCACCCTCCTATCCATGACCTCCCTGACCTCCACCCCTCCTGATCTCAAGCCTCCAGCTCAGGTCCAAATCCCCTGAACGTCCAGCACCTTGGGATGCCCTCCCGACATGAAGCGCGCTATACATATGTAATGTGTTGTTGCAAAATATGCAAATGAGGCCAAAACGAGAGCGATTGCAAGGCAATGCATTTCTTATATTTTTTGCAATACTCTGGATTTCTCTCGAGAGTCCACCATATAAAAACTCGCTTGCTTCTTGTAATTCCAAGAGGATGCATCATTTTGACAGCATGAGTTGCTGTTCAAACTGAATACAGTCGCTAAGAAGATATAAAACGCTGCATTTCTGGGTTCTTTCCTGGGACGTGCTCGACTCTATTTGATGTGCTTTTATAGACTGGAGTGGACAGGTTTGTGTTCTGCTCAGTGATCAATTGGAACAAGCCTGTGTTTTATTTTATGTCTTGGTAATGGATCAAAACAGAATACTTTTTTGATATTCTGTTCATTTCACTGTGTACAATCTTTTTCTTCTTATTTGTCCTGGAAGCAATTACTCAAAGACAGGTTTTATGAGGTCAGCATCCCTCTAGTACTAGCATTTTTTTTGCTATTCTATGTCGGTGCCTGGACAGTGAGTTGTGTTAGACCATTTGAGCATGGAGATCATCACCCAATGTCTACATATGCACTTCCAGCCAAACCATTATTGGTTCCTGTTTCATGTCAGCTGCTGAATCTACTAAATCAAAGTGAACTTTAATCCGACATATAAACAGCATTTCTTTATCTTGCCCTTGTGTGTGATGACTTTTTGTTGCCTGGTACATTTCCATATGTACCAGACACCCGGCTGAATGAAAAATGTTTTTACAAATCGCCAAATTTCCACTAAAACAGTGTCATCCAATTTTTCACAGAATATTTATATCATCTGTTAGTTGTTTGAGTATTCCAAAGTGCGTAACCGTTTCCCTAATATTTTTTGTAGATTTAAGCTTGTTTTGGTAAACTTTTGCTCAATCTACTGAGTCAAAGCAAACTTTAGTGTAATATATGAACAGCATTTCTTTATCTTGCCCTTGTGTGTGATGCCTTTTGTTGTCTGCTTTGTATTAGTAGGAGAATTGCCATGACCAGCGAGTTAAACCTTTAGTTCCTTCACATCTGTTTCATAACAAGATCTTTCAGCCACTCTGCAGGTGATAGGCCTTAAGACAGCCAAATGTTGACAGGGGAAACCTAGATGATGGAACGTGGTTACATTTTTCGTCTAATACTGTAAACATGTTGACAAATGTGAATCACTATCAAAATTCTTGAGTTAGAGGCAACTTTTAAAATGTTCTAAAACGTGCATAAAGTTTAACTGTGTCCAGTGGAGGTGGGTAAGGAGAGATGCAAGTGGGGACGCCTGCAGGCTACATTGACTACAAATTGGTGTAGAATATTGGAACTGAGTTGATAATAAAAGAATAATCCTTGCATTTGATACAGCACTTTTCACGTCTTCTAGACATCTCAAAGCGCTTCACAGAATATACCCTGAAGTGAATTTACTGTATATTTACGGGTGAAACGCAGCAGCCAATTGTGTACAGCAGTGTCCCACAAACAGCTGTTGATTGAAATGACCAATTTCAGTATTGTGCTTTTTTGATCCATTGTGGTGGGGTATATCCAAAGCACTGTCTATCCTGCTAATGCATAGGACAAGCAGAAGTAAACGAATTGTCATGAAGCTTCAGATTCTGATTCTGCGGGCTGTCATCTCCGTGAATACGCTCAAACATGTAAACAGAAGCCGTTTCTTACTTAATTTGATCTATTAGCGTGGTTTGACTGACACGTCTATTTGAGTTGACCGAAGCAGTGATTTGAGTGGCTGATTATTGAATACACTGCCTGTGTGTTTTTCAACCATGGCCAATTTGGCGAAACCAATTCCTAGCCGATGAATTCCATGCTCGCACCACAAGTACAAAATATCAGATCAGGCATCTGCACAGGGTCCAGCCATTGTGCCCAAGTGGGTGATTAGTCAGTTTATAAAAATGTTGTTGAACCAGGCAATAAAGTAGCACTTTCTTCTAAAGCGCCCACCAGATGTTTCCCATTGTATGGATCTAATTGTCTGCAAGGATGTGGTGAGGTTTAGGAAGTGATGGAAAGGCATTCGCTTATAAAAATGCAGTGGGACAATCAAGATGTGCACTTTCACATGTGGATCAATGTTAATGCTTTAGCAGATGAGAGACTTATGTTCCAGAAACATTGCCTGCCTTTTGTGGTTTACGGTAAAATGCAATATACAGTACATTTATACATGGCCTTTCACATCCGGAGGACATTTCAGAGTCTTCACACTGCCAGCTGGGGACCCAAGCTCTCTCTCTCTCTCTCTCTCTCTCTGTGTGTGTGTGTGTGTGTGTGCAAGCGACAGAGCTAGGGTTGATTCCCGACAGGGTGAAATGTTGGGCAAGTTTCCTTATTCCACACGTCATTGCTTCCCTAATAGTAAGAAGGAACCCAGTGGTTTATTCATTGGCAAATTTCTTTTCCAGGGATAATCAATCCTTCAAAAACAAAAGGTCACTTCAATCCACGACTGTTTGTGGGATACTGTTGCATTCGCTCACAAAATATAGTCAATTCACTTTACAACAACAACAACAAAATTGCACTGATAAAGCACCTTTCACGTCGAGAGAATGTCCCAAAGCGCTGAACAGTCAGGTCGGGACCCAAGTGGTGTGGGGAGAGTCGGGGTAGGGGGAAGGAGAGGGGGAAGAGTTAGTGGGGAGCTGAAGGCGCGGTCGAAAAGGAAGGTCTTGAGGCCGGCCTTGAAGGAGGAAAGGCAGGAAGCGAGGCGGAGGGGCTGCGGGATGGGGTTCCACACTGTGGGAGCAGAGAGGCTGAAAGCACAGTCGCCGATGGTTGGGCGGTTAGGGCGGTGGACGCGGAGCAGGCCTGAGTCTGGTGAACGGAGGGGGTGGGCAGGCTGATAGGGAGACAGCAGGTCAGAGAGATAGGCAGCGGCAAGGCCGTGAATGGCCTTGAAGTTGAGGACGAGGATCTTGAATTCGATCCTCTGGGGGATGGGGAGCCAGTGGAGACAGGCGAGGGTGGGAGTGATGTGGTCGTGGAGCCTAGCGCGGGAGAGTATACGAGCTACAGAATTCTGAATGTTCTGCAGCCTGTGAAGGGAGGAGCTGGGAAGGCCGACGAGGAGAGAGTTCCCATAGTTGAGCCTAGATGTGACGAAGGCACTTCGAAGGAACTTTACAAAATATGCTTTGAAGCATTTTGAGACGTCTTGAAGATGTGATAAGGCGCTAAATCAAATGCAAGCATTATTATTATTATTATTGTGGTGAGGATTAATTGATTCTTCTTTTCTGCTGTTATTTTAACTGAGAACCAAATAATCAATGACAAATACTGTTTCTCACTCTGCTCCTTTACAATTCAGGTACTCTGCATTCTGCAATAGTAAAAGGCAAATATTTATAGTCAGATTAACAAGGGAGATAATTTGTTGAGACCTTAGCTGAACAAGCAGATTCTTTTCTTTAAAAAGGATTGCTTTTTAAAAAAATATACAAGCAGAAGTCGCTGGGAACACGCAACAAGTCAGGCAGCTTCTATGGAGAGAGGAAAATAATAATAAATAATAAAATAATCCTTGCATTTGAAATAAAGCTTTTCACATCTTCTAGATGCCTTAAAGCATTTCACCGAATATATTGTAAAATGAATTGACTATATCTTTTGTTGGCGAAATGTGGTAGACAATTGGGCATAGCAGTGTCCCACAAACAGTTGTGGATTGAGATGACCAATTTTTTTTTTTGAGGGATTGTTATCAGGCGGGGAAACTTGCCCAAGGTGCCCTGCCTAGAATCAAACCTAGGTCTCTCGCTTGCAAGGCGAGTGCTCTAACCATTGAGCTACAGGATTCCAATGAAACGTTAAAATGAGTTAACTGATAACCTTCAGTCAGAACTTCACTTTTTCCAGTGTTCTCACATTGTCATATTGCCTCTCTAGTCTCTAAGCCTCCTGCCGCTATGGTGTGATTGCAGATGTCCTGGTTGCCCTCTGTCTGGATGGGCACCTAAGGGGCAGGTAGGAGCCAAGATGTGTGGGGAAGGGAAACATCACTGAATATGTAGCGAAGGATGCAAAGTTTTGAGTAGAATAACTTTCTTGCTATCACTTCCTGATGCAAATGATTTTCTTTATAATATGTACACCTTAAAACTAACAAGCCTCAAAAACAACAACTTTGATTTATATAGCCCTCCACGCCGGACGGCGTCCCAGAGTGCTTCACAATAATGGATCCTGGGGGTGAGCCAGGGGCACTGGGAGAAAGGTGACCTAAGGCGCGGTCGAAGAGAAAGGTCTTTAAAACTGGGAAGAGAGTGTAAGAGGTGAAGGGAATGAAGTAGGGAGTTCCAGAGCCTCGGTCGTAATGGCTGAAGGCATGGCCGCCGATGGTGGAGCGGAGCAGTCGGGGGACAAGGAGGAGGCCAGACTGGGTGGAGCGAAGGCAACGGGTGCTGGTTTGAGGAGAGAGGAGGTCAGAGAGGTAGGGGAGTGCAGAGGAGTGGAGGGATTTGAAAAAAAGAGACTTAGAAATAACTCTCTTTCCTATGATGACGTCTTACCTGTGCAATCATTTGGGCAGTCCTGGTTTCACATTCACCAATATAGTTCTTGCTTCACCCACTTTATTTGGTTAACCAAACTCAACAAAAGTGTTCAAAACTGTAAGAAAGCTGAGAATTACGCCAATTTCAATCAAACCGAGAATTAGACCAATTTTCAATCACACCTGCTGTACAGTAATGTGTGAGGCCAGCTGCAACACAGTCTCGGAAAAATTATGATTTCATAACAACTCCAGCTTCAGACTCGAGCTCTATTGAGTCTCCAGTTGTACTCCAGATGTGCAGCTTTCCCATTGCTATTTCTCTGTGACGGGATTACCCTCAGGGAGTAAATTCATTGCGGTTAAAAACTTAAAAACTTAAAACACTTATTAAAAATAAGGGTTTTAAGTCTTTTCTTGCGTTAGGGTTAACTGTAAAATGATTACAGTAAGTCACATCAGTTTGGACCATACATTTAATTTAAATTTAGGCAAGTTTCCTTACTCCACACACATGCGCGCGCGCACACTCACACACACTAAAACCAGTCTCTCTCTCTCACACATGCCTGATAATAATCCCTCAATAATAATAAATTGGTAATTTCAATCCATGACTGTTTGTGGGGATACTACTGTGCACAATTGGCTGCTGGGTTTCGCCCACAAATACATAGTCAATTCACTTTACAGTATATTCTGTGAAGCGCTTTGAGACGCCGATAAGATGTGAAAACGCTATATCAAATGCAAGGATTATTATTATTGTTATTATTAATATGACTGGTGCAAAATATGATTTGTGTCAAACTTGCACAGAACATAAACTCTTGAATGAAACTTGTTTAGATGTACCACTGAGGCGATCTATACAGACTTAAAGCGAGTTTTACTGTACGAACCGTTGTGCTTAGCTAGATCTGATTTGCAATGATCCACTTCTTTCATTTGTTACAGTAACTTTTTTTTAACAGTACAGTTGATTATATTTATCTCCCAATATGCACAAAGCTAGTTATTCATGTTGGGGTCCAAAAGGTGATGCTTTACGGTGCAATGCTGTGGGTCATGGAATCTTTTGTGAAACATTGCAATTGTCAGTCTACCACTTTATTAATTCATTGGGAATTCTTTGTGTAGAAATCAGCATAACATTACTTTTAATGATAGCTGACAACATTCGGAATGTTGTTGAAATCATGTAACTGATTGTACTGGTGGTGTTTGGGTACATTTGTTCAAACGTGTAAACTGGACATGAACAACAACAAAACTACATTTATAGAGCGCCTTTCACGTTGGGAGAATGCCCCAAAGCGCTGAACAGTCAGGTCTAGACTTGAGCAGTGGGGGAAGGGTCGGGGTAGGGGGAAGGGGAAGGGGGAGGAGAGTAGGAGAGGTGGAAGAGTTAAGAGGGGAGCAGAAGGCACAGTTTAAGAGGAAGGTCTTGAGACCAGCCTTGAAGGAGGAAAGAAAGGAAGTGAGGTGAAGGGATTGTGGGATGGAGTTCAACTGTGTGGGAGCAGAGAGGCTGAAAGCCCGGCCACCGATGGTGGGGCGGTTAAGGCGGTGGACGTGGAGCAGGCCAGAGCCTGCTGAACGGAGGGGACGGGCAGGCTGATAGGGAAACAACAGGTTGGAGAGATAGGCGGGGGCAAGGCAATGAATGGCCTTGAAGGTGAGGACAAGGATCTTGAATTCGATCCTCTGGGGAATGGGGAGCCAGTGGAGATGGGCTAGGGTGGGAGTGATGTGGTCGCAGAGCCTAGTGTGGGAGAGAACACGAGCTGCAGAGTTCTGAATGATCTGCAGCCTGTGAAGGGAGGAGCTAGGAAGGCCGACGAGGAGAGAGTTCCTGTAGTCGAGCCTGGAAGTGATAAAGGCGTGAATGAGAGTTTCGGTGGCATGGGGGGTGAGGTAGTGGCGGAGTCTGGCAATATTGCGGAGGTGATGGAAGGCTGTACCGGCTGAAGACACTACAACTAAATGATTCACTTAACAGGAGGTTTCACTGATCACTGTGGGCAGAATTCTGTGCTCACGGGGCACCCATTATTGAGATGCATCGCAGGAGCATGAGGAGTTTATGGGTGCAATGTGATTGAGGCCTTGTGAAAAAGAATGAGAGGGATTTGTGGGTGTTGGGGAGGGATAATTGTGGGAGTGGGATAACGCCTGCTGCGTTCTGCCCACAGAATAATAATAATAATCCTTGCATTTGATATAGTGCTTTTCACTCTTCTAGATGTCTCAAAGGGCTTCACAGAATATACTGTAAAGTTAATTGATTGTATTGTGGGCGAATTGCGGCAGCCAATTGCGCACAGCGGTGTCGCATAAACAGTCGTGGATTGAAATTACCAATTTTTTTTAGGGATTATTATTAGGCATGTGGAGTAAGGAAAATAAGTCAATTCACTTTACGGTACTGTATATTCTGTGAAGCGTTTTTAGACATTCCAAAGACGTGATCAGTTGCTATATATAAAGGCAAGGATTATTATTATTTGTTATCCTAAACTGGCAGTTTGTGGAATAAGTAAAGTGAATGGAGTGGGCAATTGAAAGTGACGTGCTTACATTTCTTTCCATGTTTTTAAAAGATTTTCGAACTGCATTTTAGACTGCATAACAAATTACATTTCATTGTATACTGCAGCCGATGAAGGGAAGCTTTCCAAACGCTACATTCATGCTCTGCATTACCTTTTTTGTGTGCAATTTGGCTGCTACTTTGTTTTTCTTTCCCTTTGGCCATACACGTTAAGATATTGTACAGAGGTACTGGGAGAAATCCTGTTTTTGCTAAGATCACTCTCTGTAGAGGTTGGGCTAAAGTACCAAGTTTTAGTTCGGATTTTTTTAAAGCTAATTTTATTTTAAAAATTGCAGCAGTGCAGATCACTGTTTTTTGTCCATAGTTAAGACTTAGAAGCGATCTTCATACTATCATTAAACATGAATACAGTTGAGCCCACAATGTGGTGTCTCTTTAATAAACCTCTCCCCCAGCCACCTTACGTAGGTATTCCAATAGGAAAATTGGAATAGCTATGTAAAGAAGTAAAAGCAAGTGCTGCCTGCACCTGCAGATACAAACTGCATTTTGACAATTAAATAAACTGGAATGTTTTCAAATTGAATTTGAATTGGATCACTGAGAGCTTCAGTTTCTTGGGGTCCTTAAGATATGAACGTAATGGTTTTTTGCTCATAAATGCCTATATCAAGGTAAAATGTAGAATTAGTGGCTGAGGTGGGAAGCATTCCTCAAGGCTTTGGATGGAAAAATTATTTCTGGGCTTTTCCCAAAAGTGATTTTAGCAGCAGAAAAAAATTGAAACTGTTCCATGTGCCATTTTAGACTGTAACCTTCAGTCAGCGCACCTCTGTCTGTCTCTTAATGCAAGAGTTAACAGACACTGTATTGAAATCTATGGAATACTGAAGAACCTTTGCTCCTAGCACCAGTCCTTTAGAACACGGTCCAATTAAAACATGTGCATTCTCAGTTCATTTGATTCAGAGTTTGGATTGCGAAGCTCCGTGTGTTTTTTTTTGCTGGTTCATTCCCTTTTGCGAAGGGGTAGATTTGGCCCCCTGTATCTCCCAGAGGGTGTGAACTCTGCAGATGTTGATGTTCAGCTGCAACTGTACTCTGTTCGAGCCTGGATTTCTTTGGGGAGCTGTGTAAAAGGTATAGGTTCATTTCACAGGATTGAGTAAAAGCTGGTTTATGTGTGTGTGTGTGTGCGCTAAGGTACTGAGTGGAAGTGTGCAGCTGTTTTCTTCCCTTAAACTGTTAGTCATAAGGGACTTTCCTGTGGTGTTGCACTTATTTTGATTTTACAGCTTGGCCCTAAGTGAAGTTGACTTTAGCAATGTCAGTGACGTGCCACATCCTATTACACTGCAATAGTTTTGACCCTTACTCATTTCAGCAGTGCCTAATCTAGTGCTTGTAATGATAAGATATCTGAATTTAGAATCTCGCTCATTTGTGAAGGAAGGTACTCAAATCAGGATATCCCGAATCTCTGAAGTCCAGAAACTGTTTAGCTTGGCATGAATTTGGGCACTGGATGCTCACAGTTTGCCATTAAATTGACTGGGTAAATTCTCCTTCCTGTGGCCGTTTTGTGTTTTTTTGTTTGGAAAGTATTGTTCGAGAGCTGCGAGGCCCTATAGGACATTGCTATATACAAGTTGTCATTGTTGTTTTTGATCGAGTGCAGTCATAATGAGTAGGGATTTTTGATCCCTTTTAATCATATTTCCCATATGTTTGATTTTGACCCCTCTCTTGGTTTTTATACACTGAAAATTGTACAGAACCAGTACCAACCCCTTGCCTTCAATAGGGAAGAGAGGCTAAAAGGAAATTGCTATCTATTGTTCCAAATCCATTACAGCATGCCTCAGAAGGCATTGGGATTTTTGCCCAATGGCCAAAAGGCATGAAATGGTAAGCTTTTCCTGCATATCCTTGGTAAAGAACATAAAAATAAAAGATTCCTACTTGATATTAGTTCATTCATTGTTGGAAAAAAGTGATTTAATTAATCTGGAAGTCAGTTGACTGAAAGTGAAATTGAAACTGAAATACGAATGATATTTTGTACTTTGCTGCTCTCAAAGGAGCTGGGATACTCATTTGAGTAACATTATTCCTCACCTCGGGCTTATTGAGGTCTTTGGTCAGGATCTTTAATGGGAATATATTCCAGCATTAATTTTATTTCTGTCTATTCTGATGAAATTGCTATGGTATTGCTGTGATATATAGGAGCAAAAAATAAGTATTCATGTTTTCAATTCCTAATTGCTCTAAGATGGGCCAGTGAAGGGACAGTGAATGGAGGAGCTAAGCCTTTGTGCATCAATGTACAAACAGGTATGGGGTGTGTTTCAGCATTTTACTGCTGAAGATGACAAAAGAAGGATGGACGATGAAAATGCTTGGGTCCATTTGATCTGAGCCATGCAACGTATTCACCCTACCCCTTAAAGGGTCTGGAATGGTAAAAATGCAGTCTAAGAGTAGTGTTAGTGTGTTTCTGACACATTGCTCCTTTCCTTTGGAAGTCATTGAGATTGATTTGAAATGTGTTGCTTCAATATGATTAATACAATAACTTACAACTTGCAGTCTCACTTGTGAGCAGTCTGATGTCTGTTTACAGTGTGCTCCAGTCTCTGGTTTCCTTTGAGGGTGCAGCTTATTTCACGTTGCAACAACTGCTGTGCGACTTGAATGCTTAAATACAAATTATATAAACACTTCCACACTTAGGCTTGAGCAAACAACTATACTGCAACTGTCACCAGTATTATAGTGTACAGTATTATACTCTTCAACTGCAAAAACATCAAAATTACATTTATAGAGCGCTTTTCACATTGGGAGGACGTCCCAAGGTGCTGAACAGCTAGGTCGGGACCCGAGCAGGGGGTGGGAGGATGGTCGGGATAGGGAGAAGGAGAATAAGAGAGGGGGGAGAGTTAGGAGGGGAGCAGAAGACATGGTCAAAGAAGAAGGTCTTGAGACAGGCCTTGAAGGAGGAAACGGAGGAAGCGAGGCGAAGGGATTGCGTGATGGAGTTCCAGAGTGTGGGGGCAGAGAGGCTGAAAGCCTGGCCACCGATGGTAGGGCGGTTCGGGCGGGGGACGTTGTGCAGGCCAGAGCCCGCTGAATGGAGGGGACGGACGGGCTGATAGGGAGACAGCAGGTCGGAGAGATAGGTGGGGGTAAGGTCATGAAAGGCCTTGAAATTGAGGACGAAGATCTTGAATTCAACCTTCTGGGGTATGGGGAGCCAGTGGAGATGGACAACGGTGGGAGTGATGTGGTCGCGGAGGCTAATGCGGGAGAGTGCACGAGCTGCAGAGTTCTGAATAATCTGCAGTTTGTGAAGGGAAGAGTTGGAAAGGCTGACGAGGAGAGAGTTCCTGTAGTTGAGCCTAGAAGTGATGAGTGCGTGGATGAGTGTTTCTGCAGCATGGTGGGGTGAGGTAGTGGCTGAATCTGGCAATATTGCGGAGGTGGTGGAAGGCTGTGCTGGTCATGGCGCGTATTTGGGGGAAGAAGGATAGTTCGGGGTCGAACAAGATGCCCAGATTCCTGACTGGCTTCGAGAGGTGGAGAGTGCAGCCTTGAATGCTGATGTTGCCAGCTTTGTAAGTATTTAAACAATACAATTTCCACCTATGGAACATTCTGTGAATAAAACAAACAAAAAAGAAGATGAAGTTAACGGGAGCAACAATCTGCATTTATCTAACAATTACACAGTGATATCAATGGCAAGCTATGCAGTTTTAACTGGTTAGATTCCAGGGTATACTCCAATGCACACTCTGGTGTCCCCAAGCCTTGGCTCTTGCCAACATGCACCTAATACTTTCTGGAATTGGGTAAACAGAATGTGTCCCTCCAGGGAGTGTGCCCATTCTATTCTAACAATCTATCTCTGAAATTTCCACGTGTAGGTGGGATACATGGAATTCTCAGTTAGGTCTGGATACTCTCAAGCATGGTGATGGGGCACCTTGTCAACCAAAACATTTGATGGTGGACACCAGGGAAACAACAATAATATTGGTAATTTCAATCCACGACTGTGTATGGGACACTGCTGTGCACGGTTGGCTGGTGAGTTTTGTCCACAAATATACAGTCAATTCATTTTACAGTATATTCTGTGAAGCACTTTGAGACATCTTGATGATGTGAAAAGCGCGATATTAAACGCAAGGATTATTATTCATTGAATAAAAAGTCTGAAGATGTTGGCTAATGGGCTATTGAAAGAGAGATAATTTTAGGAAGGTTGTGTAGGGAAGGAGAGAGGTGGCAAGGCAGCAGAGTGCTTTTGGAAGCCAGAGGAATGGTGGATGAAGCCTTGGTCATCATGGAAGGAGTGGGCAATAGGCTAACATATGAAGAGTGGAGGATGTAGGATGGAATGTAGGGCTGGGGAAGATTTGAAAGGTAAAATGAAGCTCGGCTATTGAGGTATTGGAAATCCAGGACAAGGATCTTTAACTTCATTTATACACAGTAACAGTAAACAGTATGTTGTGTTACGTACATGTCTATATAAAATGAAATTACTGTTGTTCTATTGTCATTCATGGAATCCAGTTTGGAGATGTACTCTCAAAGATACTAAATAACAACAATTTGTCCTTGGGCCTCATCTTAGGCCTTTCATGTAGGACGAAGATTTCAAAGTGTTTCACAAATGTGATGAGGAGCATGGAGGAAAAATAATTACAGCATTTGCATCTCTGAACTAAATTACTGAGAGTTCCACAATTGTATGGTTTGCCTAGTTTGGAGTGTGCACCCTGTTCTCTCTATTTAACGTGGGAACTCTGCCTTTACAGTAAAGCTAAACATTTTCAGATTGGATCCTGAGTACTTTCTGTCACATGGCATCTCTATATCTGATTACACATTAACTCTAGTTTCTCCCAGTGTCCTTGCCAACAATCCTCCAGATAAATTGATCATTCACTTCATGGCTGTTTGTGGGACATTGTTGTGCGCAAATGGGCTGCCGTGTTAGCCTACAAACACACAGTCCCTCCACTTTACAGCAAATTCAATGGTGCTTGAGATGACCTCCTGACATGAAATGCCAGGACCAATTGCAAGGATTATTATTATTATTTTAACTCAATGCCACTGTGTTGAAACCACCAAGTTTAAATTCAATACTAAATCACGAGCCCAAAGTGCATTGAGTAATCCCTTTAAAAGTTTGGGGATTTAATGGCACTAGGATCAGCTAATTGCGAGCATTAGGCCCCAGAATAGTAGGGAATAAAGCTGTGTGTTGTGGCTGCGATGAATTGTCGTTAAGAGGTTTAAAATATTACAATTTGCTAAATGGAAGCTTTAAAAGGATTATGACCTTCCTTGGATTTTCATTTGCTAAACTCACAGCCCACTGCCCAAATCATATTTGGAGCCAATTATTTAATTATTTGGTGTTTTCCAGTGTTCTGGATGCAAACATATTTACTGAAGCTTATTGATCTAAACTTGGTCTTGACTTTCACCTCCCTTGGTAACGTTATTATCCCATTTTGTCCTGTGGTTGCTCAGTTTTCCACCCAGACCCAGTGAGTAAGCAGCCTGTTGCACCCCACCCAGCTTTCAAAGCATGAAGTGCAGACACATTGGGTAACAGGATGCAATGTGAATAATCTTTGATTTTTGCCTAAGTGAGAAGAACTCCATCTAGCAGATCTGTGAGTGTGTGAGCGTGTCAGTCTCTGCTCAGACATGAACTTGTGACCATAAACAAAAGGCTAGACGTTATTACAAAATAATAATGGCTTTGCACTGAGGAAATAGAAATGACAAAAAGTGACCCGTGTTGATCTGTGCAGTATCTCCCTCCACTGGCTCTCGAAATCTGCCGTGTCTGTAAACTGCCCTTAGACAGAAACTCATTTCAAACAAGTTCCAACTTCAACTGGGATATCTTGTATAAATATATAATTTTATTTATAGTTTTCTTGAATAATTACATGGCAGTGTGCAATAATGCAGACAGAATGATACATAGTTGGGATTGATTATATAAAGCAGAAGTCTTATCGCTCTTTCAGTTTATAAGTTTCATATGAATTCCTAGATGAGATTACAGCTTTGAATCTGCTCCAAGGTTTTTGTTTTTTTCCAACGATATGTGCTGTGAAGCTTACAACAGTCAATTCATTCAGTTTTGGCTCCTTTTATTTTGCCTTGGTGACTTGTGACAGGAGCAAATGCAAGTTCTCTCTGTAATATTTGTGTGTGATGGTTACCAATTGATGTCTGTCACATGAATCATTTGCAAGTTCAATGAGTGAAACCATAGTTCATATATATTGCAGTGGTTAAATGGATGAGTGTCAGTGTTCAGTAGCAATAAAGGAATTCAAGTCACAATAGATGTATGATGATTGAAGAAAGTCCTTTGGCCCATTTGAATTCATCCTTCGAGAATATTCACTTTATCATCTTTCCAGCCTCCTGGTCTCAACGACACTCCTGGTAATCCAGAAATTAGCAGTTTTCAGCCTCAATGTCTTTGATCTCTTGTTGATAGAACGCTATAGAATTTGTAACCTAATAAGATAATAGTCTTGCGATAAAGAACCTCATAGAATATGGAGGTTGGGTTGTTTTGAATGACAAATTTTACAACAAGATAACACCCTCCGTAGTAACATATAAGGTAGGTTTTGGACAAAACATCTCCTCAGATATATTTCTATACAAAAGAGTCACCGCGATCCATGCCCACATTTAGTTTTAGACATCTGGAAGATATGAGGGAAATGGACATTTTGTCCATTTCCATAGACTCGCTCCTATGAAGGGAGGTCCCTCATCCTATTTGTGAGTTGGATTGTCAAGAGCAACGATAGAAGACTCAGAGTTCTTGGGTAACATAAGATGGAGTCTGTCAAACTATATTTGATGAATACATGTGAATGTATTAGAGCAGTTACTCTTCATCCTATTCAGAAACTTACATAGCTTAGGATGTATTGAACAAAAGCAAAGTAGCCTCAACATTGAAATAATTCCAGATAATTTCAGTTGAGGAGCCCCACCTGCTTGTGAATAATTCCACGCCTGTGTGCTTTGCACTGTTACCCTAAACTTTAGACTTTGACCAGGAAGACTCAGACTTGCATGCAGTTGGACAAGGGAAAAGTTGGATCCTCTTAGATAGTCTAGGATGACAATCGAGTACAGTGCTGGAGAAGGTCTGCATTGTCAGAGGTGCCATCCTTCAGATGAAATGTTAAGGTCTGATGTATTCAAGTAGATATTAAAGATCTCATGCTGCTTTCAAAATGCGAAAGGAGATTCTCCCGCTGTCGTTTCTAATAAAGCTTCGGAAAAAACATTGGACGTTCACCTAAATGGCTGTTTATGCTATATTGGTGTGTGCATATTGGCTGCTGCATTCGACTACAAGCGCACAATAGTTATGCTTGACAGAAAATACTGTAAAGTGTTTTGAGCTGTTTCGTCAAGATGATACGGGACTATATCAAATGCAAGGATAATTATTATCACATATAAAAATCCAGGTAAAGATGTCAGAAATCAAAATGGGTGAAACAAATTCATGTTGAAGAAAATATATGACCTTGACAGATTTAGTGGCATATTTTATTCTACAAATGGGTGGGTATGTGTTACCCTAAGTGAATGTTGATAGGAAAACTGATAAAACTATAGTTTCAGAGTAATGCCAAGATAAGCATATTGTTTTATGGTATATGAATTTAAGAGTGTACAAGGAAATAACCTTTCTGGATGAGGAGTAAATGCTGCTCAGAAGGAAAATTATTGCAATTATGGTGCAGTTATCGGTACATGGAATAATTCTGAACGTTTTATGTAAACATCATTGTATATGCCTTATATATAGCAATAGGTATGCACACAAACTGCAAGAACAACATACAGTAGTGTTCTGCATTTCTGAAACATCCATTTCTAAACGATGGCAGCTCCGAAACACGTGTTTGATCCAAGAAAGTTAACAAATCTTAGAAGTGGAAGTGAATGAATCTACTCTTTGGCTCTCATTCTGTGAACGTCACTTACATTCACACAACAAACTCCAGGTTATACGGAAAATATAGAAATTGGAAGTACATAAGTACATAATCCTTACATTTGATATAGCGCTTTTCACATCTTATAGACATCTCAAAGTGTTTCACAGAATATACTGTAAAATAAATTGACTGTTTATTTGGTGGCAAATCGCAGCAGTGAATTGCACACAGCCGTCTCCCACAAACAGTCGTGGATTGAAATTACTAATTTATTATTGTTTTTATCGAGGGATTATTATCAGGCGTGTGGAGTAAGGAAACTTGTGCAAAGCTTCACCCTGCCTGGAATCGAACCTGGGTCTCTCACTAGTAAGGCAAGTGCTCTAACCACTGAGCTGCAGGACTCCACATACATCCATCCTGATTATGTTGTACAGATAAAAGTCCATTGTGTTTCGAAAAATTAAACCATCAATTACAACTTTGTAGTCAGTTCAGTGACAGTCATCTGGTACCATAAAGTATATTGTATGAAGAACCCATCTGCTTCACACGTGGCTCAAATAGGAAGTCTCACAGAGATGAAGACATTAAAGGGACACTATCTTCATGAGAAACTATTTGACAGACTGTTGTTTTAGCAGAAGAGCCAGCACTGCTGTGCATTCGTTTTTCGGTGATTTCCACGCAGGTGAGGATGTCATGTGTTCCAACTTGATTGATGTCAGCATTTGATATATTTCCAGACAAACAAGAGAAGTTGCAATATGATCTGATGTCTATTTTAAAGTTGTCATTCTCAATTTTATCCTGCGTGCTGAGCTTATGCTATGACATAGCATGAAATAGCATTGTTGTGAGGTTTAAAGGTTTGCATCACATAGCAGCTGCTGTCATAACATTGGAATATTTTTCTATATAACATTAAAATGTATACAATGTACTCTTTTATACCATACACTGTGCAAACCCTCATACAGTATGTAATGTACTGTTAAATACTATATCCAATGCTGACAGTACATAAATGCATTCATATTGGGCATGGTACATTGCATTATATTCTGTGTTGCACACATTATATATTTTTATACAAATGTAATTTTATGATCAATACCTTATTATGTCTTGATGCTGCTGGTGTGTCTGATCTTATTGATAAAGGAAGGTCACTTCATAAACCATCTGGAAGGCAAAATGGGGGGTGTTTTTTTTAATAAGCAGAAAGCAGCATTGCTAGTCAGGGACGAGGTTAACCTTAGGGCTATGGCTGAAAAACAACAGAAAGCTTTGATCTCCCTTCTGAAGTTGGGGGAAAGCAGGTTGAGAAAAAATTACCCATACTGGTATGACAGCCTTACACACCACATATTTATTGCAAAGCAACATCTGTGCGCCAAAGGGAAAAGTGGGAAATTAAATTAACTCTTCAAAATTTATAAAGGGTTTCAAAATGAACTGGACATGGTCCTGGAAATTTAAAAAAATTCAGGTTTATTGAGTAATCTGATAGATGTGTTAAAATAATATTTTAGGGAGTTGGGTGGAGAGATTAATTTGTCCAATGGCACATCTAGTCTTATTAGAAACCATTATTATCTTGCTGAATCTTCTCGATATAAATTAATTCAGTACAGTATTGCGATAAACCCTGTCTCTGTCTACAAGTGAGTACATTTTCAGACACTGTTGCTGCTTTGCTTTATTATTTGTTGTCCATTGCACTTTGTATCATTTGAGCTCAGTGTTGAGAACTGTAAAGAGGCTGCTCTGAGACATTTACCACAGACCTGGTTAATTGGACAATTTATTCTCCAGCCTGTGTTGAGATGTACAGTATAAGGATTCGATCACCTGCACCTCATATTTCTTACAATGTTCCGCTTTGGTAAAGCAGTCATTTCCTGTACTGGATCTTAGCGTATGCCATATTTCTGAATATTGCAGTTTAGCAGATCATCTGTTTCTAAGTGTATCGGAGAACTGATTAAAGCACAGCAGCATAGAAGCATAGACAATGAAGAACAGACCCAGCTCCACTGGCTCCCCATCCCTCAGAGGATCGAGTTCAAAATCCTCGTCTTCATCTTCAAGACCCTCCACGGCCTTGCCCCTCCTACCTCTTCGACCTGCTAATCTGTTATCAACCTGCTTGATACCTCCGCTCAGCAGGCTTCGGCCTCACCATCTGCAACTCCATACCACTCAGTTTGCCTCGTTCTCTCCCTTGTCTCCTGCCTTCAAAGGCATGTGTCAAGACCCTTCTTCAACTGTGCCTTTGCCACCCTCCTACCCTCTCCACCCGCCACCCTTCCTGATCAACCCCACTCCCCCTGCCCCTTGGGTCGACCTCCTGATGTCAAAGGCGCTTTACAAATGTAATTTTGTAATGTACTGTCCAGACACCATTGTGCCCGCACTAGGCATGGTTTGGATGAGTTAATGTTTGTGAAACAACAACTGTACATTAGGCACAACAGCATAACAAATTTACAAATAGATCTGCAAACTATTGGATTAACATAATACTGCAAAGAGAGTTTCCCAGTATAACATAGCCATCAGCTGTCAAAGCTACAAGACAGTGTTGTTATCAGAGCTGAGGTACGAGTAGTCGGACTGTTATTGGATTCTAAGTAGTGTCTTGGCAGTCACTGCTCTTTATATTTGAGTGATGTTATTGAGCGTGTGCCCTGACTTTGTTTCCAAACTGCAGGTTTCCGAGTATTTACAGTTATAAATCTGAAAGCTTTGGCTCTTCTCAAGCTGTGAAGAAATTACAGTTTTCTCCTTATTGTCTGATTTCCAATGTTAAGGTCGGAGATCCCATTTGCCATCAATAATCTGTTTTGCAATCAGACAGTACTTAAAAAGTACATGAAATTTTGTGTTCCTTAATAACAGAGGCGGAAATCTGCTTGAAACAAAAAGCAAGTGTCCTTAGAATTTCAAAGGTCAGTTTAATAACTTTCCTGTGTACTGTATATAAAGAGCCAGGGCACAGAATTAAATTGTATAGGGGCCCAAAAATTGTTATACAGTACTGTAGTTCACAACCAGTTTTCTTAGACATGAGGACTGCATGTCTTCTTTTTTCCATTCTCTTTCTCACAGAAGTTCACACTATGCCTACAACAACAACAAAATTACATTTGTAGAGCGCTTTTCACGTCGGGAGGACATCTCAAGTTGCTGAACAATCAGGGATCAGAACCCGATCAAGAGGTGGATAGGGGGCAGGGTTGGGATAAGAGAGGGCAGAGAGGTAGGAGGGCGATTGAAGGTTAGGTCGAAGAGAAGGATCTTGAGACTGATCTTGAAGGAGACAAGGTGAAGGGCTTGTGGGAGGGAATTCCAAAGCGTAGGGACAGAGAGGCTGAAGGCCCGGCCGCTGCTGGTAGGGCGGTTCGGGCGGGAGACATGGAGCGGGCCGAAACTTGCTGAATGGAGGAAGCATTAGTTAGAATCTGGTTCATGACAATCATTGTAATAATATTAATTGCTGCATTTGATATAGTCCCTTATCACATTATTGACATGTCTCAAAGCATTTTATAGAATATGCTCTAAGTGGGCAAATTTTTGCCCACTTAGAGCATATGCCCACAAAATATGCCCACTGCATATTTTGTGGGCAAAATACGGCAATCAATTGCGCACAGCAGTTTTTCACAAACAGTCAGAATTGAGTGACAAAACTTTTTTTGAGGGATTATTCCCCCCAAAAAGCGATCCACCAATTGATTTAACAACTGGGTTCCTATGTACTGCTAGGTAAACAGAGGCAAGTGTCCAGGAATTGAACACAAGTCCGCTCGATTGTGAAGAGAGTGCTCTAACCAAAACTAGAGGACTCCTTTGGGACGTCAATAGGCGGATGGAATCATCATGTGGACTCTGACACTGTGCTACATCCACAATCTGTCTCATGCACACATCTGACACTATCTTGAAAGACACTGACATAAAATCAATAAATGCACAGACACTTTAATTTCATGTCAACCAGCTGCAGGTTGGTGTGCTGAGGTTAGGCTAAAAACAGATTGATTGGATTCTCAGTCTCTGACAATCTTGGTCATGTGGACACAACTGCATAAGTTACAATTTCATGCTCTTTTTCAGCAGTCAAACTGCTTGTTGCTCTGCAGAGATTCTTGTCTCTGTGGCCAACTAGACCACCTGCATAATTTCAGCTTGCTCACTGTGTATCTGAAAAAAATTACAATAATTACTGTGATATCAGGACAGCTTTATCACAGCAATATTAACCCAGCCCCACCAAAATAAGTTGAACAATTCATAGTTAGAACTAAAAATAATCGTGTTGATAACTTACGTGCATTGGCCTCATCATCATTTTTCCTCCACTGTATTTTCTCCTCTTTCCTATTCTCATGTGAATCCCTTTAAATTCCGGCCTGGCTCAGTTGCTAGACATCTCGCCCATGAGTGAGACGATTGTGGATTCAAACCCTGTGTCATGACTTTGAACTCATATAATCTCAAATTGACACTGCAGTGCAGTGCTGGTGCAGTACTATATTATTTGAGATGGCCTCCCTTTGGACGGGAGTAAAACCAAGGTCCTGTCTGGGTGTTGGAGGGAAGATAAAAATCCCATGGGCACTATTAGAAAAGAGAAGGCAATTTCTCCCTGTGTCCTGGCCAACAATCCCCCAGATCAAACTGGTCATTCACTTCACGGCTGTTTGTGAGATGTTTCTGTGTATAAAATGGTTTCTCGTTCACCAGTGATGGCCAACCTGGGACTATCAAGAAGTCGGCTTCCTGAACATTTGCATGTGTCTAGGTAAGTCCATGTTCAATCATTAATGCATTTTCAGTCTTTTCTTATTGCTTTATGGCATGAATCAAGAAATACTTAATCAAGAACATTTATTTTGTTGGCCAAATGACATAAACAATACACAGATGCAAAACTTTACAGAATATCCTGTGAAGCACTTTGGGATGTCCTCCTAACATAAAAGGTGCTATATCAAATGTAAGAATTATTATTGGTATTATTATCATCAACGCCATTTCTTCAACAACAACAAATGCAATTTATGTAGCATTTATCATATCTGCAGGATGTCCCAAAGCAATGATAGGTTTGCACCTGAGCTGCAGGTTGGGATCAGAGAGGGTTAGAGGGCAAGGGGTATGGAGGAGGGATGTTGACTGAAGGCTGGGTCAAAAGGAAGGTCTCTAGCTGGGTGTTGAAGGAGATGAAGGAGCGGGTGGGCCAGGTGGAGGGGCTCCACAATGGAATTCCAGAGGGTGGGAGCAGAAAGGCTGAAGGCCCAACAGCAGATAGTTGAACAGGCAAAAGATACGGAGCTGGCCAGTGCCTGTAGAGCAGAGGGAGCAGACTGGTTGCTTTAATATGTGATAATTAACTGTTGTAACTTCAAAAAGTTTTGTACACCGATTTTAGATTGGGTTGTGCAGTTTATAACCATTTATTGGGTGTGTTTGCCATATGCCTTATGGGTTTAAAGGACATTGTCACTTTCTGGATAGATCTGAATCCAGTTTAATTCCACCCAAAGTTGAGAACAACTTTCTCTGAAAATTTCAACTTGTGGCTGCTGCACTGCCTCCGGGTATGTTTGTGTTACAGCTGATGTGGGATCTGTGGTACAACACAAACATTTGTGATGTGGGTTTTTGGTACAATTTTAGTTTTTTTTAAAAAAATAAAAATGCCAATTCCTCTCTTCTAATTTGCATTCCTCTTCCTTTCCCAAGGATTATTTTTCCTCCTTTGGAGCACATTTTCATAGGTACCTACCACCTGGTACCTTGCCTGAGAAACTATAACTCACATCTGAGTTTTGGCAGTAAGTATCTCCAAGCTACTTGACTGCCAAGCTCTATCCTGTCCTCACCTGATATCTGTACATCTGGATCTTCCAGGAGGAGGTCTCTGGATAGCAATCAGAATCTGAAACAATGATTGAAGCCAATTATTGGAAGGGTTTCTTCAGGCAGATGGTGGTGAAGTTGTGGAATGCTCTGCCCCAGGAAGCTGAAGAGGTGGAATCAATGGTGATGTCTGAAGGAGAGATGGACAGATACTTGGGTAGTTGGCAATATGGGAGTAAACTAAAGGGCAGCTCATTGGGATTGGAAAATCTGCCAAACTCTAATAACCTGGTAGAACATGCTTCATGGGCTAAATAACTTCCTCCAGTTTTCTTACGTCTCTTTGATTATTCCACTCTAGGAATCGCTGCTGAACACAATCAGTGCCTTGGGACATCCTCATGAAAGACACTCCACAAATGTAATTTGTTGTTGTTGGATTAACCAACAGGGTGCGCTAGATAGCATTCTGTTATGAGAATTTTCCTGCCAAACCTGGGGCAACGGGGCTAATTGTAGCACTCTAGTGGGATTGGTTAACAGTGCAAACTGGAAATGGAACCTAGACAGGATCAACTACTCATAGATAGATTTACTGCACCATAGAGGGAGGCAGGAATAGCAAGTTTTAAAAAAAAAATCTTATGATTCATCAACACAGATTGGCACTTCAGGAATTTTGCTTTTTTTGTACCCTCTTAAAGAGGCGAAGGGTGGAATATTATTTTTAATCGTGTGAACGAGGAGGAACACATACTCAAGGGATGAAATCATGAAGTAGTGTACTGTAGTTATAAGTGATCTCTGACCAGTGGGTTAAAAATGGTATTACACAGTTTCCCACTGAGTGCTCTATTTATACCATGGCTTCAAAATAAATGTGAAAATTTCCTCTCATTTAATTTTAGTGAAGACAATTCAAAGCATAGGCGCACACTTGAATGTGTGTTGCAATGCAGGACAGCTGTCTCCATGAGTCTGAGGTGTTTGGTGCTCAATTAAAAGTTCTGTGGAAAGTTGTTTGAATTGTTATTGCATAATAGCATGAACAGGTTTTGTCCTGTTAACTCATGGTCGTTCCTGATGTATTTCCTTTTCTATTAAATCTTGTAGTTATTGAAAGTCGGTTGCTCTTTCACTTGTAATCTCGTGTTGACATAACGTTGCCATTTACAGAAGCCCGCTCGCCAAAAGCACAGGTTAGAAACTACAATCTATCCTGTGCTGAATACTAAAGGAACATTGTCTTCATGGGGTGAAGTTAAAAAATCTGCCTTTAGGTGAAGTTAAAAAAAACAACTAGCCATTGTTTCTGCTTCTCCATCACCTTTACCCATGAACACATACAAACACTGCCCTGTTTTTTTTTTTAAAAACCCATGAAAGGATTTTCAAACTGGATGAGGTTTGCCACTTCCTGTATTTCTGATGGATCTCTATTTACTCCAAACTATATTCGATGTTACAGAAAATCCAGCAATAGCCTTTGTGGTTTCTTTAAAAGCTAACGTTTAGTTAGATGTGCGAGGCCCCCTTTTTTTGTTGGCGCACATCATCCAATTTGATTCCACTGACAATTCCAACATGGCTGTCCAGCTAGAATGTGTGACTATTACAGTGCAACCCCTTAAAAAAAGCAATTCCTTATAAACATGTGTAGCTTCGAGTGCCGGCAAAGTGTAAGACCCCATTCATATAGCTGCAAGGCTGGCCAGCTCCCTCACTGAGATGTATGACTTCCTGGTCATCGGGTTGATGTTGATATCATTTCCTGCATGGTAGATAGGAAGTGATGTGGATGGCGATCTGCTGACCTGGAAGTTGGACTTTTAAAAAAACCCCACTAGGAAGGCATGTAGGAAGTTAACTTGTCAACTGTGTGCATGAGCAACGAGAGGGGAATCTACAACATGCCTGTTGTTAGGCATGTTGGTATTTTACAGCTGTTCCCCCACGCACCTACCCCTCCCCCAATAACAGCCTTATCATTAGGCTGGACTATAACTACATCTCCTTGTGCTCAGGTATACAGTATTTACCATTTATTCCAGCTCATTGAAGACCTAAAGCATTCACATTCGATTCACACTGGGGATAATGTTTGCAGTTATAGTCTGCAACAGGCCCATTCAACAACAAAAACAACAACAAAAATTATACTTGTAGAGCGCCTTTCATGCCGGGAGAATGTCCCAAAGCGTTGAACAATCGCAGGTCAGGGCCCGAGCATAGGGGAGGGTGGCGAGGCAGGGTTGGGATGAGAGAGGGCAGAGAGGTAGGGTGGTGGCTGAAGGCATGGTTGAAAAGGAGGGTCTTGAGTCAGGCCTTGAAGGAGGCAAGGAAGGGAGCAAGGCAAAGGGATTGTGGCATGGAATTCCAAAGGTTGGGGGCAGAGAGGCTGAAAGCCCGTCCGCTGATGGTAGTGTGGGTCGGGTGGGCGACATGGAGCAGGTCATAATGAGGAAATAATTTTAGATTTGGAATTTCTTAACACAGGTTTTCTGTTTTTTTTTACTAGCCCCTTTTCTTGCTTTTGCTTCATCTGTTTGCGGCTATGTTCACACTCCTCCAAGGACTTCCATAATTGGTGTACGGTATTTGCTTCAAGCCATTGATAAATGAGTAGAGTCCAGTACAGAATAATAGCAGCTGTGCTTTTCTCCCAAGTCACTCTGCTTGTCCAGCAGCACAGCAACTAGTGAGAGTTCAAAGCACTCTGCAGAACAAGGTGGGAGGGTGTCACGCACTGTAGCAATAACTCGAAGCAGGTACAGTAGTTCAGTAGTTCACAGAAAAGGTCATGTGAATGGAATGGCTCCTGATTGCAGAGATATTAGCCTTTACGTTTTTGCCCCCCAGGAACATGAATTTGTACCGATTTCATGCCAACTTCTTTATCTTTGTCAGTGCACGCAGGGATTTATAAGGTACTGATTCGGGGTTGGCCTTGAACAACATGCAGAATCGGAAAGATGATTTGTCTATGAAGTTAACTGGAACTATAAGAATTTAGTTTTGTGAAGTTACTTTTGATTATTATCAAACGCAAGGTGCAAACACATTGCCATGAGGCTGGCTTTGTATAGCATACTATTTATTTAACAACAACAAACAATTACATTTGTGTAGCGCCGTTCACGCCAGGAAGACGTCCCAACAGTCAGTGTTTCAGACCCGAGCTGGGGTCGGGAGTGGGGAGGGTGGAGGGAAAGTGGGGTGACCAATGGCACCGTCAAAGAGGAGAGTGTTGAGGAAATACATTTAAAGGTTATATTTGCAGCACAATATAACAGCAACAAAATTACATTTGTAGAGCGTCTTTCACGTCAGGAGGACGTTCCAATGCGATGAACAGTCAGGAGTCAGGTGTCAATATTTCAGAGACCATGTCAAGAGCTCATACTCTTGGCTGATACTCCAATGGAGTACTGTGGGGGGAGTGCTGCATTTTCAAGATCTTAAACCGAGGTCCCATCTCACTGTCCTGGCGAACAAGAAAGACTGTTTGACACTATTCGGAAAGAGAAGGGCGTTTCTCTCTCCTGATCACGAATCCTCCAGTTCATCAATAAAACACCTCAAAGACTTATTATTGCAAATATGTCTATGAAACCAGTGACTACACTTGACAATCTAGGATCATAGAATCTTGGAGAAGGAGGGCATTTTGCACCTTGTACCTCACCAGCTCTTTGAAAGAGCTATCCAACTTGTTCCATTCCCCTCCTCTTACCCCGTAGCCCTGCAATTTTTTCCTTTTCAAGTTCCTATCCAATACATTTTTGAAAGGGAAGATGAGAAGTGCTGTGCGAGGATTCTTCTTGAAGATGTCATAAAAACTCAAACTCTTCTACTTTTTTGAAGTTATTTCTACAGCAATGTTTTCAGCTTTAGCTCAGAGGAATCAACATCAAAGTTACTGTCCCTGAATCATTTGTTCCATGATTTTTCTCCTATTTCTTTAATTAAATAGGAAGTGGAAAATAATATTGAGGAATAAAAAGAGTGAGTAATTCTGTTTGAGTTAAAGCAACAGATAAAGAAGAGGAAGAGATTGCCTCATTAGCTGTATTTGTTTTCATTCTAAATGTTAGTTCTCTAGTTACTGATGATTAATGTTATCTTCGGTTCCTCAAGCTCTCTGGAGGGTTTGTAGCTTACACGAGTGTTTCCTTGTAGAGCGTTGACCGACAAGTGGGCTGACAGAAAGTCTTGGCCATCGTGTTCCCTGATAAGCAAAGAGCTGTGGGCTGTGCAAACATTGCACAGTGTGGATATTGTGTTGGCCTATAAGATTTTGAATGCTTTCTGAAAGATATAGTGCCTCTGGTGTGAACCTTCTATTTTCACATCTGGAATAGCAGTCTGCTCTCTGATGAGATATATAACATTGATATCTGTTGATGTTAACGGGCTTTGATATTGGTTGAGCTGTGAGGTAGCATAAAACCAATGGTACTGGACTATATTTTCAGCGAGCTGACATGGTGGACTGTGGTTTGATATTGATAAAATGAATTACAGATCTGGCACAGTGTGAGCGGGAGGCATTCTGGTTTAGTTCTGTGTTCGGATTGTTAGGTTAGCACTGGCAACAAAATCCCAATTCTGCAAATCCAAGGATTTTATAAATTTGATAAAATTGGATCAAATTGATCAAATAAATTTAAAGTTGGTAAATGATAAATTGATAAATTTGATCAAATTTATAAATTTGATAATTAAGGATTTGATAATCCGATTTGTCCACCTTTCTTAGTTATGCTAGTTTCACTGAATTCTTTAGTTCCTGTATTCCTGTAAAAAAACAACTCTCCCAGTATTATCTGAATGAGCTTAAAACAGCTTGTGGGTAAATATTTGTGTTTAATTAAGTAGCAAAAGTATAAATTGATATTTGCATTCCGTGCAGATTTACCCACCTTCATGGTGCTATGAAGTCTGATACATTGATGTGAGCAATGCGTCTGCCCCAATCTGTGTTTGCAGTTCCCAGTGGACTCTGTATTTCTCCAATTCAATTCTGCTGTCTGTGAAATATTGTACACATGGCAGAAAGCTTCTGATTTCCAACAGTATCATTTCCGCACCTTTAGCTTGTACGGTCAGACACCTTGCAATCTGTTTTAATACTCAATTTCAACTTGCGAAATCAACATCAGCATTAAAAGGTTAATGACCTCCTTCTGTGCATTTCAGTGAAATGCAGTACTGAAGCTTCACATGGCAGGCTCACATATGTAGTTTTAGCACTTAAAAGGTTAATGCTATGTTTTCCTATTGTGTTTTCTATAAATATATGCATATAAAAAAAGCCTTTTTTCCCTGCTTTGGTTTGAGCTAACACTGCATTAAGTTGGGCCTTTGCCATACACCTGGTTTATTCATCTGAGGGGCCTGACAGCTTTGAAATCGAGAATCTTGATTACAATAGATTAGTCTCAGGATGTATCGTGATACGTCTGAACCATTCGCGTGGCAAGTGCCAGAAAAGAAGCCAAAATCTGCAGTTTCTTGTGCTGTTAATAAAAGTGCATTTGAATGCAATATTAACTTTCAGAAGTGTTCTGATCCTCCCCGCGCCTCCTCTCCCCCCTCACGCCTCCATCCCCACCATCTTAAAATTGTACTTCAATTTACCTAAAATATGTCCAGGGGAAATTTAAAATGATTGCAAGTCGGAGTCATTTTCAAGACGTTTCAGAATCGGCATTAGCTTACTGATGGCGAAACACTTAGCTCAGATCTGTGAAATTACAGCTATGAATCCTGGCAGATATTGAATGACAACCATATGTGACCTGAATGTGTTATTTTTCAACCCGTTAACCATTTAGCAGTGTATAAACACTGTGGTGACAGAATCAGACTGCCTGTATTCGTTGTGGTAAGCATTTTGTGATCACTAGTTACACATCAGTTGCCTTTGTTTCTAGATAAAAACAGAATTATCTACTGTACTTTAATTTCAATTCAATTCAGGAATGAACGTCCCTTTGGCATTGTACAGTATTGTATTTTTCTCACAGATATCCGATCTCTTGATTTTCCCACTAGGCACAGATAGATAATAAGGCACAGAATGGTTTGAAAGAGCAGTTCTTTTCTCACAGACCGCCTTGTAGTATATCTCGCCAGCTTCAAAAATAGAAGGGAGCAGTCACAAATTTTAAGGTTTAAGTTCAGGTCATTGAGGGCTCTGCAGTTTAAAAGGGAAAAGAAAACAACTTTGTGTGTGTGTGGGTGGGTCATTTAATTGAAGCCTTCTTAATTGGAAGATGCAAAATGTGAAAAACAAAAGTATTTAATCTGAATATCCAACATCATGCATAACTATTTACTCCACACATTTACATCATGTGTAGCAACTAATCTGCTTTGATTTACGGTATGGTTCAGCAAAACTGCAGTTTCTGTAATTCTTACTGTTTTTAATGTGTAAACCACTTGTACTGGCAATGCAATATCCTAGGTAAGATGTTTACCGTTAAAGCCTGCAGTTCTGCAGAACACAAGTTTTGCAGTGTGTTAGTTTTTCTGCATCTCAGTTCAAAAGGGGGGAATTCATAAAGAATAAACCTGTCCTGCCGTGACCTGAGGCTTGTCGGTCTCTTGAGTTCTCTTCGCAGTCTGAACCTGTGAGAAAAGAATTCACGACCATCAAACTTTAATTGAGGGAAGAAAGTAAACCAAATTCACTCAGGCACCAATCGGCCATTTACACAACTTCTCTCCCCGAAGTATAGTGCTGTGGAGCAGGAATCTGATTTATACTTCCTACTCTGATTAGGGCCAAAAGCCCATTGAACACTTGACTTTGACATTCTGTGCATCTCTTAGCAGAAATCGCATAGTATGTTCATTTTTTAATATTGTTAAGGAGTGGATTATTGTAATCGGCTCTTAATGACATTAAAAAAAGGTCGATATAAATGACTTGAGATTATTCAGTCGCTCACTTGGGATCATTTACACTGCGCGGGTATAAATCACTTTCCTCCTCCAGGTGCTACAGGATCTGAACTCCTGTGTGATTTGTTCTGTCAGGTGATATTTATGCTATGCGTTTGACAGTGAATTACTTCCTAATTCACAGCAATTTACTGCCAAATGCGAGGGATGAACGGTGCAGCAAACAATACTTTGACCAAATGAAAGTGAATGCTGAAACAAGCAAACAATGCACTGTTGGAGGTAAATGAACAGTTTATCACAGGGTCAATATGTCTCAAGGAGCTTCACAAGATTTTTACCTCAGCGTGCCGTGTGTTTTGTAGGTGAACGCAGCAGTCAATTTGTGCAGTGTTCTTCAGCAACGTCCCCCGAAGTGACTGATCATTTTAGTTTGGGAATTGTTGGCCAGGGCACCAGGAGAAACTCCCTTCACTTTTCGACTATTTCCATGGGATATTCAGCATCCACCTGAACAGGCAGAAGGGTTCTCTCAAATAATGTCTCATCCAAAAGACAAATGCCACCTCCAACAATTCAGAGCTTCCCCACAGGACACTAGTGCACTATCTAGGCTGTGAATTAAAGTTCCCAATGTGGGGCTAGAGCCCACAACGTTTTGTCTCTGAGGCAAGAGTGCTACCAGCTGAGCCAGCCTTACACTGTATATGCTTATTACCATTTCAATTATAACTGAAACTACTGTAGCATTGCAGTTTGTTCAGTCTGCAAAGTTCTGATCTCTGCGTGTAATAGCTACCTTGCCAGAGACACTGATGGCATGTGGAGAATCCAGTACTTAGCAAATTACTACAAGCAGCAGAATTGTTCAGCCTTGGGTCATACAACTCTGCTAGGGAGGCTGGCATAAGGTGGCATGTCTGTTTACATCGTAGGGGACAGGAGAGAGTCCGCTGTCAAAGTGATAATAACTAGAGCAGGGTTCATGGAAAACGTGAATCTGCAGCAGTACGCAACCCCTACACACAAATCTCTTCACAATCTAGCACCTCCCTTCCTCTCTGACTAGCTTGTAGCCAGCTCCTCTGCCCACACCCTTTCATTAAACTGCCAAGGACCTACTTTATGCCCCTCAACCCCTCTGCGCAATTATTGGTGGCCGGGCCTTCAGCCACGACTCCCATCATTTCTGGAACTCCCCGATTGAATCCCTCCACCTTGCCCCCTCTTTATCTATCTTTAAATCCTACCTAAATTCCAAACCAGCAAAGTCTCGCATAAAAGGCTTGTGACTTTCTCAGTCTCATAATCTTACAGTTCTTGATACCAACCGTCCACCTAATATGTGGGTGTTGTATTGTTGGAGATGCCGCCCTTCGGATGAAAAGTCCTGTATGTGGGTTACCCCCTGCATAGTCCACTCCACGAAACTCGCCCTGTTTTGCGCCTCCCATTTGCTGCTTGCTCCCTCAATCAAAATCACAAACCCAATTTCTGGTTGGATTCTGCTGCTCTTGCATAATCAATGATAATAATCTTCACAACATGTATGGTTTGCTTTTGAGACTCCATTGTCATACAAAAAATATTCCCCATCTGTGGGGTGAAAATCTACCTGGGTCTTGAATTACTTCAACAAACATAACATTGCAGAGAGGGTGCAGAATTTTGGAAAACCGTTAAATTCTTGGTTTTAACTTTGACGCCTGCCTTCTGTAGTTCTTAAAATAAGCTTGCAGAAAAATGGCTTCAAAATGTAACACAGTTTTTAAGAATAAAAATTCCAAATGTTGTTTATTTTATATTTTTTTTAAATTAAAAGCAGAGTTCTTTCCAGGTAGAGTGTAGCATCTTGCTAGTGACAGTAATTTTTGGCACTGTTTCTGTGTTTGCAAAGTTTGATCAGCATCAAACTTGTGAGCGGTGCCCTGAATAGAGATTTTTGCTGCTTGCTTGGTTCAGTTAGAGCCCAAAGGTAGAGGCTAGAATTTTTTTTTAACCAATTTGTTTTTATTTAGAATGAATGTTTTCAAGAAACATTTAACACAGTTGTTGAGGATCAGGCATTAATCCAAGCGTATTCCTTTGAAGATTTGAACAAGCACACAAAAACATTTGTGTTGTAGAGATATTGAAACGCAAATGTAACCTGGCAGCCTAAAATCACACCATTGACAGTCTTTGGAGTCTGCTTGCCTGTTCCAGAAAGTGAGCAAGCCAGAAGCTGCCGTAAAAGTGTCTCTTTAGAAGTAATCGTCTTTAAGGGAATGTGTCTGCACAACAGTTCAAAGATAGACATAAACAATTGAGAATCTGGTTTTAACAGTGCACACATGCATATAGTTGATTTTAAGTTGAAATGATGCACAGAGCTGTGTAAAATTGAAAATATTTTGACTAGGTAAACGCAGTGTAGGTTTAGTTATTTTTGCAACTTTAGCACCATTCTGTCAATTTTAAAATAGGCTGCCTTTATTATGAAACCTGTTGGTTCAGTAAGACTTAAAGATTGCTGATTTTTCAAGCTGAACTAAATCAAATCCTAGTCATCAGGAGACAAATCATGATGATATGGCATTCAGTGATGGAGAACAAAATTAAAATCCATTCAGAATGCCCGTGTAGTTTCAAGCAATATGTATTAATCTCTATAATGAAGATATTTCACCATAAATCGTGAAAATATTTCTTTTTTAATGATGTCTCCCAGACTAGCCTACAATAATCTTTGCAAACCAGCCACTCTGCTTTACATGAAATACCTCCATTTTAATGATAATGTGTTACAGGGCATCACTGCCCAAATAGTCCCTTTATTCTCAAATTCTATCGTGTAGAAATGATTTTTCACACATGATTTATTCATCAAAGCCTTACAGTGTCAAACTTTTTTTTAAGTATGTGAGTGATAAAGCTAACTTAGCCTTGACCAAGCCAGGAAAAGGTTAGAAATAAGAGCACAAAGTGACCAGCAGCTTGAGACGTCTTCCCGATATGAAAGGCACTTTACAAATATAATTATTATATCCTTAATTTATAAATGTGAATATTTGGATGGAGATTCTTACTGCCGTTTCCTATTTAATTTGTTGACTATTGAAGAACAAATGAAATGTTCATTGCATTTATTCCAGTCTGCTTTATATACAGTACTAGGAGGTGATCATAGGCAACTCATGTACCGTTACTGTTTCCAGGCTGCACTCTTTACAGTCTTTTTAGAATTGAAACTTGGTGTTGGATTTATGACAGCAGCAACATAAATTCAGTGTGGAAAACAAACAGTTGAAACCACACTGCTAACCAGACCATCTAAACACATTCCTGGATGAGCTGTAACTCTCTGCAGCTCAATGTCGATAAGACTGAAGCCACCTTGTGTGTGTATCTGGCTCTGATTCCATTCCCTCCCTGCCAGTTGAATCCAGTGGAGCCTTTTGTTGTCTCTGATCTATGTTTGAAACCACACATCTAATCCATTGCTAGACCACCACCGAGCACCAATAAAACATTATCTGAATACGCCCTTACTTTACTAACACCTTCGCTGAAACCCTTACATATTATCTCTGGGTTAGATTTTTCCAAATCTCCATCCTTGAGTCCGAGTTTTGTTCTTATAACTCTGGTTGGCTTCTCTTACCCCCTCACTTCCCTCAACTATTTTTTTCGTCAGCCGTGTGTCTGGCACATGCGAAAACCCACCACTGTGCTTAAGAGTGTCCAAATCAAACTGAGAATTCCATGCATTCCACCTACACATGGAAATTTCAGAGGTAGATACTTACCTAAGTCTAGAAAATATTAGTCACACGTTGACAAGAGCCAAGACTTGGGGACCCCAGAGTGTGCTTTTGGGGTACTGCTGGAGTCTAACTCATAGTCAGCCTGCATGGCTTGCCAATCTTCTTCTGCATGGCTTGCCAATATTGCTTAACACCTAACTTCCACTTTTTCCCCCCTTTTTGTTAATTTCCACTGGAAATTCATACTGGGGTTTAATTTGTGAGATTTGCCAAAACAATTTATAACTAGGAAATCTCAAATGTGGCAAGAATGATTCTCTACAGATTTCCATTTGCTATCAGTTTTAATTCTATCCAACTGATTTTGCAGATGGCCATTTCCACATATCCATTGACTCTGTGGGATAAAATTATCTTAAATCCCTAGTCCTGTTTTGAGTTTTGAAATTTTTAAACCCTACATCCTCCATTACTATCTAAAACAAAATGTCTCATTTTATATCCAGTTTAGTGGATTTTATGTAACTTTGATCTTTGAGAAGTTATATTTTTATCATGTTGGTTTTCTTCTGTAATATTTAATATTTTTTCAAATCGAGCTGAAATTTGTACAGTCCCCACAGAGTCAGATGTCAGTGTTTGTCAACCTCTTTACAGTCTAGGGGTTAATATTGTCAAATGATGTAAACAAGCTCCCCATTTTTGCTGGCTGCACAGTGAGTAAACCACCCATTAATATGAAGAAAACAAGTCAATACTAGATTGAAGGCTCCACATTGACTTATAAATGGAGCCATTGAGAAATAGAGTAGAATGAGATCTCTGCTTGATGACTGCGAGCAATAGTACACTTAATGGTCTGTATTACTCACAAAGTATCATAATACTGTATACAGTGGGGTTAGCCATCAACACTTGAAGCAGCATTTGACTTAGGTTTCTACTATTCAGTTTGCATTATTAATCATAAAACTCCACGTGCTTAGTTCCAGTTCATAATTAAGTGGCGTTGCTATGGAAGCATTTTATTTGACTGAACCATGTATTGATATATTAAGGGTAGCATCTCTATACTTGATCATTTCCTTTTAGTTTAACTTCAGAAATTACTTAAGTAAATGTTGACGTACATGATGCTAAATTTAAGGGAGAATGATGTGTATTGCATCCTGCATTTGCTGATGTAAAGGCTGGACTACATCAGTTCTGATTGTGTTTGGCTGAGGTTAGGGAAGGAGTACTTTCTGCGCAAAGAATTTGCAGACATTCAGGATGACATGTAGACTGATCTTAGCCAGTTAGATGACCACTTCTCATGTCTTTGGCATCATCTGCACTTTGATTTGCACTCCCTCAGCAGAGTGAGGGCTCTCTGTTCAGCATCATGTCTGTGGTGATATCAAATGTAAACTACACAACAGTTGAAACAACCAAAGGAGCTGTTCTGACCCCTCTTGTGAGTCTTGTGAGTCAGCAGATTATTTTGCTCAAGGCAACTGCACTGCCCCCATTGATTAGGCTGATTCACATCCTCTCACTATACGTTGAGTATGTCTACTCCCATCTCTGACAGTTCCAAACTGGTTACATACCAGAAAAAGGACATGAATCTCACAAGTAATCACCAAAAACATAAAAAAAAGCATACAAGCTCATGTGCAATGGATGTGTTCACTCCGAACTTTATTCAAACCTACTTAATTGGAGTCAGTGGTTAGAGCATTCACCTCACAAGCGAGAGACGTGGGTTTGATTCCCGGCAGGGCAGGAAATCTAAATTTCCTTACTCCACCCGCTTGATAATAATCCCTCAAGAAAAAAAACAATAATTGGTCACAGTCATTGGTCATTGGTCACTTCAATCCACGACTGTTTGTGGTGCACTGCTGCACATAATTGGCTGCCCCAAACTCACTTCACGGCATATTCTGTGAAACACTTTACAACGTGTAGAAGACGTGAAAAGCGCTATATCAAATGCAAAGATTATTATTGTTATTATCATCAATGCATAAAAATGCATCATCAACGCATGTAAAGTGCATGATTTCACGTACAGTAGAAGCCCGTTTATCCGGCACCCTTGGGACCTGGCCAGTGCCGGTTAAAGCGCCTACTGGCTATTCGGCAGAAAACTCAACACAAAAAAAAATATTATTTAAAAAAAAATCATTTTAATAATGATTAAATCATTTTTTTAAACATAGCATATTAATAATAGACTAAATAATCATTTATATTATAATATATAAATAATAATTGTAATAATTTTACACACAGTGACCAGGCAGTTCAGAGAGATCTTTAAACTAGTGCAAAAGTTACACGTCTGAATGACACTGTTCTCATTGGGGGCAGAAGAGAGGAAAGCAAACATGTTATTGAGAAAGCAGCCGCCACTGTCACTGTTCAGTTAATTTTTCTTCCAAATGATCCAAGGATCGGTATTGAAAGCAAACATTTCATTTCACTTTTAAAGTTAGATTGTTTTTTAACATCAGACTTGGGTAAGGGGAGGCACTGAGTGTATTTGTTATATACACTGCAGCTTCCCAAGCTTAAAGGTATTTGTAAAATAAACCAGATTTGAAAGGTGTTGCAGGGGTTTGTGTTTTTTTTAATTAATTTTTTAAATTTATTAAAATAAAAGCTAAGGCTTTGCAAGCTTTGCTTGTGTATGTGTTTTGCTGCTTTGTGGCTAAACTAATGAACTCACCCTCGCTCTCCTTCCTCTCTCAAACTTGGAGATTGTACCTCTGTACACTCTGCAGAATGCTGTACTGGCAGCATTCTGAGCTAGCGCCACCATCATCTACCTAATAGCAGCATTCCAAAATACTGACGCAGCACAAAACCCTAAAAAATGCATTTTTCTGGATAAATTCCGGTTAATCGAATGTGGACCTTTTTTTTGCAGTGCTGGTTATACGGACGTTATGGTTGATCAGGTCACGGATAAACGGGCTTCTACTGTACATGCTTTGTTTGCAGCTGGCTGAGGAGTTTTGTTGCTGAGAGACAGTAATTTCTAAGGTAGCAAAAAGCAGTTGTAGCAATTATCCTATTGTTTTCACACAACCTGTGTGGCTAGTTACATAAAACAAATTCGAAAAGCTTTGTAACAGAGATTTGTAAGAATTATTTTCATTACAATTAACTTGGGTCATATTGAAGCTACTCTTTGTGATGATTAGAATATCATCACTGTTGTGGCTACAATAATAATCCTTACATTTGATATAGCACTTTTCACTTCTTCTAGACGTCTCAAAGCACTTCACAAAATATACTATAAATATTAGGTCCCTTGCTGGGGATGGGAGAGATGATGGAGGGGATGGAAGGTGATATGAAAAGAAACAAGTTAAAGCAGACTTGAACTTGAGGGAGTGAGAAACGAGACACATGGACCCAAGAATGAACTTGCAGAGAATAGAGGCAGAAAGCTCATCTACTGATGGACGGACAGTGGATATGAAGCAGGCTTACAGTTAAATACCCTGGATGAATGGGAGGATTACTGATATGTTCAAGTTTGACTTTGTATTCTACTAATTCATTGCTTGATCTTCTCCCTTGTAGTGCATGAACATTTTCAAGGCTGGTTCACGAACTAGGTGAATTATGATGTTAGCCTGGTTCCCAGTTACTCAGTTGCGCAGTTCCTCAGACCACTAACCCATGGCTGGGTTAATTGTTTAACCCCAAATTACTTGTCCTGGTTTTGAACTTGCCTGGTGCTCATGCTTTCTCACTAACATAGGTAAATATTCCTAATTACTGCATAATTGGAGTCTTGCAGTTCAGTGGTAAGAGCATTTGCCTTACAAGCATTGAGACCTGTGTTCGAATCCAGGCAGGTCAGGGCAAAACCTTGGGCAAGTTTGCTTACTCCACACGCCTAATAATAATCCCTCCAAAAATAAATTGGTCATTTCAATCCAGTACTGTTTGTGGGACACTGCGGTGTGCAATTGGCTGCTGCGTTTCACCTACAAAGATACAATCAATTCACTTTACAGTATATCCTGTGAAGTGCTTTGAGACGTCTAGAAGATGTAAAAAGTGTATATCAAATGCAAGAATTATTATATTTTATTATATAGTCGTGCCAGGACAGGCAGTAACTGTCACCCCAGTGAGAAGAGGGAAGAAAACAAGAAGAAAATAGCTCAAAGAAAGGAATTCCAAGACAAAAACAATTACATTTTGTTGTCTAAGGTGCTCCAAGTGTGAAGCACTAAAGTGTTAAATTATGTTAGCTGATAGTGTAATGTATTCTGAGTGTTAATCCACTTTCCTTTCATCGTTTAATAGAGCTGGCTGTCTGAGAATGACTTGACTGCAATGTGGTCCAGATGGCTTTTTGGATGCTTATTGTAAACAATGTGACCAGAATATGAGCTATCTGCTGTAACGCTTCACAATTACTTAAACCCAATGAAATTTAAAACCGTGTTTGAAAGTCGGCTTTTAATAGAGCAGGTGTTTGAGATAACATCAGTTCTTTGTAACCTTGACACTGACTTTTGCCCTTATTTATTTCCAGTTATTCTCCCTCCAGACTGTAAGGTCTCACTTTTCAGAGTAATTTAATGGAGCCAAGTGGCTGCATGATGACCTGTCATTTATTCATCAAGGTAAAAGGCAGAAGGGGGTGGTCTGATGGCATAATAGAGAGCCCCGCAGGGATAATTCATGATGTTGGCCGGTCTTTTGGGAGAAAATAGAGGTGAGGGGTGATTAGGATCCTGAATACCACAGAAAAAGTCAAATTCAGTTTCATGTTTGCATAGGACAAGTGTAGCTATTAGCTGGCTCTTGGGCTGAATTAGAAGGTAGTGGCTTCAAGCAGGACATTGAACTCATATTAGCTAAACTGACACATATTAAGATGTGGGGGTGTTGTCCTAAAGATTAGATTTTAAACCAAGGTTCAACCTATCTTTTCAAGTGGACGTTCATGATTATTGAAGAGCACAGGACTGAAAGAGAATAGAGTTTCTCTCAGTGTCCTGACCGACAATCAATTCCCCAAATAAAACTGGTTACTTATTTCATGGACTATCACTGTATGCAAATTGGCTGTCAAAATACACAATCACTAATGTAATATAATAATACCGGAATCTTTGTATTTGATATAATGCTTCACAATATATCCTGTAGGCTGCTTTGGCACATCCTCCTAAGGATTATTATTATATGTGGTCCTACCTTTTGTCAAAGTTCACAGAAATAGGAACCACAGCTTGGTGGGAGTAGGTTGACTGTACATGGAGGTTTTGTTTTCAGTGAGGACTCACTAAAATAATACCCAACATTGAAACAGATGGCATTTATTTATAATCTAACAAAATAGTGTCATGTTCGTAACAGTGCCATACTTTTTTAGTCTGTTTAGTTTTTGATAGTAATCGGGAAATGTTCACAGGGAGCTGTTTCCTGTGGATTGTTTTTTTTTGTGTGGTTTTACTTGAAACCCAAATTTCTATTTGAAGTACGAGGAATATGAATATTTGAACACTCAAATTGCTAATGTCAAAGAATAGCCTTGTCCATGTTATGGATCTGAACCTCCCTGTGAATTGGTTCTAATGCAGTCTCTCTCGCCGAAAAAAACTTATTGATTTTGGGGGTGAATGAACCAGCAATCTCCTGGGAACTCTCAGCTATCTATTAAATATCTTACTTACTCTATGGTGTGTTTTATAAAAGTGTGCATTAATCTTCAAAATGTTTCAAGTCAGGCCAAAATAATGTGGCATTCAGAATAGCTTCATATGTTCCACTGTAGTATTATGACTTCAAATGCAGCAATGGACTTGTGAGTTTTGTTCCCCCCAAAAAACATATTGGGAGTCTTATAAAGCGCTCTCAATATTTATATAACATGTGAGCTTAACTAAGCAGGTGCAGAACTAAATCCTTACTGTAGGTTTTACAAGGCACCCTGGGGAGATTTATTATAACAGAGTTCTCCTTTTATGGGAGGAATATGTGTTTATGAAAGTTTATTTTGCAAAGCCAGTGGCCAGCGAGTCTGAATTCAGTACTTCTTTTTGATCGCTGCCAAAGCCTTTGCGGCTTTGACATTTTCTACCACTTAAACAAGCTTGCTTTTCAGTCCAATGCTTGCAACTGGCAGACTTTTAAGAGAAACAATACAGTGTTTGATGATTTTATCTCCATTTATCTCCAACATTTCTGGCAGTTAAACATGTATCTGCCAAAAATGTTGGACGGACTTCATGATGGCAATGATGGACCTGTTTGCTCCATGTTTCCTGCCCTACCTGCTGCACTATTGGCAGTCAGGCAGTCAGCTTTTCTACCCTCACTCTCTGGAACTCCAACCAAGAGCCCCTCCACCTTGACCCCTCCTTTGCCTAGCACCTTTGCTTTCTTCAAAGCCCATTTCAAAACCTTGCTGTCTGACAGTACTTTTGGTCATCCTCTAACCTCCAGCCAGTTGCCCTCCACTCCTCTTGACTCCAACCCTTAGCTCAGGTACAGACCCTTCATTGTCCCTTGGGACATCCTCCCAGTGCGAAAGGCGCTATATAAATGCAATTTGTTGTTGCAATGTATGCTGCAACTGTAGTCCAGTGATATACCAGAATACTAGTGGCACAACACAAGTGATGATGTTACTGATGAGGTCTGATGTTATTACCTGATCTTCCATGTGTAACATTTACTCACGTATTGTGACAATTCCTTGCGTGCTGCCAGCAAAACCACTGCAGCAAAAGTAACCAATAACCCAATTCCAGAAAGCAACATCTCCCCAGCTGTTCAGGGCTTCAAATCACTTGTTCCAGTTGAATATTTTTGTTCTATATATTTAAAAAATTCTTCATCTTGAATCACTGCTGACTGGATTTAGCGCTCACTCTTCCAGGCACCCAGAATCAGCCTTCTCCTTGATAAGAAATCATCTTTAGTTAATAACCAAATACTGTACCACTCACTGTGCTCAAAGGCAGCAGCACACAGCAAGTTTTTTTTATTCAAGGAGGCTGCAAATGAACTAAAATCCGGTCTGGTTTCAGATGATCATAAACTGGATGATCTTTGTTTGTCATATTTAATGATGCTGTATAAATTCCTGAGATGGAGTGTTGCCACACAGCGTCCTCAGAGATGGGACAGTGAGAGTCACAATCAGTCCTCTGTCACTTGTGGCCAGAAGGAAATTCTGAGTCAAATGGGATGAATGGAAATAACTTTTTTGTTCTCCCCAAGGTAAAGCGTCCTCTGTTTCAACTGAGAATCTTTAATGTGGAATCACTTGATCTTGATTTGACTAAAACGACCTCCCATTGAGATTAAGGAGATGTTTAACAATATTGATAAGAGAAGAAGGTTCCAGGCAATTGACCACCAATGCAGGTATATATGCTAACAGAAGATCAGGGTTTTACCAATGGAGTAAATGTAGTTTTGCAGGTATAACAACTCCAAATGTATTGTATCTGAACACGATGCTGTAATTCGAACAACCCCAAAGCCTCTTTGCATAAATTACATTATCCCGTTTTATTTGCCTGCCCAAAATGATCATTTATCTGCTGTATCTTATGGATTCAGTGCTTTGAAGGGAGAGTTGTTGTTAGAGTTTGTGCTTTATGAAAGGTGCTTTACAAACGTAATTTTGTTGTTGTTTTGTTGTTAATACACAAGAATGCATAAGAATTTGTCGGGCGAAGGAAGACCAGAGGGTCCATCTAGTTCCCCTTTCACCATCCTGGCAGTCGCTTGACATGTCATGTCCCCAACTATATACTATATTATTTTCTAGCAGAAATCTATCTAATTGGTTCCTGAAACAAATTACATTTTCTGCTTCTACTGTCTACCTCGGGAGCCAATTCCATAAGTTTACTGCTCTCTCACTGAAGCAGTCTTTCAGTTGATTTGTTTTGAATTTAGCCCCCATCAGTCATAGATGTATCCTCTGGTTCTACTCTGGTTCAGTACAAGATACAGTATCATGTTTACTTTAGCCATCTCAAGATGGTACGTTTTTTCTCCCCAACAAAATTAATTTTCAGGACTCCAGAATGCCACTACATTTTGCATCTGGGCATTCTTCAAGCTAAAATCACTGCCACTAGCAGTGCAGGAAATCCCACCTCTGATTTCCAAGGAAGTAACTGTTGTCCTGTATGAAGACAATTGATTCCTAACAATGCAAATTATTGAAAGGAAGTTAATGCCCTTATTTCTCTTGTGAGCTGTTCCCTCCCAGTGATTTTGTAGCTGATTTGAGCTCCCGTTGGGCAAGTGAATGTGGCTTGCTTTACTCATTTTTGATCTCCATTTTTAAAAAAACACACAGACACTGTACTGTGAAACACTCTGAGACACCCTTCTCACACGAGGGTGCTATATCAAACATAATAATGATCCTTACAGAATATACCTCAAAGTGAATTGACATTATATTTTGTGGGCCAAACACGCCAGCCAATTGAGCACAGCAAATGTAAGGATCATTATTATTATTCATACAAAAACTATTCTATGTATTTCTTTACTAGTTGGAATGAGTTACCCGAGAGTGTGGTTGGGACCAAGGGTAGGTGAATACTGCAATGGGAAAACAACAGGATTTTGTAAGAAAGAGTTTCAAAGGCCGAAGAAGCTTTTCATCCAAAATCTCTTTTGTGCAGAAGAGATTGAGTTTGTGTTGTGTTCAGTCTATTATGAGGACTTTTATAGTGAATTAGACAGCCTTTTTGTATTCACATGTCATCTTTCATTGTTTCGAACAGACAAGGAAATATCCACCTATATAATACAGAACACTCCCATCAATGCTTCATATTGCAGCCTAATATTTGTATTACTGTATATGTAAACTACATATTGGGATCTAAAATAGAACTGATTTGTGAATGAAATTTGCTAAAAGATTTTGCAACGAGAACTTCCAGCTAGTATTTTACTTTCTGACGTTTTGTCAGTACTTGTCAGACTTTCTTCCCTGGGAATGAGAATAAATAATAATAATAATCACTGCCTGGGAGTGAAATGTCAGGCAGCAAAGTCACAGACAGTGTTTTGCTTTTGGTCTAGCCTGGAGCAAAGGTTAACTGTTACACAGACCCAAGGTTCAGTGGAGTAGATTCCCTGCTGCATTTATCACAAAGTACATTTGTATTTCTGTGGTGCAGTTTGTTATTTTGAATAATATTCAGCAGAATGAATTAAGTACTTGAACACTCCCTCACTAGGTACTAATTACACAGAACACTGCATAAAATAGCAGGCTTCTCTTAACCAAAATGAAGGTTCTTGGTAGCAAGATGTGCCAACATTTCCCTATTCCCAGTAAACCACTTAATTATACTGTCTCAGGCTTTTAAGTCTTCTGACAAGTTGAATAAACAAATAGGCTATTTAAGCTCAATCTATAGAGATTTCATTTGGATTTGTGGTCCTGTAACTTTAAAGCGGGTTCAATTTGCTGTTCACAAGACATCATACCTGTGCTGAACTGAAGTAAAATCCTGTGGTTTGGGATTGTTTAGGTACGACAACCTTTCTCATATTTGGTTTATGAAATACCTCCTACTTGTTCTCATCATATATAAATGAGGTGTTTATTTTTTATGTAATTGCATGCTGTCCCGGAGAATTCTTTCCATCATTCAGCAGTGGACAGTCAGTTAAATGTGCTGAATAAAACATTTATGTTGAGTGGTTTTGATAATGATTGATAGTTCTGCCTCAGTTGGATGGAACAAATGATGCTTTATGTGAGGCTGGACCACCAACGGGAATGGATTAGATATTTTCAGATGTGTTTCCACCAGTTTGACATGATTAATGAACCTGGCTTTGAAAGACGTTTGAGAAAGCAATGGCTTGACCAGTTGCTACAGAGAAAAAATTGTATTCACTAATAAATAAAACACAAATTGGTCTGACTTTAAAAGTTGTAGCAGCCACTCTCTCCCACTCGTGTAGCTCTTTAAGTGCTCCGGGGTGCTATCCTGTGTGAAGGGCATTATATAAATGTACATTGCTGTACCTCGAGGACCAAAGGTGCAGGTTGATAGTTCATTGGGCGAACCCTGAATCTCAAGGTGTGGGCATCATTGGCAGAGACAGCATTTATTGTCTGTCCTAAGTCGCCTTGTGAAGGTGGTTGCGTTGGCCTTTTTTAAAATGCTGCAGTCGTTATGGCGATCGCCTACCTACAATGGCATTGCCTGAGGAGTTTCAGGATATCCTGTCCCTTCATATGAACTTGTCTTTAATTTGGTTTTACAGCAAACGTAACAACTTTCGCGTAGTCTGCAAATCCAGTGCATACCGGAAATAGGAGGGGGTCACAACTTGGACTAATGAGATATCCCATGGAATCCTGTAGCCCAGTGGTTAGAGCACTCACCTTACAAGCGAGAGACCTGGGTTTGATTTCCGGCAGGGTGAAACCTTGGGCAAGTTTCCTTACTCCACTTGCCTGATAATAATCCCTCAAGAAAAAACAACAATATTAAATTGGTCATTTCAATCCTTGACTGTTTGTGGGACCCTGCTGTGCACAATTGGCTGCCATGTTTCGCCCACAAATATACAGTTAATTCACTTTACAGTATATTCTGTGAAGTGCTTTGAGACATCTAGAAGACATGAAAAGCGCTATATCAAATGCAAGGATGATTATTATTATTTTTCAATGCATTCCCTCATTTTGTCAGCTCCTTTTACAAAGACTATCCTTTATTCTACATTGGGGCATCGTTTGTTTTTTTCCATTTTGGGGTGGGGTAACTATTTTTTTGTCAACTCTTTATCCCATCATAAACTTTTCACAATTTTCAACACTGCAGCAAAATGTTGGTAGCATCCTCCAGTCTACAGAAAGAATCCCCTCAGAGTAGCCATTTGCTTTAATGTGTTTCTTTTTCCTATCAACTGGTCTTTTTCAATTCCCTTTGGGGCAACTTAAGATTTAACTCCCCAGGATGTGACAAAATGACACGTTACCTGTCACCTGAGGATATGGTCTGATAGTAAAAATTATTTACCAAGGAACGAAGCCTGAATTGGGAAAGAAATACATGTTTTGTGCTATGACCTTATCAGTTATGAATCGTTGGTGGACCAGTTGTGGATATTTTATTTATATTATCCCTGAACAAAAGGTACATTTCTGAAACAAGTAAGCTCAAAGTGCAGCTGCAATGTTGACTGAAATTCCCCTCTTCATACTTGTGGCATTTGCTGACTCCAGCACAGTTATTACAGTAATTCTCCTTCCCCCATCTCACCAAAACTCTGCATCTTCCGAATGTCTAGAGATCATATTCGTCTTGATTCAACAGACAGCTGTCTGTGGAGTGTCTGTTATAGGAACTATCCAAATACCCAGCTATACAGACAGCTGACTGCAGAGATGTGTTGAATGTGACCTCTGGAAATTCAGATGAGGCAGTTACCACCGCAGAGCCAGTGGGGATGGGTTTGCTGTAATAGCTGTGTACCATAATTGTAGAGTAAAAGTTGGCCCAAAGTAGTGCTTCTATCATTTACTTTGAAGATCAGAGTTGTGTTTTTTTCTCTCTAGCGTGTGGATTTCTTGGCAAGCAATCTGTGAAGGCTGTGGGTTGTTCAATAGCTGATGGTGTCACCAGCCACTTGCACTAATAATCATGAATAATCAGGTTCTTTAATTTTTTTTTAAAAAGTCAGTAATCGGAGATTAAAACCATATGTATTTAGAAGCTTGCAATACACAGTGGTTTTCTTTCTTGTGGTTAGAGGATAGCTATACAAATATTTACAGGATTGCCAATAGGAAGTCGTTTCTGCCTATCTCTATTTCTCCAGCTTGTTAGGGAGGATTTATGGATCTCTTGAAATTAGGTTCAGCAACCGAAATTGGCTGGGTTCATAAAGAACTCAGAAAACACATTCTCCATCAGTAAACATGTTTTGTTTCCTGTGCATTGACTAGCCAGTGCATCACATGTACCTAAACATTCACATTATTGCTGATTTCCAGTTGCGACATCAATCCCTGGTGAATTATTTATGGGGACAGATAATGTCCGTTATAGTTTATGAGGGAGATGTATGTTTCCTATACCTCTGTGCTGATACCTAGATGGAAAGGAGAGAACCCCACTGTATACTGTACCTATCTCACAATAAACTCCTGTAAATCAAACGGTCCTCCCTCTTGAATTTTTTTTCGGCTTTCCTGAAAGCCCTGCCATGTCTCCTGAGATTCCTCAACGAGCTCTAGGAGAGGAGTGAGCACCACCAACACAAGATCATTGCTAGTAAATATCCCCTCTTTGCCCTGTGTTACCACAGTGAACTTCACAAGGAGGATTCGGTCTCCCGTTTCCAGTTGCTTATCCTCTCTTCCTTCTGAAATCTGGCCAGATTTTTTTTGTTGAACTGCTATTTGCACAAACAGTGTCAGGCGGGAGCGTGTTCCAGATGTTCATCACCGTCTGGGTGTGGTGTTTCCTCAAATACATTCCCAAGTGCTTTTACTCCAGTTTGAAAGGAACGATTTCTCATTCTGGAGCATGTGTCAAGACTTTGCTGCGTACAAAATTTGGTGATTTGATTGTAGGATTGTTGAGAACTCAAGAAGATTGTCCTTCAGAATCCTCTGCTCCATTGTCAAAATAGACCTCAAGTAAATCAAGTAAAGGATGCGCTTTAATCAATGGAATTAGCCTAGTGGCTGGATGAATGAGTTCTCTATCATGCCCTGTCCTCTCAAAATAAAATTACCCGGTGTCGTTTTTAAATTTTATTTTGTGCAGTTTTATTTTGACTTTTCACTTGAGACGTGCTCGTGATGTGAGCGATTAATTGCAAAGACTATTATTATATTATTATTATTAATGGCTTCTTTAAGTGAACATTCTGATATGAAGCTAAGCCGCTTTACTCAATCGTTCTGTTTATAGAGTAAACTGATGCCTAATCAAATGTTTCTGTTAATCAGTTGCTACAGGTTTTAATTTTGGGTTATATCAAACTTCTCCCTGTTTGTTTATTTAACCTAGCATTGATGCATTTTAGTTTTAAAATCTTGTTTTAGAGTCACTGAAAAGTGCCTACTTTAATGTGCATCGCACACCTCCTTGTGGCAGTATGCATGTATTGTACATGGAATGTATGGCAAGAATAATTTATCTTGCAAATAAAACTACTGTAATCCAATGCTGATTTGTAGTATTTCGTAAAAAGTTTCTTAAGTGTGTGTCTGCTGTCTTATTCTGGGAGGCTAATCCATACAGACAATTTTATATTGTTTCCTTTCACGTCGGGAGGACGTCTCCAAAAGTGCTGCAGTATAGGTTATACGCCCAACTCTTTTCTCCAATTCTCGTCTTACAAGAAGTGGTAATACAATCGAATGAATGGAGGTGAAATCTCTAGCAAGGCACTACCTGTTGATGTTTTTCAGAGCTGAAATGTTTTTCCTTTGGACTCTATCATGCAAAGCCTAATCGTTAGACAGGAATTGTGAGTCACTGGCAGGTGAATCAATGAGTGTAAGGAGTCATGGTTGTTTCTGGGAATGAGCGACTCAGCAAACAGGAAGGATGGAGCAGGAAGTTGCCAAGTTATAGCAGCTACAACAGAAGTGAGTGGAACAGCTGAAACGGACTGTGGCTCGTTAGTGGATCCTCTCATAATAATTCTGTATACAACAAAGACCACATTGGTCTAATGCTGTTGTCATTTGTCTTGGGGAACAAAATGCAATTAATTGTAAAATATTAACTCGAAATGTCAAGCACACCAGTTTTGCTTGAAGACATTATCGTTCTCTGTTATCTTCCTTTCATGTGGGTTAGGAAACAGATGTAGGCTTGTGTTTTTGTCTGGCTTGACATTTTGCAGACAGATACGGAGTGATATTAACTGAATAAACTGCACATCATTGAATGATGCTGCAGGCTATGGTAATTATTCTTCTCGGGAAACTTAAATATCTATATGTTAGCGAGATAGAATATGAGGGGCATTTTGCCAGCATCTCTGAATGCTAACAAATTATGCATTTAACCCGTTTGAGCGGAGCATGTGTAACAATGGATATCACTTTACCTGCCAATGTGCACTTGCAGTGTGTGGTGAAAATGTTGTAAAACATTTGTCGTTTGCCCCTAACTGTTGTAGAGTGAAGTTATCAGAGGCGCATTTGCTCATCTGGAACTTTACATGGTGATACAGTTCGGAAGCACCTGCAGTAATGGAGGAGGAGAGGATCCACAGGGCCTGAATAGTGTCTGATGTGATTGTGTTCCAAAGCCCAGAGTACAGAAATTCCCCAAAGACCTTTGATTACAGTACAGCTATTTGTATTAGCATCTCCTTAAAACATTGAGACTGCTAACTGTTAAACAAACTAAACTAATTTAGCTGTGAAATGTTCCAAGTATATCACAGTGACACATCGCTTGGTTAACAATCTTGAAGATGCTGGCATTCATAGCTATATTTGGGTATTTATATAGCTGCTTAATTTTCCCCTCTTCATTCTCGAAGAGCAAATTAGAGCCACTGGAAGAATGTGAAATAAAAACCATTCTAAGGCCAGCAGTGTTCGATTTCAACAATCTCTTTTAGTTTCTACCCAGTTCTTTGTTGTTAAGCCTTTTAATCGTTCGTGGATCGGTGTTAAAGCTGAACACACACTGATCCACGCCGAAGTGAGAAATCATTCTCCTCTGTGATCACTGTGGCACTAATTGCAGTTGCCCAAACCATGTACAGTATAACTGTCGAGCTAATTTGTTGAGGATGAGTTTAAAAGAGTCTGTAATTATATCATGTGTTGAAAGAGCAATGACATTTTTAAAGAAATGGGTCATTCATTACCATTACTATGAAGGAAGAAGTTAACGAGACAATTAAATATGTGGGATGTGGCCATTGCAGTATTAAAATTCCTACCTGTTGGTTAACTTTGGCTCCACATTTTACCTTTGACTGTATGTGTTTTCAGCGGCAGTAGCTTTAACACAAATGTTTTTCATACGAACCATCACATTTGCCTCTGATACCATCCTTAAAGGAGGATGAATGAATGAAATATTTGTCATGTGTGTGGTCAGGATGGAACTGACCTTTGTGTTCACTCAAAGTGACTCATACTTAAATAGGAAAACTGTAAATTGTGTGCAGAACTGTTTCCTTTTTAACGCTGGCTGGTGGAAGGGAATTTGATCCAAAATAGTTCTTGCGTTTAAGCCAACATTTGCACTGAAGAATTTTTACTGTTTTTCCTTTTGCAGATTTATACTGATTGGGCCAATCACTATTTGGCGAGGTCTGGTCACAAACGGCTGATCAAGGACTTGCAACAGGACATTGCTGACGGAGTTCTGCTGGCGGAAATCATCCAGATCATTGGTAAGATCGGTGCCCAGAGAAACAGTGGAATCAACCATAGAGCATGTGAAGTATTTTAATCGAATATATCTGCACTAGATTGAACACTGGTTAACATTTCCTGACATAGTCATTAAGTCTCCATGGATTATGCAGCCTTTAGTATTAATATTGGATAACACCAGGCAGTTTGAGTGTAAAAGGAAGTGAGCATTTAGTTAGATTAAGCTTGAAGAGGACTTGAAATACATAGCATATTCAAAATTTTTGCCAGTAGTCTGAGCACGCCCCATAAAACCATGTGTCTCCCATGTGTGCTTTTCGCCAGTCGAAGTGTTTCATATTTTTCCTGAGCAGCCTTGAAACTTTATCCCAGCCTCACAAAGACAATTGCTGCGCGTTTCATGTCAGCAGTGATTTGGTAGTGGCTGATGAATCTGCAAGCAAGAGTACTCCTCTCCCTCTTAACTTATTCCCGCATGCTGTGCGCACGTGTGGAAGCGGTTAGAACTGAAGTACTTGAAGTGAAACCGTAAAGCTCCACTTTACACATGACCGAGGAGGTCCAGAATGACTGCCGCAGTCGCTTTGTTTATTTGTGACGTACATTTTTTGCAGCAAATGAAAAGGTTGAAGATATCAACGACTGCCCCCGGAGCCAATCCCAGATGGTAAGATGACAGTAACAGAAATGTTACTTTTGTTGAAATATTTCATTTAAGAATACAAAAAGTTTGTTTTAATATAGAGAGTCGCTGCATGAAAAATGGAAAACCTAGCACAGTAATATCAGCAACCGTTTCAAACACACAGCATGTCATTTATACATCTGCTGGTGTTTTATATTATTGGGAGGTACGATTTCTCAGTTGGTTATTGATTTGAACTTCTAACCAATTGGTCAAGCCTGAGCGTGTTAAAGCTGTCTTTGTGACTCGGGACAAATGACTGAACAGCAGGGCACAATGTTTATGGACTGGAGTTGGAATATAAATAGCCTTTCAGTATGTCTAACAGTTAAGTCCAGTTAGACTCTTTGGCTACTTAGAGCTTTCATAAATAGCACAGAAGTCATGCTGCTCCTCACAGATGTTGGGACCATAGCTGGCAAGCAGCTTCAAGAATTTTCTTCCTTTTTTTTTCAATTTTATGAAACAAATCGACTGTCAGACAAAAGTTATTTCTTGGTTATTTCTTTCTGTTGGTTAACAAACCAGACTCGAGCAAAGACGGCCTTCTTTCACAGGAATGTTGAATTGTGCCTCCTTCGCTTTTGTGTTAGTCACTGGATACTCTCAGTATGTTGTCATTTTTGTACTGATGATCTACATTTGTGCACAAGCCCTAGCTTACAGTTTGCATAGAGGCCGAGAGACAGGGCGCACAGCTATAACACTCCCAGGCACTCAGTTACCAGGTAATGACAGATTAATCCATCTTTACTTTCTGGTGCTGTTAGTCGTACAATATTTGTGGAAAAAATCGACAGTGTCTTGCTCTGAAGTTTCTGCGAACCATCTGTGCTTTTTAGTTTGACGTTTATTGCATATAAAGACTAGGTAAGGAGCCTGAGCTTGCTGCAAGCTTACACTGGGTCAGGATGTTGAATGCTGTTGGTTGGACCTTTCCTTTCTCAATAAAATCAGGAAGAGGAGGGACAATTAGTGTGGTTCACATTAATCTTGCAGCGAGAAAGTGTGTGTGCATTTAAAGCTTTCAATTTCAATTTTCTTCCCTTTTTGGGCAGGAATATTCAGATTTTTAAAATGAAAATATGGCCAAACTACCCAATCCCACCCCTCACATCAGAATGCTGTTTTTTCGTTTCTAATAAAAGCAGAGGTTAATCTTTTTTTCTGTGTGGAATAGTTTTCTTTTGCTACTTTTCTCTTTAATCAATTCCATCTGGCAGTTGGAGTGACTTGCACTTTCCTTTGGAGCTATCCCCTGGGTTAGAAAGAGCTTATTTTGCGCAGTTGTAGTTTTTCAATCAGTTCAGGATAAGAAACCATTTACATTTGTACTGGACGGAATTGTTAAATCATTCGGCTCTGAGAGCTGACTGGGACCTAACAGGTCTTTTTTTCTTCTTCTATATTATCTTACAATGTACCAGAAAGGAACAAGAAACAGACCTTTTCTTGTATCGAAGAATCAATGTGATATTTAATTATTTATCTACCCAGAGCAGGAAGCAGCGAGGATATCGATTTGATGTTTGTCCTTGAACAATGGCACTTGCTTACTTTAGTGAGTTCTTTGGAAAGGTGAAACTTCATTTGCATTTAAAGACAACTTGAAATATCGGTTTAACCTTAAGCTGCCTTTGTAACCAACAGTGAGCGATGGCAAATGGGCTCCCTGTTTGGATGTTATTGATTCACTCTGTTTCTGTGAAGGGCAAATTTAGCAATCTATACCATGCCAGCAGCTCCTTAGAATGGAACCTTGCAATAGGAAAAGAAATATTGCTAAGCGGATGCACTAAATGCTTTAATTCTCAGCAGTTTTGCTTTTTATAATCAGACTGTCTTTGAGATGCTTTGTAGACCAGCATTTTTCTGGATTGGAACATAAGCCCTCAAAGGTGCATTAAAGCACAAACAGCATCACCCGAACTGAGACCATTAATATCAGTTTGTCAGAAACCTAGACGGGTAACAGTACTTTCTACTCTGTGTTTAATGTCCTCCGGGCTGAATGTTTGGAAAAGACTCGAGCTTCATGAGCTTTGTTGACACCTCCCAAAGTTTCCAGGCCATTGGTGTGAAATGTGTTTAGAAAGAGGCTGATATGAAGCCAAGTCAAAATATAGGTTTTTACTGAGAGTAATGAATTACTGAAGTTGTTCTCTCTGTTTATGTAAATTCAGAATTTCCTTAATGTTCCAATTACTAGTCATTCAGAACATTGTTTACATTTATCCACTGCCGTCAGTAAGCAGACTTTGCACGAAGGACAGCTCTCCTCTTAAGAGTGTAGTGTGCCAGTATGCACCATTGGAAATGATTTCTTAAATAATTTTCTTGGCAGCAGATTGTTAATGCACTCCCCCAGAATCGCTCGAAAAGCCTCCGGAAAATGTTTGATCTTTGTTTGATCATAGCGTGAAATGCTGCAATTTTGAATGTTTTTCTTGCTCTGTTTGCCCACAGAGCAAATCCGACATTTGGATTTATGGAAACTGGTTATATGCAGTTTCACCAAAATGTAATTATTGTGCTTCAGTGTAGCATTGCAGAATAATTTCTGTTGAACTGAGTAAATCCAGTTAAACACTTAAGAAGTAGCACAATAGTAAAGAGTCTGATATTCAGAATACACAGATTCTAGCTTACAAAATACAGTCACTACCGTTAAGAGTGAATCCTGTGACGAGCTTCGAGGCATATTGATGACATAAGAAGGCACAATATAAAATGTATGGATTATTAATTGTATTATTACAAGAAAATGCATTTCAATCTAATGAACACATTATAAACTAGGATAACTTTTTATAAAAACTAAATAAATTGATCTTGGAAGTTGCAAGGTGTGTGTGAAAATGTAACATTGCCTTAGTTTTTGTGTTTGTTTGACCAGGACTGAGACACTGTTGTTTTACAGAAAGTTGTATTTTTGATTCAACTGTAGTTTTTCTATGTAAAATTTATTTGAGACATTTGAATTATTGTCCGGTCAGTACTACAAGCCCGCACACCATCAATGACAATTATGATGGCTGTTAAAATAATACAATCGAAAATAATATACTACATATTGGGCTTTGAGGCAAATGTCTTTGAGGCGAATCAAGGAATGCAAGGAAACTATGGTGTATTTCAGTTCACAGAAGATAACATTCAATAATTGTTGCATTTAAAACATGTTCAGGCTGAAATCTGGCTAGCTGGATACATTTAAAAGAGTTGTCAGATCTTCGTGGGAAAAATGTCGCTTGCTGCTGTCCTGATGTTGCCTTGATACAGTTACTGAATGCTCTCTCTATCATATGCAAATGTGTAGGCAACAATCCACCTCAGTTTATATATGTATAGTTTATAATCCTGTGTAGCTGCTTTCATTTCCCTCTTGTTTGTAGCACACAAATCCAGTTATATTTTAAGTAGGTGGGTTGTTGAGATGTTGGCATGTGGTTCTAGATTAAGCATTTATGAATTGTTTAACAGCCTCCAAAAATTGGGACAATGAAAGCTTTATAGCAATCTTCAAATGAGGTTTAATCATTCCTTGTGAGAGTTTGCTGAATTGGGTAGTATGCGATGAATGTGAACTATTCGCTTCTTTTACTGCATATATGAAGTTTTCAAAATATTCTGTTTTAAATGTAGCTCTTTCCCCCCTCCCCCCTTTCTTTTATTCCAGATTGAGAATGTTGATGTTTGCCTCAGTTTTCTGGCTGCCAGGGGAGTAAATGTCCACGGTCTTTCAGCTGAGGGTAAGAACATGCATTATTTTCACTGCCGTGGGACACCTTCCGATCCGTTCTTTGAATTTTAAAGCAATTTATATTCGCACTTGCTGCTTATGTCTGTGTTTAAGAAATAACTAGCAATGTTATTGCTCACACCTGCATGATTGGGGGTGCCTTGATCTGTTCCCCTAATATTTAAGAATTCCTAAATTATTTATCGTGTGTTGGAACACATGGAACACAACCTGAGCTGCTTGGGAAGCAATGGAAACAGTTGTTTTTTGCTAATGTGTCCATTGGCGCAGATTGCAATGACTTGAACTGCCTTGTCCAGAGACTTTTACTGATGTTTATTTCATCTGTGCCCGTGATTGGTCATTTTGTTACTCACAGAATCAATATTTGACACTATGAAATGCAGAGTGATCATTTCCATGTGTGAAATGTCACTTACCTCTCAGTAGCATTGAGCAGGACTCATTTAAAGAGATGGTTACAGTTCAGGATGTTCTTAACCCTTTAAACCCCAGTTGTGAAAGCTTGAATTCTGTCAAACTCTGAGGACATGTCATTGAATCTGGTCATTCTGCTGTATATTTGCCAATGAATTACTGTTATTTTGCCAGTGAATGATTATGTTTTAACCAGTGAATTACTATGATTTTTGACAGTGGATGACTGTGGTTTAACCAGTGAATGACTGTGATTTAACCAGTGAATGACTGTGATTTTGCCCATAATCAGCTTTAATTTTTCTGGGGAATCAAATATGCAACATAAACAAAGCGTGAAGCTGTGTATATTGCTCTGGAGCCTTGGAAACCACCTGGATGGTACTCAAACTTTAAACACTTGTTGGGGAGCTTTGAACAGTTGTATCAAAAACACCAATGCATGGCTGGCTCTTGAAAATAGTTAGCAAAGCAAACATCCAATACTGGAGTCCAAGCTCTGTGTGCAGCAAATGCCAGTCCTATAGCTCAATGGTTAGAGCACTTGCTTCACAAGTGGGAGACTTGGGTTTAATTCCAGGCAGGGCAAAACCTTGCGCAACTTTCCTAACTCCATACATCTTATAATAATCCCTAAAAAAAACAATAACAATTTGGTCACTCAATCCATGACTGTTTGTGGGACACTGCTGTGTGCAATTAGCTGTCCTGTTTCACCTGCAAATATACAGTCAATTCATTTTTTACGGTACATTCTGCAAAGTGCTTTGAGACATTTAGAATATGTGAAAAGCACTATATCAAATGCAAGGATTATTATTATTATCTTTGGGACTATCACAGATTAGATACTACCTTTGGGAAATAAAGGGGGAAAGAACTGGTGAATTTGAGAGGATTAAAAACAAATAGTGTTTAGGTATTAGATTCAGAGTCACTAAATCAGTGACTTCTGACAAGTTTGCTCTTTAATATCGCCAATTGGAGCTTTGCTGGTGGTAAAAGTGATTTTTGATTTCTTTAATTCCTCCATCACTCAGAGGATACAGGTCCTCACCTTCAAAGCTCTCGCCCTTGCTCCTCCCTACCTACCTAACTTCTTAACTCCCTACCAACCTGCTCGCTCCCTCTGCTTATCGGGCTCCACCCTACTTCAAGTCCCCTGCCTTGCAAGCCTCAGAGAGAATCTTGACAATGGAAGTTGTTATTGTCAATCAGTATGCAGTACGTGTCAACCATAAGTAGTAGTTACCAAGGTTAGTTGAAATCTATATATTGTACGCTAAAGAACAATTGCTATCTAATTCTTTTAGATCCGCTGAGAGCTTGAAATGGACGGATTCCCTGGATGTAATAAATAGCGTCTGAGGCCTGGAGCTTTAGTTGTTGATAAGAATCCATTAGAGTAATCCATTGGATGAAATGCCTTCACGAGAATAACATGAACATGTCCCATAATCAGCTCCAAATTGTGTTTGTTCCACGTTCTAACTCTGAAATTGAAGCATGTGCATGTGTACCCTTTCTTACTCCACTCGCTTCTCCTAGCAGTAATTAAGAACCTGGTTGTTAGTCGATTGGTGGTTCACTTTTCGGTGGTAATAATCACTTTGTTTTTAAAAAGTTATAATTTTGTTGCTAATTCTACATCTGTTTGTGGTACACTGCTGTGCCCAATTGGCTGCCACGTTTCACCCACAAAATATACAGTCAATTCACTTTACAGCATATTCTGTGAAGCGATTTGGGACGTCTCAAAGACGTGATAAGGCTCTACATCTAATGGATTATATTATTATGTTATTATGTGTGTGGACAGGGTCAGGGTATGCATATCCTAGTTCCTCTTGTTCTGTAGATAGCTATGAGCCTTTTCCAGACAGCAGCAGGCAGTGAGACTAAAGTGTATATCTAGAGTTAGGGATCTACAATGAATGTGGTAAAGTTACTATAATCTGCAAACTACTTAGCAAGGAGACTATCTTCTTAAGGTTGACAGGTTAAATATTTATCTTAATCATTAAGAGAGTTAGTTAACCCCTGTGTTCTTCTTAAAGGTTTTCATTCCCAGATTTTTTCAAAGAAGAGTTTGTGATGAGAGACTCTGTTCCAAATTGTTGTTAGTTAAAATGATCTATGGGTTAAATTGAGGAAGTTGATGTTAGTCTAGTGCAGATCTATACAGTTTATTGCTGCTTGATTTCCCAGCTCAACAGTTTCTTGTACAAGACCCTGGGAAATGAGAATAAACAAGATCACATAGAGAAAAAAGTAACAATTCTGATATTCCACCTGGGTGTGGATTTACTTTTCTTTCGGAACATTCAAGCATCCAGAATTGGAAAAATTCTTAAATACAGTCTTGATTTTGTAGCTGTATTTTTTTTCCTCTGCAAGAACTAAGAGGTGCAGAAAAGCACCTTTTAACTTAAAGACCAAATTCCCAATTTGCCAAATTCTGCATGTTATGAAGTGCAAAAAAAACCCTGATGGGATTTCTCCCGCTTAGTTTTTTTTGGCTGCTTTCAGGGAGCAGATTTTAAAAAAGCCACCTTTTGCATAAGTATTATGTTTCTTTAAAATATATTGTTATTTCGGAATCTCTGACCTTTACTTGCATTATCAGCTTTCAGAAACAGCAATTAGCCGGTCTGCGAATATCGAAAATTAGGCGACTTATTTCCAGTAACAAATATACACTGACACTAAGTGAGGGTCACAGCCACCACATCAAATTTACTTTGCACATTAGATTCGAGAGAAGATGGCAGCACCATTCTATTGGTCTTGTCATCATTTAAACTGAAACTCAACGTTGCAACGTGGTAGCACTGCACACGTTGCTCTCGTTGATCGGTGCCTCCCTTTTCCCGAGCAATTGATTCCAGTACTCTATTGTTCATTTTAGCCAGAAATAAATTTACCACTGATATTACCATGTCTTTATGTAATAATAATTCTTGCATTTTATATAAGAGCCTTATATCACAATGTTGAGAATTCTGGAAATCCATTACCCCGGCAATCAACTAACAACCGGGTTCCTAGTTACTGCTGGCTAAACAGAGGCGTGAAGAATAAGGAAACCTGCCTTGAGGTTTTGTCTTCTTTGTGGTATTGAGCTAAATTGGTGCTTGTGGCCTACTGGGAGTAGATTGTTGGAAATAATCTGACAATTTATTTTACTGGAGCAAGAACAAACGTGCGCAAAATATAGGGTTTGTCCATTCAACAAGATGGAGATGGAAAATGATCTGTGTGCTGGGTGTTATTCATGATCATTGACTGATGGCTCCAAATCAACTTGAAGCTGCCTTCACCAAACCAATCATATGCTCGTCTGCACTTCGGATGCATTTGACTGTAATTAAAAAGATGTTATTCTAACCTTGTGTAAGTCACCAGTGAGTCACTGTTAGAACAATCTGTGCAGGTTTGGGGCACAAAAGGCTGTTGGAGAGAATTCAGAAAAGAGTGAAATGGTGATTCCAAAATGTGTGGCTTTAAGAGAAACTCAGAGAATTGAAATTGTTTCCTATCTATATTTATGTGTGTTTTATATTATAGCAACTTTGCAGCTGGGTGATCACTGGTTTATATCGTACTATATAATATAATAATAATAATCTTTGCATTGTGCTTTCATAGTGCTTTTCACGTTTTCTAGACGTCTCACAATGCTTCACAGAGTATATTGTAAAGTGAATTGACTGTGTATTTGTGGGCAAAAAGCGGCAGACAATTGCGCACAAGTGTCCCACAAAGAGTCGTGGGTTAAAATGACCAATTTATTATACTTTTTGGGGGATGGATTATTATTAGGAGTAAGGAAATTATTAGGATTATTATTATGGAGTAAGGAAACTTGCCCAAGGTTTCAAACGCCCCGACCTGCCTGGATTCGAAACACAAGTCTCACGTAAGGCACATGCTCTAACCTCTGAGCTACAGGTTTGCTGTTGCTGCATGAGATTTCCTCAGGGGCTGATCATTCGGTCTGGAAATATTCCCATTGTCAAAGAAACAAGTGAGGCAATACATATTTTAAACCATATCATATACATTAGTAAATAGTAATAATAATAATCCTTGTGTTTGACACGGTGCCTTATCACATTGTTGAGACATCTCAAAGCACTTCACAGAATAAATTGTGAAGGCATGGTCTGTGTATTTGATGGCAAAATTTATAATAAAATAAAAATTTGAATAAAACCAAACAAATCCCATGATTCTATACATTAAATTGTTTAATGCTGTCTCTCATCGTACTGTAAAGTTACATTCTCCTCCTCAAGTGTTGAATAATCGGAGACTGTACATAAATAAAGCGAGGAAATCTGAGGAACAAGACCATTGAGTTGGTGACTGATTTATGACTTGTTCAGTTTCTGAGACCTGAAGTTTTTTCCTGTAAATAGGATATGACTAAGCAAAGCCACATTAGCAAAATATACATTTCCTAGGACTATTTCTGACTGTTTGACAATACAGTGCTCCCGGCTTCATGCAAAATATTTTCAGACTAAAATCAGAGATCAGCACCCTGCCCTCCTATGAATCAACTGTTATGGTCTGCTAAGGAATGTTGAGCTTCACAATGCACATAACATTTATCAGCACTTCTGCATTGTGTTTTTATGGTTATGAGTTTGCAGAGTTGAGTGCATTTTTACAGCTGTGTTTTCTGGGGCTGGCTGAGTGCTTGTTGTTGAAAGGTATCTTGTCTTCCTGGAAAATAATTTTGGTAAAGTTTTTTTGTTCGCAATGCAAAATGAAGCAGGAATAGCAGTGTATTTTTTTGGTAGGCTTTAAAATGCAATATTTTCTAACTGGTTTTACTAAATCGTTAATTGCGATTTCAAGACTTGATTTTCGATATCAAGATTTTTCCACTTGTCGACAAATCCCTTCATGCCCTAGCACCTCCCTACTTTTCCAACCTGCTTGCTCCCCACTCCACCAGCCAATACCTCCAATTGGATGGCTCTGGCCTCCTGCTTTTCCCTCATCCTCTACCGTCCACCATTGGGGACCGTTTATCTAGCCACTACGCCCCGAAAGTTTGGAACTCTCTGCCTCAATCCCTCCATCTTGCCCCCTTCTTCCCCTTTCTCAGATCATGTCTGAAGATCTTCCTCTTCACCTCCTTCTTCCCGCTGTGCAAATGACATGCATTACATTTCAAGGCAGTTACATTACATTTGTCTATCCTTACATCTTCATTCTTCAAACCCAGCTAGTTACGTTGTCCAGATGACATTCCAATGGTCCCAGCAGGGCAATATCCCATCTTGTAATGTCCTGCTTATATTTGAGATAATATTATTATTAATATTAGTAATAATAACCCTTGCATTTGATATTGCGTTTTTCACATCATCTAGACGTCTCAAATCGCTTCACGGCATATACTGTACAGTGAATTGACTGTATATATGTGGGTGAAACGTGGCAACCGATAAACAAGTACAACAAGTGAGACAAGATAAACAAATGCCATCTGCCTAGAATGAGAATCTCATTCACTCATGAAATCGTAATACTGTATAAGGAAGAGTTGTTTTGTACAGTACTTGGTTCAAAGGAGAATCTCAGTGAAACTTGCACTCATTGTGAAGCCATGTGTGCCAGGTGTGAAAGAGAGATGTTCTTTGTTTCCCTGAAAACAACTGCATCAGAGCCTAAGTGTGTTTGTCTTTCTTTTTGCAGAAATAAGAGATGGAAATCTAAAAGCCATTTTAGGACTGTTTTTTAGTTTGTCCCGTTACAAGCAACAGCAGCAGCAGTATTACCAGTCCCTGGCAGAGCTTCAAAACCAGGTGTCCCACCAGTCAGCAGCCTCTGTTCCCGTCTGTCAGCAGAGAACACAGCAAGACATGCAGTCCAGGTATGTCACCCACCTACTCACCTGGACCCAAACTCACCAGAAAAAAAATGATCCTCAACAGATAATCCATGCAAAATATGAATGCTCTTCCTTTCAGTTGGACAACTTTGGGAAGCCTGGGCATTGCGTGGTATTAACGATATCTTGATGTTTGCTTAACATTGCCTTGCAACCCTCCACTCCCCACAAACAAACTCTTTCTCTCTCTCTCTCTCTCTCTCTCTCACGGACACACACAAATACATACATAGTAAATATATCAACTAACGATATTTAGATTATAATATAGAACACTTTGGTGTTCAAAAAGTTCAAGATAAATCAGTCTAATCTAGAGCTAAAGTGGGGGCTGTAAAAGAGTCAACACTGGCATGTCAAACCTTGATTCTACCAGATGCTTTTAAAGTGTACGGTATTTTGCATTTGTGATTGATATGTCGCAAAGAGTGCCCTGATTTGCTTTGCGTCTCAGTTATCTTCCATTGTGAATGCCACTGACCAAGAGAATGTTCTTGTTCCTGTATAATGTTTAGATCGTAATCAGGAAGAGGAAAGATTTATGCCTGGTTTTTGTTAACTGTTGAAAGATGGCACTTACTGTCTTGACTGTCTCCCAAACTCTGAAAATGATGTTTGTTCTTCTTTATCTCCCTAAATTTATTCCCCCCCCCCCCCTCCCCTCCACCCACCCAGCCTGCCAGGCACCTTCCCTAGTCGAGAGGGCGAGCTGACAATTTTGCATTGACCTGTGCATTGTTTTTCTAAGTTACAACCATCCCCTTTTTTGTTGTTAAATCTTTTAACATTACAGGCTATTGCTGACAGATTGATACCTTTATTAGTAAATGTTCTAGCAGTTAAGAGGGACAATAAAAACATGTTCTTGTTATAAGACATGGTGTAGATACCCATCTCTGTATGGGATGGAAGGCTGTTCATTGACAGTGGCCCATTAGGCTGACTTCAATGTTCCCAACCACGGGACGCAGCTTTACATTCAGCTAATAACACAACCTACTGCTCTATGAGCTTCAATAGTGAAGTTAGAGCAGCACCAACCTTATAGAATGAGTTACTGTCTTTGATCTGACTGGGTAAAAGTAACACACTTAACTAGTTAAGGGAAATATTAATCCTGGTTATCTGCAGAGATCAAAGATCACACATTTGAAAAGTCATTTGAAAAGTCTAAAGCACTGTTGCAACTGTGAGCTTGAGTTAATATCCACAGAAACTGAATTCAAATCTCTGCCTTTCTGCATCTATAGTTGAGCTCTTCAGTCCCAAGTGGGACTGAACTGTTGATGGCTGATGGTGAAAGGCGCTGGAATTGAGCTGATAAATTGCTGTATGATTTCAGTGATCCAAAGCTGATTCAGCAGTGTTACACCATCACAGTAGCTGTACTGAGCTGCACCGTAACTGTACTTTGCGAAATGACATTTGGCTTATTTGGAACTGATTATGTGGAAATTTGGCCGACGGTTTGTCTGCTGAAACCTTTAACTTTCTAATCCTTATGCGAGACAGCGCAAATGTAACTGACTTCAGTTCGCTTTAATCCACATATGTTTCCCCTTAGAACCTGGATGGCTGATAGTTGGTCATCACTATAAGTTTATTTAGCTTACTCTGATAATAAAATGTGAGCACGCACCCACAACTGGGAAATAACCCCTGATACATTCAATATACATATTGAATATTTATTCCTGTCCATTACGCTGATAGTAAGTTTCAGACTGAAAACCGCACTATTACAAAGAATGGCTTTGAATATTGAACGCACTTTCGGGATACCTATTTCGACTTCTGCACATTTTCCTCCACTGAGCTCCTGCGGCTGCGTAGCAATCGTTAATCACAGTCAAATTGGATTTTAAAGGATTTAGAGACTGTGGTAGTCATTGCCGATTCAAAAGCCGGCCACAGAATAGGGATGACACCTCAGTTTTGCACCAGTGAAGCAGGTCAGTCAGTGTTTGACCTAAACTTTGAGAAAAAAACATAACTTTAAAGGTGAGCTGCCAGTCATTGTAAGGCAGACTGCAGGTTTGCCTTATAGTCCAATGATTTCAGGTAAGGCTCCAGGTATTTACTTTCCTCTGAGCAATTTTCTCTCTGTTCCCTCCTTCATTTGAAGGAGCCTTGTGGTATCATACCCAAGTGGCCATTATTCTTCTGTGCGACTTGGTAAGGTAAATTCACTCCGCGCAGATCAATGATCAAACCTGTGTGTGAGGATGGGGAGGGGGAGTCATCTCAGTCTTTTGGCTTTGCTATTGACAGTAATGACTCATTAAACATGTGGGTCATAACTGATGTTTGGTTCTACACTGCATTGCGTGCAAGACTTTTTTTTGCTTGTATAAAAAGTGCCAAGTAAATCAAGTACCAAATGAGAAATGATGGTATTATTTTTCCTTGTTAGTCATTGTGCTGCCAAACCAAATATGTGACTAAGTTGTCATTAACCTTGAAGCGTCAGTTGAAACAAGAGAGGAGAGACTGCGTCCGAGAGCAGCTTATGATTTGCATTAACCCTTTTGCCTTGATTGGCTGGCTGTTTCAACCTAAGAGGCCCAGAGCTCTTAATGGCAATTAGGAAGGTGAGAGCTCTTCTGTTAACGGTTTAAAGGAGGAAGGTGAACAGATGGCTAAGAACATGTAACACAACTGAATGAGGAAGCAAGTAAAAACAGAAGAGGATGTACTGCTGATTCTGGTTCCATGAGATGAAAAAGACAATGGGTCATGTTTTGTTTCATGAACATCCTCATGCACACCACTCTGCTCAGAATCTCTTGCTTCATGTTTATTTATGTATGATGCGTCTTGTGACTTGATTTTAATTGTTCACGGCTCAGCTATAACCCTCAGTTACAAATTTTCTAAATTAATCTGATTCAAATGTCTTGTGTACAAGTTAATTTGACATGTAACTTTGACTCTTTTCCTTCTTTTCTCCCTTGTTATGCAGTCTGGCAGCCAGATATGCAACTCAGTCCAAACATACTGGAACTGCAGCAAATCAGAAAAAGTCTACTAGGTCAGCTGGTAATTCTTATTCACTGCCTGCCAGTTGTGTGGATGACACTTTGTAATACAGTGTGGTACAATTGGGTAGAGATTCTACCTCCGGTCTCGATTGACTCAATTAACCTTTCAGAGCATTCAAAATTGGTCACATTACCTTAAATTAAGAATGATCACATTTTGGATCAGAGTCTTTAATTTCAAAGCAGGTTTGCTATATGTTTCATTCAAGAACCTACAAAAAACAAGCTTTGGAGTTAAAAGCGAATTTAATTGGCCAAATTTTGCACCCTCTGAAATTTAATGTGGAATAGAATAAATCTAAATCCAGGTGGAATTTTATCCCAGGTAACTTGCTTCAGTATTAGCCTAAAAAAGTTAGGCTTTTAATGGTTGCATTTAATTACTAAGTTATTTTTAAAACAAAAAATACTAATTAAAGATTTCGGCCAGCTGTTTTCCTCTCCAACAAGAGGGACTGAAAACCGTAGGTTAGAAAATTGTAATTTAAATACTTCAGTTATTCCCTTTGTCATCATTCTAAGCAAAATGTCACGGAGGATCAAATGACTAAGCACATAGTTCCTAGCACTGTTTAATAATACACAGCGAGACTATTATCTTAGAAATACAGTGCTTAGATATTTAAATAATAAATGTAGAATTCAATCGTTTGATGGATTGGAGCATCAGATTCTAAGAGCAATTGAAGCTTGTGATTCATAACCACATCCAAATTTAGAGATATTAAAATGGCCTGAATCCTAAACCGTAACCTAATATCAGAATTCAATGACTCGAATCGTCTCAAGAAGCTTTATAAATTGGCAGTACGATTATGAGGGGGAAAAGAGTAAAGCAGATTTGACGTTGCGTTCAGATCAAAAAAAATTGTTATTGGTTACTGAGTCACTGTCTATGTAGCATTCCATTGAAAATCTGTGCTTAATCATATCCTGTTGTGTATGTGTCACTCAACACGACTCGTATACATCCCCATTCAGTTCTCCTTCATTGTGTGGGGCAGAGGAGTGAAGGTCCTCTGTGGTCTGTCAGATTAATTTAATGAAACAGACCGAATGGATTTCTACGTTTGTGTTAGTGCGTACTTCTGGGAACCGGAGATTACTTGTATTCATGGGTCACTGTTGAGGTTAGCACATGGACAGATGGTGCCACGCAAGCGCTCTGCATGCCTCTCAGGAGCAGCAAACTAACAGTCCATAAACACCGAGAAGCAAATGGGAAATTGGACATCAGTGAGTAATGAATGCACTGCAACAAAATACATTTATAACTCACAGAAGAGTGGCATTAAAACGACTGCTTTGCATCTTCACTTTCAGTCAACTTCTCAGATTAAAACAAACTTAAGATCTGCTTTGTGTCATTCACTGCAACTAATTATAGAAACATTTGTTCAGTAATAAAAGTACATTTTGCCAGGAGCAACCCTTGGGAACATGGAGTTTACTACACGGTTTAAGGAAAGAAGCCAAACTTCAACTTGAACCTCTTTCTGCTTTCGCAAAGACGTTATTAAGGTTTGCTGAGATACAGCATACCCTAATATGGCTCAATGCATATAAAATACCCACTGTGTGTGTAGTGCACCGACCTTCGTAATGTGCCATACCTTAAAATATTCAGAAGGTGGCAGCATGCCACTGTTTATAGCACATGACATCACTATCCCCTTGCTGTTATCTGAACTTTGTGCATTAAATTTAATTTTATGCTTTAATTTTGTATGGTTGAGAAAAATGTTTCATGTGGGTGTTAAATTGGAAAAACATATTGTTGAGAACATGCTGTGCATGCATTCTGGCCCCTTGTCCACTTATACATAACCAGAAAATTGGAGGAACTAAAGGACAGAAAAAAGACAAATACGATGGAATTGACTATTGAGAGATTTACCAATCTCCTCCTTGCTGGTCAAGGAGGAAAGCAAGTGTAGTTCTGGGATCCAGAGGTTTTAAAAATTTTGTTTTGCACAGAGCAATGACATTTAATGATTCGCTGGTCAGATCTAGCACACATCAGTTACCTTGTAAACGGTGCATTGCTCTTAAGAAAGTGCCTAAATGTCAGCCTCAGAAACACACCAGAATGACATTTTGATTTCCCAACCTGTCCATCAATATAAGATCAGCGAATTAGTGCTCATTATGCGGTGGATGGGATTCCACTGGGTCCTGGATAGGGAACAGCCCCCGTACTACCCCTCCTGGGACACTTCATAGACAAGGAGACTTCTGCCAGACTGGTCTGGGCTGGAGCTGAACTCAGTTGCTGCTATAACAGGACTGTATCCATCCAGCTCACTATGGAAAACTGTCTCCTTACGGTTTTAACTATAAGGATACCTAAGTTGTGAGATGCCACTGCTGTCAGACAGAGGTGAGATGAGAAATGTAATGGATTTGCTAAGGTCAGGACATTTGAAACAAGCTTTTGATGTATAATAATATGGATTTGAAAACACATTGAAATGAATAGTCAGGGACATTTGTTTCTGCACTGAGACTCCTAGAAAGACATGGAAAACTGACTGGCTTTGGAAGAAGTCAGATTTGCTTTATTGGAAGTTAATGAGGATTTTTTTTAAAAAGGATACCACAGGCATTTTATTAATCAGGTTAATGTGTTCACGATATCTAATAAAAACATGTTCTCTGACCTTGTCCAACTTTCCCTGAAACGATGTGTTTTGTGTGCTATCCCTTGTGTTTCTGAAATAATACAAGCTGTGTAAATAAATCATTTAAAGTGGAGAAATTACAAATCTGCAGCCTTTAGATGAAGGAAGCAAAACTGGGAACTTGTGATTTCTTTTTAAGCTAAATTCTAATACAAGACTTGTCAAAACAAGGATCGTGTAGATCAGTGGTTAGAGCACACGCCTTACAAGCGTGAGACCTGTGTTCGAATCCAGGCATGGCAAAACCTTGGGCATGTTTCCTTACTCCACACACCCAATAATAATCTTTCAAACAAAATAATAAAGTTGGTCATTTGAATCCACAGACTGTTTGGACATTGCAGTGTGCAATTGGCTGCCCATTTCACTCACAAATATACAGTCAATTCACTTTACATTATATTCCATGAAGCAGTTTGAGATGTCTAGAAGACGTGAAAAACACCAAATCAAATGCAAGGATTATTATTATTATTCTCTGTCTGTGGCAACAGTTCATATTTCAATTTGAACCTGACCTTGTGTGATTAGATTAGATTAGATTATGTATAAA